>CM072691.1:13233958-13529264 GCA_036884735.1 Huso huso | reverse complement strand
TTTTGATCTTCACAACTACCGTTTAGTCACCTTTTCTGAAAAAAGTGGACTGGTCGGTCCATCAAAAAAATAATAATTTTGACCAGTGTTTTTCATAATTTTGATGCCCGAGCTTTTGAAAAGCTTACAGTTCAGACATGTCAAGAAACACAATTTTTTGATCTTCAAAACTACCCAAATTTAGACACCCCTTTCTGGAAAAATTGGACTGGTCCGGACCTGTCGAAAAAATTTAATTTTGGCCAATTTTATTTCATAATTTTAATGTACAGTTCTTTTGAGAAAGCTTACAGGTTCAGACATGTCAAGTTTACACAATTTTGATCTTCAAAACTACCCAATTTAGACACCTTTTCTGAAAAAGTGGACAGGAACAGATTTGTCAAAAAAAAATTTTGGCCATTTATTTTTCATAATTTTGATCTACTATACTTTTGAAAAAGCTTATAGGTTCGGACATGTGAAGAAAAAAAAATTGATCTTCTAAACTACCCAAATTTTGACACCCCTTTTCTGCATAAGTGGATGGTCCGGACCTTTGAAAAAATAATAATTTTGGACCATTTTATTTTTCATAATTTCAATACCCAAACTTTTGAGAAAATTTAAAGGTTCGGACCTGTCAAGAAAACACATTTTTTGATCTTCAGAACTACCAAAATTTAGACACCCCCTTTTTTGAAAAAGTGGACTGGTCCGGTCCTGTCAAAAAAAAACAATAATTTTGACTAATTTTATTTTTCATAATTTTGATGCCCGAGCTTTGAAAAAGCTTACAGGTTCAGACATGTCAAGAAAACACAATTTTTTGATCTTCAAAACTACCCAAATTTAGACACCCCCTTTTCTGTAAAAGTGGACTGGTCCGGACCTGTCGAAAAAAAAATTTTGCCAATTTTATTTTTCATAATTTTAATGTACTGTTCTTTTGAGAAAACTTATAGGTTCGGACTGAATTTTTGATCTTCAAAACTATCAAATTTTACATTTTTATGAAAAAAGTGGACTGGTCCGGGTCTGTCAAAAAAAATAATAATTTTGGCCAATAGTATTTTTCATAATTTGATGCCCGAGGAAAAAGCTTCAGGTTCAGACATGTCAAGAAAACACAATTTTTGATCTTCAAAACTACCCAAATTTAGACACCCCCTTTTCTGAAAAAGTGGACAGGAACGGTTTGTCAAAAAAAATATTTTGGCCATTTTATTTATTCATAATTTTGGATCTACTATACTTTTGATAAAACTATAGGTTCGGACATGTGAAGAAAAAAAAATTGATCTTCTAAACTACCCAAATTTAGGAGACACCCTTTTCTGTAAAAGTGGACTGGTCCGGACCTGTCCAAAAATTAAATTTTGGCCAATTTTATTTTGTCATAATTTTAATGTACTGTTCTTTTTGAGAAAGCTTAGAGGTTCGGACGGTGAAGTAAACAATTTTTTTGATCTTCAAATACCCAATTTAGACACCCCCTTTTCTGAAAAGTGGACTGGTTGAAAGAAATAATAATTTTGGCCAATTTTATTTTTTCATAATTTCAATGCCGGAGCTTTTTGAAAAAGCTTTTGCAGGTTCAGACATGTCAAGAAAACACAATTTTTGATCTTCTCAAAACTACCCAAATTTAGACACCCTTTTCTGAAAAAAAGTGGACTGAAAGGAGTTGTCAAAAAAAAATATTTTGGTCATTTTATTTTTCATAATTTTGATCTACTATACTTTTTGAGAAAGCTTATGGGTTCGGACCGTCAAAAAAACAATTTTTGATCTTCACAACTACCCAAATTTAGACACCCCTTTTCTGAAAAGTGGACTGTCCAGAGCTACCGAAAAAATTAAATTTTGGCCAATTTTATTTTTCATAATTTTAATGTACAGTTCTTTTGAGAAAGCTTATAGGTTTGGACCTGTCAAGAAAAACACAATTTTTGATCTTCAGACCTACTAAAATTTAGACACCCCCTTTTTGAAAAAAAGTGGACTGGTCCGGTCCTGTCAAAAAAAATAATAATTTTGGCCAATTTTATTTTTTCATAATTTTAACCCTTTGTGGTCCATTTATTAATTGCGCGTCAGGCACGCCAGGACTAATAAATTTTCACACGCGCAGTTAATTTTAGACGCGGCTGTTTAAAAGTATTTTTTTCACAGTCAAACAGGTTTAAATGGCCCTGCATATCAACAAAGCACTCACTAGGCATCTCCAGCCTCGCCCCACCCTTTCGCTTGCTATAGCGCTTCACCTCCTATGTAAGAAATAAATAATAATAATAATAATAGTCGTACATGGCCGACGATCATCTCGGATCACTGCTTTATCACCAAACTCCTCAATAATGTGATCCAAGTCATTATTTTATTACTATAACATCTCAAAAGCTCTGCAAATGTCCGTGTTTTCTAAAGCGCTGATTCAGTCAGCCAACTTGTTTACTTACGACCGCCCATTATCTGATACCTAATACAATGTATGACTATTCGAGAGAGACTTTTTTTTTTTTCGTTTGTCTCGCTCCTGTTGCTCCCCACTCGGCAATTGAATGGTTTTCTCGGATTTTCCGGAGAAAAACGACTAAACACCCTTTATTGCGTTGTTATAATGATGTCGGACCCAGTCCGACAAAGGACCTCTGAGGTATAATTGCAATGTCAGACCCAGTCCGACAATGGACCACAAAGGGTTAATGTACTGTTCTTTTGAGAAAGCTTACAGGTTCAGACATGTCAAGAAAACACAATTTTTTGATCTTCAAAACTACCCAAATTTAGACACCCCTTTTCTGTAAAAGTGGACTGGTCCGGACCTGTCGAAAAATTAAATTTTGGGCCAATTTTATTTTTCATAATTTTAATGTACTGTTCTTTTTTGAAAGCTTATAGGTTCGGACGTGAAGAAAACAATTTTTTGATCTTCAAAACTACCCAAATTTAGACACCCCATTTTCTGAAAAAGTGGACTGGTTGAAAAAATAATAATTTTTGCCCATTTTATTTTTTCATAATTTCAATGCCCGAACATTTGAGAAAGCTTACAGGTTCGGACCTGTCAAGAAAACACAATTTTTGATCTTCAGAACTACAAAATTTTAGACCCCTTTTTTTGAAAAGTGGACTGGTACGGTCCTATCAAAAAAAAAATAATAATTTTGCCAATTTTATTTTTTCATAATTTCGATGCCCCAGCTTTTGAAAAAAGCTACAGGTTCAGACATGTCAAGAAAACACAATTTTTTGATCTTCAAAACTACCCAAATGTAGACACCCCCTTTTCTGAAAAAGTGGACTAGAACGGACTTGTCAAAAAAAATAATTTGGCCATTTTATTTTTTCATAATTTTGATGCCCGAGCTTTTGAAAAAGCTTACAGGTTCAGACATGTCAAGAAAACACAATTTTTTGATCTTCAAAACTACCCAAATTTAGACACCCCTTTTCTAAAAAAGTGGACTGGTCTGGACCTGTTAAAAAAAAAAAATAATTTTGGACCATTTTATTTTTCATAATTTCAATGCCCCGAACTTTTTGAGAAAGCTTACAGGTTCGGACCTGTCATGAAAACACAATTTTTGATCTTCAGAACTACAAATTTAGACACCCCCTTTTTGAAAAAAGTGGACTGGTCCGTCCTGTCAAAAAAAAAAAATTTTGGCCAATTTTATTTTTTCATAATTTGATGCCCGAGCTTTTGAAAAAAGCTTACAGGTTCAGACATGTCAAGAAAACACAATTTTTGATCTTTAAAACTCCCTCTTTCAAAAATTATTATTATTATTATTATTTATTATTATTATTATTATTATTATTATTATTATGTTTTCTTTTAGCAGACGCCTTTGTCCACGGTGACTTTATAGTCGTAAACAAAAATACATTTCAAGAATCACAGTACAAGTGATAATGCAATTAAGAGCAAGATAAATAATCACGGATGTACTTTTTCTTTTACTCATAATCAGTACATTGAGAGGGATACTCCAAACTCTCCTGTTTCTCCTTCAAATGACTGTTGATGCAAGCTGTAAAGAGTGTCTCAGGTCTGAGGAAAATGACATATTTCATGTATTTTAGTCACTTTGTAATTTTTTCTTCAAAACTACCCAAATTTAGTCACCTTTTCTGGAAAAGTGGACTGGTCCGGACCTTTTTAAAAAAATATAATTTTGGACCATTTTATTTTTTTTCATAATTTCAATGCCCCGAACTTTTGAGAAAGCTTACAGGTTCGGACCTGTCAAAAAACACAATTTTTTGATCTTCAGAACTACTAAAATTTAGACACCCCCCCTTTTTGAAAAAGTGGACTGGTCCGTCCTGTCAAAAAAAAATAATTTTGGCCAATTTTATTTTTTCATAATTTCGATGTCCACTTCTTTTGAAAAAGCTTGTCAGGTTCAGACATGTCAAGAAAACACAATTTTGATCTTCAAAACTACCCAAATTTCACACCCCTTTTCTGTAAAAGTGGACTGGTCTGGACCTGTTGAAAAAAATAATAATTTTGGACCATTTTATTTTTCATAATTAATGCCCCGGACTTTTTTTTTGAAAGCTTACAGGTTCGGACCTGTCATGAAAACACAATTTTTGATCTTCAAAACTACCCAAATTTTTTTTTGACACCTTTTCTGTAAAAGAGGACTGGTCTGGACCTGTCGAAAAAAATTAAATTTTGGCCAATTTTATTTTTCATAATTTTAATGTACTGTTCTTTTGAGAAAGCTTATAGGTTCGGACCTGTCAAGAAAACAATTTTTTGATCTTCAAAACTATCCAAATTTAGATAATATTAAAAACGAAAGTTATGAAATATAATATTTACGTGCAGTTCCGTGTTCCGCCCGCGGGACTAGAGGGCGTGGGGAGGTTAATATTATTACAAAAGCAAAAGAGGAAAAAAGCTGACTTGATATCAAAATCGTTGTTTTCCTACCGTCAAACGGGAAAAGGAATTTTTCAACCGCTATTTCACCGCTGAGATATCCCATTCAAAATGTGTCTAGTACCCCACGCATTCAAAAACAAAAAGCAATCGACTATTGCTTTTGCTGCTCTGGTCTTACAACCTTGATGACGGTGAAATCTCCTGATCACATTGTAGGGAGGTCACAAGCTTTCCATTCATACCTTTACTTTGTTTTGTAACCCAATCCATCACAGAGTAATCGATGTGCAAACAAACACGCCACCTCTTGAATGAGATAAAGGGGAAAAAAAGCCTTCAAAGGCAAATGCATGTGGCAATGGCTAGCCTGTGAGGTGCCAGAAGATAACATCCCTTTTAGAACTTAGTATATCAATTGACATAAAGATTTACACAATGTATATTTTTGGAGAGGTTTGGGGACCCTTGGGCTTAGCTTTGTAAAAACTCCTGTAGAATTTGATCCCTTTGTTCAAACAGTTCCAACCCAGTATATTAGACATATTGGTGAAGCACTGGAAAAAAAATCTGGCTCTTTTCATATGCTACAAGTTGAAAAAATGACTATAGAACATAAAAAAATGAAAAGCGTTTGTTGTTTTTTTATGTATTTTTTCTGGATATCTCCTTCCAGTGTGGTACTGAGTAAGACTTTTATCACACCTGAGGTTTTAGTTTTGATGCCCAAAGGGTTACCTTGAATTCAAGCCCTGAACCATGCCTGTGCTGTCTATACTTTGGAAGATATTGTGATTTATTTAAGGGCACAGCCCCCCAGGCGGAAATTGTCTGTGAGGGGCTGGGGTTTTGACAGGTTAAAATAATGAAAAAATAAAATTGGCCAAAATTTAATTTTTTCGACAGGTCCACTTTTACAGAGATGAGGGTGTCTAAATTTGGGTAATTTTGAAGATCAAAAAATTGTGTTTTCTTGACATGACTGAACCTGTAAGCTTTTTCAAAATCTCGGGCATCGAAATTATGAAAAAATAAAATTGGCCAAAATTATTATTTTTTTTGACAGGACCGGACCAGTCCACTTTTTAAAAAAAGAGGGGTTTCTAAATTTTTGGTAGTTCTGAAGATCAAAAAATTGTGTTTTCTTAACAGGTCCGAACCTGTAAGCTTTCTCAAAAGTTCGGGGCATTGACATTATGAAAAAAGAAAATGGTCCAAAATTATTATTTTTTTCAACAGGCCCAGACCAGTCCACTTATTCAGAAAGGGGATGTCTAAATTTGGGTGGTTTTGAAGATCAAAAAATGTTTTCTTGACAGGTCTGAACCTATAGTTTTTCAAAGATAGTATCGAAATTATGAAAAAAAATTGGCTAAAATAATTTTTTTTTTTCAGGTCTGTTCCGGTCCACTTTTTTTTTTCAAAAAGGGGGTGTCTAAATTTTGGTAGTTTTGAAGATCAAAAAAATGTGTTTTCTTGACATGTCTGAACCTGTGAGCTTTTCAAAAGAACAGTACATTAAAATTATGAAAAATAAAATTGGCCAAAATTTAATTTTTTTTGACAGGTCCGACCAGTCCACTTTTTTCAAAAAGGGGAGTGTCTAAATTTGGGCAGTTCTGAAGATCAAAAAAATGTGTTTTCTTGACATGTCCGAACCTGTAAGCTTTTCCAAAAAGTTTGGGGCATTGAAATTATGAAAAAATAAAATGGTCTATAATTATTAATTTTTTTCAACTGGTCCGGACCAGTCCACTTTTTTCAGAAAAAGGGTGTCTAAATTTGAGTAGTTTTGAAGATCAAAAATTGGTGTTTTCTTGACATGTCTGAACCTGTAAGCTTTTTCAAAAAACAGTACATCTAAATTATGAAAAAATAAAATTGGCCAAAATTTAATTTTTTTTGACAGGTCCGGACCAGTCCACTTTTTTTCAGAAAAGGGGTGTCTAAATTTGGGTAGTTTTGAAGATCAATAAATTGTGTTTTCTTGACATGTCTAAACCTGTAAGCTTTTTCAAAAGCTCGGGCATCGAAATTATGAAAAAATAAAATTGGCCAAAAAATTATTTTTTTTTGACAGGACCGACCAGTCCACTTTTTCAAAAAGAGGGTTTCTAAATTTTGGTAGTTCTGAAGATCAAAAAAATGTGTTTTCTTCACAGGTCCGAACCTGTAAGCTTTCTCAAAAGTTCAGGGGCATTGAAATTATGAAAAATAAAATGGTCCAAAATTATTATTTTTTTCAACAGGCCCAGACCAGTCCACTTTTACAGAAAAGGGGGTGTCTAAATTTGGGTAGTTTTGAAGATCAAAAAATTGTGTTTTCTTGACATGGCTAAACCTGTAAGCTTTTTCAAAAGCTCAGGCATAAAATTATGAAAAAATAAATTGGCCAAAATTATTATTTTTTTTTTTGACAGGACCGGACCAGTCCACTTTTTTTCAAAAAGGGGGTGTCTAAATTTGGGTAGTTTTGAAGATAAAAAAAATTGTGTTTTCTTGACATGTCCGAACCTGTAAGCTTTTTCAAAAGTTCGGGCATTGAAATTATGAAAAAAATAAAATGGTCCATATTTATTACTTTTTTCAACTGGTCCGGACCAGTCCACTTTTTCAGAAAAGGGGGTGTCTAAATTTTAAGTAGTTTTGAAGATCAAAAATTGTGTTTTTTTTGACATGGCCGAACCTGTAAGCTTTTTCAAAAGTATAGTATTGAAATTATGAAAAAATAAAATTGGCCAAAATTATTTATTTTTGACAGGCCCAGACCAGTCCACTTTTTCAAAAAAGGGGTGTCTAAATTTTGGTAGTTTTGAAGATCAAAAATTGTGTTTTCTTGACAGATCCGAACCTGTAAGCTTTTCAAAAAGTATAGTAGATCCGAAATTATGAAAAAAATAAAATGGCCAAAATTTTTTTTTTTGACAGGTCTGTTCCAGTCCACTTTTTCAGAAAAGGGGGTGTCTAAATTTTTGTAGTTTTGAAGATCAAAAATTGTGTTTTCTTGACATGTCTGAACCTGTAATCTTTTTCAAAAATCTTCGGGCATCGAAATTATGAAAAAAAAAATTGGCCAAAATTATTATTTTTTTTTGACAGGACCAGACCAGTCCACTTTTTTTTCAAAAAAGGGGTTTCTAAATTTTGGTAGTTCTGAAGATCAAAAATTGTGTTTTCTTAACAGGTCCGAACCTGTAAGCTTTCTCAAAAGTTCGGGGCATTGAAATTATGAAAAAAAAAAAATGGTCCAAAATTATTATTTTTTTTGACAGGTCCAGACCAGTCCACTTTTTCAGAAAGGGGATGTCTAAATTTGGGTAGTTTTGAAGATCAAAAAATGTTTTCTTGACAGGTCTGAACCTGTCAGCTTTTTTCAAAAGTATAGTAGATCAAAATTATGAAAAATAAAATGGCTAAAATAATTTTTTTTGACAGGTCTGTTCAGTCCACTTTTTCAGAAAAGGGGGTGTCTAAATTTGGGTAGTTTTGAAGATCAAAAAATTGTGTTTTCTTGACATGTCTGAACCTGTGAGCTTTCTCAAAAGAACAGTACATTAAAATTATGAAAAAATAAAATTGGCCAAAATTTAATTTTTTTTTTTGACAGGTCCGGACCAGTCCACTTTTTCAAAAAAGGGGGGTGTCTAAATTTGGGTAGTTCTGAAGATCAAAAAAATTTTTTTTCTTGACATGTCCGAACCTGTAAGCTTTGTCAAAAGTTTGGGGCATTGAAATTATGAAAAAATAAAATGGTCAAAAATTATTACTTTTTTTCAACTGGTCCATTCCAGTCCACTTTTTTTTTCAGAAAAGGGGGGGTGTCTAAATTTGAGTAGTTTTGAAGATCAAAAAATGTGTTTTCTTGACATGTCTGAACCTGTAAGCTTTTTCAAAAGAATAGGCATTAAAATTATGAAAAAATAAAATTGGCCAAAATTTAATTTTTTTTTTTTAGGTCCGGACCAGTCCACTTTTTCAGAAAAGGGGTGTCTAAATTTGGGTAGTTTTGAAGATCAAAAAATTGTGTTTTTTGACATGTCTAAACCTGTAAGCTTTTTTCAAAAGCTCGGCATCAAAATTATGAAAAAAAAAAATTGGCCAAAATTATTATTTTTTTGACAGGACCGACCAGTCCACTTTTTCAAAAAGGGGTGTCTAAATTTTGGTAGTTTTGAAGATCAAAAAATGTGTTTTTCTTGACAGGTCCGAACCTGTAAGCTTTTCTCAAAAGTTCGGGGCATTGAAATTATGAAAAAATAAAATGGTCCAAAATTATTATTTTTTTTCAACAGGTCCAGACCAGTCCACTTTTTCAGAAAAGGGGTGTCTAAATTTGGGTAGTTTTGAAGATCAAAAAAATTGTTTTTTCTTGACATGTCCGAAACCTGTAAGCTTTTTTCAAAAGCTCAGGCATCGAAATTATGAAAAAAATAAAATTGGCCAAAATAATTTTTTTTTTGACAGGTCCGGACCAGTCCACTTTTTTCAAAAAGGGGGTGTCTAAATTTGGGCAGTTCTAAAGATCAAAAAATGTGTTTTCTTGACATGTCCGAACCTGTAAGCTTTCTCAAAAGTTCGGGCATTGAAATTATGAAAAAAAAAAATGGTCCATAATTATTATTTTTTTGACAGGTCCGGACCAGTCCACTTTTTTCAGAAAAGGGGTGTCTAAATTTGGGTAGTTTTGAAGATCAAAAAATGTGTTTTCTTGACATGTCTGAACCTGTAAGCTTTCTCAAAAGAAATAGTACATTAAAATTATGAAAAAAAAAAATGGTCAAAATTTAATTTTTTTTCAACAGGTCCGGACCAGTCCACTTTTTTCAAAGAAAAGGGGTGTCTAAATTTGGGTAATTTTGAAGATCAAAAAATTGTGTTTTTCTTGACATGTCTGAACCTGTAAGCTTTTTCAAAAGCTCGGGCATCAAATTATGAAAAATAAAATTGGCCAAAATTATTTTTTTTTTTTGACAGGTCCAGACCAGTCCACTTTTTTCAAAAAAGGGGGTGTCTAAATTTTGGTAGTTTTGAAGATCAAAAATTGTGTTTTCTTGACAGATCCGGACCTATAAGCTTTTTCAAAAGTATAGTAGATCGAAATTATGAAAAATAAAATGGCTAAAATAATTTTTTTTCACAGGTCTGTTCTCCGTCCACTTTTTTTCAAAAAAGGGTGTCTAAATTTGGGTAGTTTTGAAGATCAAAAATTGTGTTTTCTTGACATGTCTGAACCTGTGAGCTTTCTCAAAAGAACAGTACATTAAAATTATGAAAAAATAAAATTGGCCAGAATTTAATTTTTTCGACAGGTCCGGACCAGTCCACTTTTTCAAAAAAGGGGAGTGTCTAAATTTGGGCAGTTCTGAAGATCAAAAAAAATGTGTTTTCTTGACATGTCCGAACCTGTAAGCTTTCTCAAAAGTTTGGGGCATTGAAATTATGAAAAAATAAAATGGTCTATAATTATTACTTTTTTCAACAGGTCCGGACCAGTCCACTTTTTCAGAAAAGGGGGTGTCTAAATTTGGGTAGTTTTGAAGATCAAAAAATTGTGTTTTCTTGACATGGCTGAACCTGTAAGCTTTTTCAAAAGTATAGTAGATCAAAATTATGAAAAAATAAAATTGGCCAAAATTTTTTTTTTTTTGAATCCGACCAGTCCACTTTTACAGAAAAGGGGGTGTCTAAATTTGGGTAGTTTTGAAGATCAAAAATTGTGTTTTTTCTTGACATGTCTGAACCTGTAAGCTTTTTTCAAAAGCTCGGGCATCGAAATTATGAAAAAAAAAAATTGGCCAAAATTATTATTTTTTTTTTTGACAGGACCGGACCAGTCCACTTTTTCAAAAAGAGGGGTTTCTAAATTTTTGGAGTTCTGAAGATCAAAAAATGTGTTTTCTTGAACAGGTCCGAACCTGTAAATTTTCTCAAAAGTTCGGGCATTGAAATTATGAAAAAAAATGGTCCAAAATTATTATTTTTTTTTTTCAACAGGTCCAGACCAGTCCACTTTTACAGAAAAGGGGGTGTCTAAATTTGGGTAGTTTTGAAGATCAAAAAATTGTTTTTTCTTGACATGGCCGAACCTATAAGCTTTTTCAAAAGCTCAGTACATTAAAATTATGAAAAAATAAAATTGGCCAAAATTATTATTTTTTTTTTGACAGGTCCGGACCAGTCCACTTTTTCAAAAAAGGGGTCTAAATTTGGGCAGTTCTGAACATCAAAAAAATGTGTTTTCTTGACATGTCCGAACCTGTAAGCTTTCTCAAAAGTTCGGGGCATTGAAATTATGAAAAAATAAACTGGTCCATATTTATTACTTTTTTTTTGACAGGACCGGACCAGTCCACTTTTACAGAAAAGGGTGTCTAAATTTGGGTAATTTTGAAGATCAAAAAATTGTGTTTTCTTGACATGGGAGAACCTGTAAGACAAAACAAAAAAAAATTCTCGGGCATTGAAATTATGAAAAAATAAACTGGTCCATATTTATTACTTTTTTTTTGACAGGACCGGACCAGTCCACTTTTTCAAAAAAGAGGGGTTTCTAAATTTTTGGTAGTTCTGAAGATCAAAAAATTGTGTTTTCTTAACAGGTCCGAACCTGTAAGCTTTCTCAAAAGTTCGGGGCATTGACATTATGAAAAAAAAAAAATGGTCCAAAATTATTATTTTTTTTCACAGGCCCAGACCAGTCCACTTTTTTGAAAAAGGGGTGTCTAAATTTGGGTAGTTTTGAAGATCAAAAAATGTTTTTCTTGACAGGTCTTAACCTGTAAAATTTCTCAAAAAGTTTGAAGATCAAAATTATGAAAAATAAAATGGCTAAAATTATTATTTTTTTTTGACAGGTCTGGACCAGTCCACTTTTTTCAAAAAGGGGGTCTAAATTTGGGTAGTTCTGAAGATCAAAAAATTTGTTTTCTTGACATGTCCGAACCTGTAAGCTTTCTCAAAAGTTTGGGCATTGAAATTATGAAAAAATAAAATTGGCCAAAATTTTACTTTTTTCAACTGGTCCACCAGTCCACTTTTTACAGAAAAGGGGTGTCTAAATTTGGGTAATTTTGAAGATCAAAAAATTGTGTTTTCTTGACATGTCTGAACCTGTAAGCTTTTTTTCAAAATCTCGTACATTAAAATTATGAAAAAATAAAATTGGCCAAAATTATTATTTTTTTTTCACAGGACCGGACCAGTCCACTTTTTTTCAAAAAGGGGGGTGTCTAAATTTTGGTAGTTTTGAAGATCAAAAAAATGTGTTTTCTTGACAGATCTGAACCTGTAAGCTTTTTCAAAAGTATCAGGGCATCAAAATTATGAAAAAAATAAAATTGGTCAAAATTATTTTTTTTTTTTTTCCAGACCAGTCCACTTTTTTCAAAAAAGGGGGTGTCTAAATTTTTGGTAGTTTGAAGATCAAAAAAATGTGTTTTCTTGACATGTCCGAACCTGTAAGCTTTTTTCAAAAGTTCGGGCATTGAAATTATGAAAAAATAAAATGGCCAAAATTATTTTTTTTTTTGTCTGACCAGTCCACTTTTTCAGAAAAGGGGTGTCTAAATTTGGGTAGTTTTGAAGATCAAAAAAATGTGTTTTCTTGACATGTCCGAACCTGTAAGCTTTTTCAAAAGTTCGGTAGATTGAAATTATGAAAAAATAAAATGGTCAAAATTTAATTTTTTCACAGGACCAGACCAGTCCACTTTTTTCAGAAAAGGGGTGTCTAAATTTGGGTAGTTTTGAAGATCAAAAAAATGTGTTTTCTTGACATGTCTGAACCTGTAAGCTTTTTCAAAAAACTGGGCATTAAAATTATGAAAAAATAAAATTGGCCAAAATTATTTTTTTTTTTTCACAGGACCGGACCAGTCCACTTTTTCAAAAAAAGGGGGGTGTCTAAATTTTGGTAGTTTTGAAGATCAAAAAAATGTTTTCTTGACATGTCCGAACCTGTAAGCTTTTTTCAAAAGTATAGTAGATCAAATTATGAAAAAAAAAATGGCTAAAATTATTTTTTTTTTTTTGACAGGTCTGTTCCAGTCCACTTTTTTTCAAAAGGGGGTGTCTAAATTTGGGTAGTTCTGAAGATCAAAAAATTGTGTTTTTTCTTGACATGTCCGAACCTGTAAGCTTTCTCAAAAGTTTGGGGCATTGAAATTATGAAAAAATAAAATGGTCCAAAATTATTATTTTTTTTTTACAGGTCCGGACCAGTCCACTTTTTTCAAAAAAGGGGTGTCTAAATTTGGGTAGTTTTGAAGATCAAAAAATGTGTTTTCTTGACATGTCCGAACCTGTAAGCTTTCTCAAAAGAAACACTCTTTACATTGAAATTATGAAAAAAAAAATGGGCCAAAATTTAATTTTTTCAACAGGTCCGGACCAGTCCACTTTTTTGAGAAAAGGGGTGTCTAAATTTGGGTAGTTTTGAAGATCAAAAATTGTGTTTTCTTGACATGTCTGAACCTGTAATGTTTTTCAAAAGCTCGGTCACATTGAAATTATGAAAAAAATAAAATTGGCCAAAATTATAATTTTTTTTTTAATCATAGACCAGTCCACTTTTTTCAAAAAGGGGAGTGTCTAAATTTGGGCAGTTTTGAAGATCAAAAAATTGTGTTTTCTTGACATGTCTGAACCTGTAAGCTTTTTCAAAAGCTCGGGCATTAAAAATTATGAAAAAATAAAATTGGCCAAAATTTTTTTTTTTTGACAGGACCCGGACCAGTCCACTTTTCAAAAAAAGGGGGTGTCTAAATTTGGGTAGTTCTGAAGATCAAAAAATTGTGTTTTCTTGACATGTCTGAACCTGTAAGCTTTCTCAAAAGAACAGGGCATTGAAATTATGAAAAATAAAAAATGGTCCAAAATTATTATTTTTTTAACAGGTCCAGACCAGTCCACTTTTTCAGAAAAGGGGTGTCTAAATTTGGGTAGTTTTGAAGATCAAAAAAATGTGTTTTCTTGACATGTCTGAACCTGTAAGCTTTTTCAAAAGCTCAAGCATCAAAATTATGAAAAAAATAAAATTGGCCAAAATTATTATTTTTTTTTGACAGGACCGACCAGTCCACTTTTTCAAAAAAAAGGGGTGTCTAAATTTTGGTAGTTCTGAAGATCAAAAAAAATGTGTTTTCTTGACAGATCCGAACTTGTAAGCTTTTTCAAAAGTATAGGGCATCGAAATTATGAAAAAATAAAATGGCCAAAATTATTATTTTTTTTTTTGACAGGTCTGACCAGTCCACTTTTTTTCAAAAGGGGGTGTCTAAATTTGGGTAGTTTTGAAGATCAAAAAAATGTGTTTTCTTGACATGTCCGAACCTGTAAGCTTTTTCAAAAGTTCTGGCATTGAAATTATGAAAAAAAAAACTGGTCCAAAATTATTATTTTTTTTTGACAGGACCGGACCAGTCCACTTTTTCAAAAAGGGGGTTTCTAAATTTTTGGTAGTTCTGAAGATCAAAAAATGTTTTCTTGACAGGTCCGAACCTGTAAATTTTCTCAAAAGTTCAGGGCATTGACATTATGAAAAAAATAAAATGGTCCAAAATTATTATTTTTTTCAACAGGTCCAGACCAGTCCACTTTTTTCAGAAAAGGGATGTCTAAATTTGGGTGGTTTTGAAGATCAAAAAAATGTTTTCTTGACAGGTCTGAACCTATCAGCTTTTTCAAAAGTATAGTAGATCAAAATTATGAAAAAAATAAAATGGCCAAAATAATTTTTTTTTGACAGGTCTGTTCCAGTCCACTTTTTTCAGAAAAGGGGTGTCTAAATTTGGGTAGTTTTGAAGATCAAAAAATTGTTTTTCTTGACATGTCCAAACCTGTAAGCTTTCTCAAAAGAACAGTACATTAAAATTATGAAAAAATAAAATTGGCCAAAATTTAATTTTTTTCAACAGGTCCGGACCAGTCCACTTTTTACAGAAAAGGGGTGTCTAAATTTGGGTAGTTTTGAAGATCAAAAATTGTGTTTTCTTGACATGTCTGAACCTGTAAGCTTTTTCAAAAGCTCAGGCATCAAATTATGAAAAAAAAAATTGGCCAAAATTATTATTTTTTTTTTCACAGGACCGGACCAGTCCACTTTTTCAAAAAAGGGGGGTGTCTAAATTTTGGTAGTTTTGAAGATCAAAAATTGTGTTTTTTCTTGACAGATCCGAACCTGTAAATTTTTTCAAAGTATAGTAGATCAAAATTATGAAAAAAAAAATGGCCAAAATTATTTTTTTTTTTCACAGGTCTGACCAGTCCACTTTTTCAGAAAAGGGGGTGTCTAAATTTGGGTAGTTTTGAAGATCAAAAAATTGTTTTCTTGACATGTCCGAACCTGTAAGCTTTTCTCAAAAGTTAGTAGATTGAAATTATGAAAAAATAAAATGGTCCAAATTTATTTTTTTTTTTGACAGGACCGGACCAGTCCACTTTTTCAAAAAGAGGGGTGTCTAAATTTTTGGTAGTTCTGAAGATCAAAAATTGTGTTTTCTTAACATGTCCGAACCTGTAAGCTTTCTCAAAAGTTCGGGGCATTGAAATTATGAAAAAATAAATGGTCCAAAATTATTATTTTTTTTTGACAGGACCAGACCAGTCCACTTTTTCAAAAAGGGGGTGTCTAAATTTTGGTGGTTTTGAAGATCAAAAAATTGTGTTTTCTTGACAGGTCCGAACCTGTAAGCTTTTTCAAAAGTTCGGGTATTGAAATTATGAAAAAATAAAATGGTCCAAAATTATTTTTTTTTTTCTGTTCGGTCCGGACCAGTCCACTTTTTCAAAAAAAGGGGTGTCTAAATTTGGGTAGTTTTGAAGATCAAAAAATGTTTTTCTTGACAAAATCCGAAACATGTAAGCTTTTTCAAAAGTACAGTAGATCTTTTATGAAAAAATAAAATGGCCAAAATTATTATTTTTTTTGACAGGTCCGTTCCAGTCCACTTTTTTCAGAAAAGGGGGTCCATAAATTTGATTATTTTGAAGATCAAAAATGTGTTTTTCTTGACATGTCCGAACCTGTAAGCTTTTCAAAAGTTTTTTGCATTGAGTAAAGTTCGAAATTATGAAAAAAATAAAATGGTCTATAAATATTAATTTTTTTCAACAATAATAACCAGTCCACTTTTTTCAAAAAAGGGGGTGTCTAAATTTTAGTAGTTTTGAAGATCAAAAAAAATTGTGTTTTCTTGACAGGTCCGAACCTGTAAGCTTTCTCAAAAGAATAGTACATTAAAATTATGAAAAAATAAAATTGGCCAAAATTTAATTTTTTCGACAGGTCCGGACCAGTCCACTTTTTCAGAAAAGGGGGTGTCTAAATTTGGGTAGTTTTGAAGATCAAAAAATTGTGTTTTCTTGACATGTCTGAACCTGTAAGCTTTTTCAAAAGCTCGGGCATCAAATTATGAAAAAAATAAAATTGGTCAAAATTATTATTTTTTTTTTGACAGGACCGGACCAGTCCACTTTTTCAAAAAAAGGGTGTCTAAATTTTGGCAGTTCTGAAGATCAAAAAAATGTGTTTTCTTGACATGTCCGAACCTGTAAGCTTTCTCAAAAGAACAGGGCATTAAAATTATGAAAAAATAAAATGGTCCAAAATTATTATTTTTTTCAACAGGTCCGGACCAGTCCACTTTTTCAGAAAAGGGGGTGTCTAAATTTGGGTAGTTTTGAATCAAAAAATTTTTTTCTTAACATGTCTGAACCTGTAAGCTTTTCAAAAGAATAGTAGATCAAAATTATGAAAAAAATAAAATGGCCAAAATTTAATTTTTTTTTTGACAGGTCTGGACCAGTCCACTTTTTCCAGAAAAGGGGTGTCTAAATTTGGGTAGTTTTGAAGATCAAAAAATTGTGTTTTCTTGACATGTCTGAACCTGTAAGCTTTTTCAAAAGCTCGGGCATCGAAATTATGAAAAAATAAAATTGGCCAAAATTATTATTTTTTTTGACAGGTCCGGACCAGTCCACTTTTTCAGAAAAAAAAAAAAAAAAAATTTTGGTAGTTTTGAAGATCAAAAATTGTGTTTTCTTGACAGATCCGAACCTGTAAGCTTTTTCAAAAGTATAGTAGGCATTGAAATTATGAAAAAAAAAAATGGCCAAAATTTATTTTTTTTTTTTGGGTCTGACCAGTCCACTTTTTCAGAAAAGGGGTGTCTAAATTTGGGTAGTTTTGAAGATCAAAAAAATGTGTTTTCTTGACATGTCTAACATGTAAGCTTTCTCAAAAGTTTTCCATCAAAATTATGAAAAAAAAAAAAAAACCATATTTCATTAACAGTTTTTTTGACAGGACCGGACCAGTCCAGAGTTTTCAGAAAAGAGGGTTTCTAAATTTTTGGTAGTTCTGAAGATCAAAAAAAAATTCATCCAGGTCCGAACCTTTATCTTTCTCAAAATTTCATTATTTCAACATTGACTGTGATTATGAAAAAGAAAATGGTCCAAAATTATTATTTTTTTCAACAGGCCCAGACCAGTCCAATTTTTCAGAAAGGGGATGTTTAAAAAAAAATACTGGTTTTAAGATCAAAAAAATTGTGTTTTCTTGACAGGTCTGAACCTGTCAGCTTTTTCAAAAGTATAGGGTCGAAATTATGAAAAAATAAAATGGCTAAAATTTTTTTTTTTTGACAGGTCTGACCAGTCCACTTTTTTTCAAAAAAGGGGGTGTCTAAATTTGGGTAGTTCTGAAGATCAAAAAATGTGTTTTCTTGACATGTCCGAACCTGTAAGCTTTCTCAAAAGTTTGGGGGCATTGAAATTATGAAAAATAAAATGGTCCAAATTATTATTTTTTTTTAACAGGTCCGGACCAGTCCACTTTTTCAGAAAAGGGGTGTCTAAATTTGGGTAGTTTTGAAGATCAAAAAATTGTGTTTTCTTGACATGTCTGAACCTGTAAGCTTTTCAAAAAGAACAGGGCATTAAAATTATGAAAAAAAAAAATTGGACAAAAATTTATTTTTTTCGACAGGTCCGGACCAGTCCACTTTTTCAGAAAAGGGGTGTCTAAATTTTGGTAGTTTTGAAGATCAAAAAATTGTGTTTTCTTGACATGTCTGAACCTGTAAGCTTTTTCAAAAGCTCGGATCGAAATTATGAAAAAAAATAAAATTGGCCAAAATTATTATTTTTTTTGACAGGACCGGACCAGTCCACTTTTTTTCAGAAAAGGGGGTGTCTAAATTTGGGTAGTTTTGAAGATCAAAAAATTGTTTTTCTTGACAGGTCCGAACCTATAAGCTTTTTCAAAAGAACAGTACATTAAAATTATGAAAAAATAAAATTGGCCAAAATTATTTTTTTTTTTTCACAGGTCCATTCCAGTCCACTTTTACAGAAAAGGGGTGTCTAAATTTGGGTAGTTTTGAAGATCAAAAATTGTTTTCTTGACAGGTCCAAACCTATAAGCTTTCTCAAAAGAATAGTACATTGAAAATTATGAAAAAATAAAATGGCCAAAATTTTTTTTTTTTTGAACAGGTCCGGACCAGTCCACTTTTACAGAAAAGGGGTGTCTAAATTTGGGTAGTTTTGAAGATCAAAAAATTGTGTTTTCTTGACATGTCTGAACCTGTAAGCTTTTTCAAAAGCTCGGGGCATCAAATTATGAAAAAAAAAAAAAATTGGCCAAAATTATTATTTTTTTTTTAGGACCGGACCAGTCCACTTTTTTTCAAAAAAAAAGGGTCTAAATTTTGGTAGTTTTGAAGATCAAAAAAATGTGTTTTCTTGACAGGTCCGAACCTTTAAGTTTTCTCAAAAGTCGGGGCATTGAAATTATGAAAAAATAAAATGGTCCAAAATTATTATTTTTTCAACAGGTCCAGACCAGTCCACTTTTTCAGAAAAGGGGTGTCTAAATTTGGGTAGTTTAGAAGATCAAAAAAAATTTTTTTCTTCACATGTCCGAACCTATAAGCTTTTTCAAAAGTATAGTAGATCAAAATTATGAAAAAATAAAATGGCCAAAATTATTTTTTTTTGACAAAACCGTTCCAGTCCACTTTTTCAAAAAAGGGGTGTCTAAATTTGGGTAGTTTTGAAGATCAAAAATTGTGTTTTCTTGACAGGTCCGAACCTGTAAGCTTTTCAAAAGTTCGGGGCATTGAATTATGAAAAATAAAATGGTCCAAAATTATTTTTTTTTCAACAGGTCCAGACCAGTCCACTTTTTTCAGAAAAGGGGTGTCTAAATTTGGGTAGTTTTGAAGATCAAAAATTGTGTTTTCTTGACATGTCTGAACCTGTAAGCTTTTTCAAAAGTATAGTAGCATCAAAATTATGAAAAAATAAATTGGTCAAAATTAATTTTTTTTTGACAGGTCCCGGACCAGTCCACTTTTTCAAAAAAGGGGGTGTCTAAATTTTGGTAGTTTTGAAGATCAAAAAAAAATGTGTTTTCTTGACATGTCCAAACCTGTAAGCTTTTCTCAAAAGTCGGGGGCATTGAAATTATGAAAAAATAAAATTGGTCCAAAATTATTATTTTTTCAACAGGTCCGGACCAGTCCACTTTTTTTTCAAAAAGGGGTGTCTAAATTTGGGTAGTTTTGAAGATCAAAAATTGTGTTTTCTTGACATGGTCCGAACCTGTAAGCTTTTTCAAAAAGTATAGTAGATCAAAATTATGAAAAAATAAATTTTCCAAATTAATTTTTTTTTTTGACAGGACCGTTCCAGTCCACTTTTTTTCAAAAAACGGGGTTCTAAATTTTGGTAGTTTTGAAGATCAAAAATTGTGTTTTCTTGACAGGTCCGAACCTGTAAGCTTTCTCAAAAGTTCACCTATGTTGAAATTATGAAAAAAAAAATTGTCCAAAATTATTATTTTTTTTTCAACAGGCCCACACCAGTCCACTTTTTTTCATAAAGGGATGTCTAAATTTGGATAGTTTTGAAGATCAAAAAATTTTTTTCTTGACAGGTCCGAACCTATCAGCTTTTTCAAAAAGTATAGTAGATTAAAATTATGAATAAATAAAATTGGCCAAAATTTTTTTTTTTTTTTTTTCGACAGGTCTGTTCCCAGTCCAATTTTTTTACAGAAAAGGGGTGTCTAAATTTGGGTAGTTTTGAAGATCAAAAATTGTGTTTTCTTGACAGTCCGTCGAACCTGTAAATTTTCTCAAAAGTCCGGGGCATTGAATTATGAAAAAATAAAATGGTCCAAAATTATTATTTTTTTCAACAGGTCCGGACCAGTCCACTTTTTCAGAAAAGGGGTGTCTAAATTTTGGGTAGTTTTGAAGATCAAAAATTTTTTTCTTGACATGTCTGAACCTGTAAGCTTTTTCAAAAGTATAGTAGATCGAAATTATGAAAAAATAAAATTGGCCAAAATTATTTTTTTTTTTCACAGGACCGGACCAGTCCACTTTTTCAAAAAAGGGGGGTGTCTAAATTTGGGTGGTTCTGAAGATCAAAAAAATGTGTTTTCTTGACAGGTCCGAACCTGTAAAGCTTTTTCAAAAGTTCGGGTAGATTGAAATTATGAAAAAAAATAAAATGGTCCAAAATTATTTTTTTTTGACAGGACCAGACCAGTCCACTTTTTCAAAAAGGGGTGTCTAAATTTTGGTAGTTCTGAAGATCAAAAAATTGTGTTTTCTTGACAGGTCCAACCTGTAAGCTTTTCTCAAAAAGTTCGGGGCATTGAAATTATGAAAAAAATAAAATGGTCCAAAATTATTATTTTTTTTTTTTTGACAGGTCCGACCAGTCCACTTTTTTCAAAAAAGGGGTTGTCTAAATTTTGATAGTTTTGAAGATCAAAAATTGTTTTTTTGACAGGTCCGAACCTATAAGCTTTCTCAAAAGTTCGTACATTAAAATTATGAAAAAATAAAATGGTCCAAAATTTAATTTTTTTTTTAACAGGTCCAGACCAGTCCACTTTTTTCAGAAAAAGGGTGTCTAAATTTGGGTAGTTTTGAAGATCAAAAATTGTGTTTTCTTGACAGGTCCGAACCTGTAAGCTTTCTCAAAAGAACAGTACATTAACCCTTTGTGGTCCATTGTCAGACTGGGTCCGACAGTCAATTGAAGGTCCTTTGTCGGACTGGGTCCGACATCATTATAGCAACGCAATCCCTGTTTAGTCGTTTTTTTTCCAGAAAAGCCAAGAAAACCATTCAATTGCCGATTTGGGCTGAGACAAAAGTTATAAAAACGAAAAAAGGCGTTGCATTAATAGTCATACACTGTGATTCTTGATAATGGGGGTTTCAAAATTGTAAACACCCTGGACACTGAATCAAAGCTAAAAATAAAATAATACATTTGCATAATTTTTGAGATGTTATAATAATAAAATAATGACTTGGATCAATAATTTTTGAGTTTGGTGATAAAACGAAAGATCAAAAAATGTGTGTTTTCTTGACATTATTATTAACCTGTTTATTTTTCAAATAGGTGAACGGGCATAGCAAATGAAAAAAATAAAATTGGCTGGAGATGCCTAAATTTTTTTTTTTGACAGGACAGGACCATTTTTCAAAAAGGGGGTGACTAAATTTGAATACTTTTAAACAAAGATCAAAAATTAACTGTTTTCTTGAAAATTTACAGAACCTGGCGTGCTTTCTCAAAAATAAATGGAACATTGAAAAATTATGAAAAAATAAAATTGGTCCAAAATTATTATTTTTTTTTGACAGGTCCGGACCAGTCCACTTTTTTTCAGAAAAGGGGTGTCTAAATTTGGGTAGTTTTGAAGATCAAAAAATTGTGTTTTCTTGACATGTCTGAACCTGTAATCTTTTTCAAAAGCTCAGGCATCAAAATTATGAAAAAATAAAATTGGCCAAAATTATTATTTTTTTTTAACCAGTCCACTTTTTCAAAAAAAGGGGTGTCTAAATTTTGGGTATTTGAAGATCAAAAAATTGTTTTTTCTTGACAGGTCCGAACCTATAAGCTTTCTCAAAAGAACAGTACATTAAAATTATGAAAAAATAAAATTGGCCAAAATTTAATTTTTTTTTTGACAGGTCCGGACCAGTCCACTTTTTTCAGAAAAGGGGGTGTCTAAATTTGGGTAGTTTTGAAGATCAAAAAAATGTGTTTTCTTGACATGTCTGAACCTGTAAGCTTTTTCAAAAGCTCTGGCATCAAAATTATGAAAAAATAAAATTAGTCAAAATTATTGTTTTTTTTGACAGGACTGGACCAGTCCACTTTTTTCAAAAAGGGGTGTCTAAATTTTGGTAGTTCTGAAGATCAAAAATTGTGTTTTCTTGACATGTCCGAACCTGTAAGCTTTTTCAAAAGTTCTGGCATCGAAATTATGAAAAAAAAAAATGGCCAAAATATTATTTTTTTTTGACAAATCCGTTCAGTCCACTTTTTCAGAAAAGGGGGGTGTCTAAATTTGGGTAGTTTTGAAGATCAAAAATTTTTTTCTTGACATGTCTGAACCTGTAAGCTTTTTCAAAAGAACTGTAGATTAAAATTATGAAAAAATAAAATTGGCCAAAATTTAATTTTTTTGACAGGTCCATTCCAGTCCACTTTTTCAGAAAAGGGGTGTCTAAATTTGGGTAGTTTTGAACATCAAAAATTGTGTTTTCTTGACATGTCTGAACCTGTAAGCTTTTCAAAAGCAGGGCATCAAAATTATGAAAAAAATAAAATTGGTCAAAATTTAATTTTTTTTTGACAGGACCGACCAGTCCACTTTTTCAAAAAAAAGGTGTCTAAATTTTGGTAGTTCTGAAGATCAAAAAATTGTGTTTTCTTGACAGGTCCGAACCTTTAAATTTTTTTAAAAGTTCGGGCATTGAAATTATGAAAAAAAATAAAATGGTCCAAAATTATTATTTTTTTCAACAGGTCCGACCAGTCCACTTTTTTCAGAAAAGGGGTGTCAAAATTTGGGTAGTTTAGAAGATCAAAAAATTTTTTTTCTTCACATGTCCGAACCTATAAGCTTTTTCAAAAGTATAGTAGATCAAAATTATGAAAAAATAAAATGGCCAAAATTATTTTTTTTGACAAATCCGTTCCTGTCCACTTTTTCAGAAAAGGGGTGTCTAAATTTGGGTAGTTTTGAAGATCAAAAATTGTGTTTTCTTGACATGTCTGAACCTGTAATTTTTTCAAAAGCTCGACACATCTTTATGAAAAAAATAAAATTGGCCAAATTATTATTTTTTTTGACAGGAAACAGGACCAGTCCACTTTTTTCAAAATGGGGGGTGTCTAAATTTTGGTAGTTCTGAAGATCAAAAATTGTGTTTTCTTGACAGGTCCGAACCTGTAAGCTTTCTCAAAAGTTCGGGGCATTGAAATTATGAAAAAATAAAATGGTCCAAAATTATTATTTTTTTTTAAACAGGTCCGGACCAGTCCACTTTTTCAGAAAATAATTTGACTAAATTTGGGTAGTTTTGAAGATCAAAAAAAATTGTGTTTTCTTGACAAAATACATGAACCATGTCATTTTCAAAAGACCAGAGACACTTATTTTAAAAAATAAAATCAAAAGTCATTTTTTTGAAGGAGAAACAGGAGAGTTTTTTCAGAAAAGGGGGTCTCAAATTTGGGTAGTTTTGAAGATAAAAAAAGTACATTTCTTGATTATTTATCTTGCTTTTTTGCATTATCAAAATTATGAAGAAAAAAAATTCTTGAAATTATTTTGTTTATTTTTGTAAGTCACCCTGGACAGGACCGACCAGTCCACTTTTTAAAAAATAATAATAATAATAATTTTTTGAAAGTAGGGAGTTTTAAAGATCAAAAATTGTGTTTTCTTGACATGTCTGAACCTGTAAATTTTTTCAAAAGTTCAGGGCATTGAAATTATGAAAAAATAAAATGGTCCAAAATTTTTTTTTTTTGACAGGACCGACCAGTCCACTTTTTTCAAAAAGGGGGGTGTCTAAATTTGGGTAGTTCTGAAGATCAAAAAATTTTTTTTCTTGACAGGTCCGAACCTGTAAGCTTTTCAAAAGCTTGGGCATCAAAATTATGAAAAAATAAAATGGTCCAAAATTATTATTTTTTTTTGAACAGGTCCATTCCAGTCCACTTTTTTTTTTTTGAAAAGGGGTGTCTAAATTTGGGTAGTTTTGAAGATCAAAAAATTGTGTTTTCTTGACATGTCTGAACCTGTAATCTTTTTCAAAAGCTTGGGCATCGAAATTATGAAAAAATAAAATTGGACAAAATTATTATTTTTTTTGACAGGACTGGACAAGTCCACTTTTTCAATAAAAGGGGGGTGTCTAAATTTTGGTAGTTCTGAAGATCAAAAAATTGTGTTTTCTTGACAGGTCTGAACTTGTAAGCTTTTTCAAAAGCTCAGCATCGAAATTATGAAAAAATAAAATTGGCCAAAATTATTATTTTTTTTGACAGGACCGGACCAGTCCACTTTTTTAGAAAAGGGGGTGTCTAAATTTGGGTAGTTTTGAAGATCAAAAAATGTGTTTTTTCTTGACATGTCTGAACCTGTAAGTTTTTTCAAAAGTTCTGGCATCAAAATTATGAAAAAAAAAAATTGGTCAAAATTATTATTTTTTTTTCACAGGACCGACCAGTCCACTTTTTCAAAAAAGGGGGGTGTCTATATTTTTGTAGTTTAGAAGATCAAAAAAATTTTTTCTTGACAGGTCCGAACCTGTAAATTTTCTCAAAAGTTCAGGGCATTGAAATTATGAAAAAATAAAATGGTCCAAAATTATTATTTTTTTCAACAGGTCCAGACCAGTCCACTTATTCAGAAAAGGGGGTGTCTAAATTTGGGTAGTTTAGAAGATCAATTTTTTTTTTTCACAGGTCCGAACCTATAAGCTTTTTCAAAAGTATGGTAGATCAAAATTATGAAAAAATAAAATGGCCAAAATAATTTTTTTTGACAAGTCCATTCCAGTCCACTTTTTCAGAAAAGGGGTGTCTAAATTTGGGTAGTTTTGAAGATCAAAAAATAGTTTTCTTCACAGGTCCAAACCTATAAGCTTTCTCAAAAGAATAGTACATTAAAATTATGAAAAAATAAAATTGGCCAAAATTTAATTTTTTCGACAGGTCCGGACCAGTCCACTTTTACAGAAAAGGGGGTGTCTAAATTTGGGTAGTTGTGAAGATCAAAAAATTGTGTTTTCTTGACATGTCTGAACCTGTAAGCTTTTTCAAAAGCTCGGGCATCAAAATTATGAAAAAAAAAAAATTGGCCAAAATTAATATTTTTTTTGACAGGACCGGACCAGTCCACTTTTTCAAAAAAGGGGGTGTCTATATTTTGGTAGTTCTGAAGATCAAAAAATGTGTTTTCTTGACAGGTCCGAACCTGTAAGTTTTCTCAAAAGTTCGGGGCATTGAAATTATGAAAAAATAAAATGGTCCAAAATTATTATTTTTTTCAACATGTCCAGACCAGTCCACTTATTCAGAAAAGGGGGTGTCTAAATTTGGGTAGTTTAGAAGATCAATTTTTTTTTTCTTCACAGGTCCGAACCTATAAGCTTTTTCAAAAGTATAGTAGATCAAAATTATGAAAAAATAAAATGGCCAAAATAATTTTTTTGACAAGTCCGTTCTAGTCCACTTTTTCTGAAAAGGGGGTGTCTACATTTGGGTAATTTTGAAGATCAAAAAATTGTGTTTTCTTGACAGGTCCGAACCTGTAAGCTTTCTCAAAAGTCCGGGGTATTGAATTATGAAAAAATAAAATGGTCCAAAATTATTATTTTTTTCAACAGGTCCAGACCATTCCACTTTTACAGAAAAGGGGTGTCGAAATTTGGGTAGTTTTGAAGATCAAAAAATTGTGTTTTCTTGACATGTCTGAACCTGTAAGCTTTTTCAAAAGAACAGTACATTAAAATTATGAAAAAAAAAAATTGGCGCAAATTATTATTTTTTTTGACAGGACTGGACCAGTCCACTTTTTCAAAAAAGGGGGTGTCTAAATTTGGGTAGTTCTGAAGATCTAAAAATTGTGTTTTCTTGACAGGTCCGAACCTTTAACCCTTTGCGGTCCATTTATTAATCGCGCGTCAGGCACGTCAGGTCTAATTAATTTTTTTCACAAAAGCAGTTAATTTTAGACGTGCTGTTTAAAAAATATTATTTTTTTCACAGTCAAACGGGTTTAAATGGCCCTGCATATCAACAAAGCACTCACTAGGCATCTCCAGCCCCGCCCCACCCTTTCGTTTGCTATAGCGTTCACCTATGTAAGAAATAAATAATAATAATAATAATAGTCGTACATACCGATCGATCATCTCCGGATCACTCGTTTTATCACCAAACTCCTCAATAATGCGATCCAAGTCATTATTTTATTACTATAACATCTCAAAAAAGCTCTGCAAATGTCTGTGTTTTCTGTGCGCTGATTCAGTCAGCCAACTTGTTTACTTACGACCTGCCCCGTTATCTGATACCAGATACCATGTATGACTATTCATGAGATACGCCTTTTTTTTTTTTTTTTTTTTTTTTTTTTCGACTTGTCTCGGCTCTTGTCGCTCCCACTCGGCAATTGAATGGTTTTCTCGGCTTTTTCCGGAGAAAAAACGACTAGAAACCCGTTTTTTGCGTTGCTATAATGATGTCAGACCCAGTCCGACAAAGGACCTGTGAGGAATAATTGCAATGTCGGACCCAGTCCGACAATGGACCGGAAAGGGTTAAATTTTCTCAAAAGTTCGGGGCATTGAAATTATGAAAAAATAAAATGGTCCAAAATTATTATTTTTTTCAACAGGTCCGGACCAGTCCACTTATGCAGAAAAGGGGGTGTCAAAATTTGGGTAGTTTAGAAGATCAAATTTTTTTTTCTTCACATGTCCGAACCTATAAGCTTTTTCAAAAGTATAGTAGATCAAAATTATGAATAAATAAAATGGCCAAAATATTTTTTTTTGACAAATCCGTTCCTGTCCACTTTTCCAGAAAAGGGGGTGTCTAAATTTGGGTAGTTTTGAAGATCAAAAAATTGTGTTTTCTTGACATGTCTGAACCTGTAAGCTTTTTCAAAAGCTCGGGCATCGAAATTATGAAAAAATATAATTGGTCAAAATTATTATTTTTTTTGACAGGACCGGACCAGTCCACTTTTTCAAAAGGGGGGGTGTCTAAATTTTGGTAGTTCTGAAGATCAAAAAAATGTGTTTTCTTGACAGGTCCGAACCTGTAAATTTTCTAAAAAGTTCGGGGCATTGAAATTATGAAAAAATAAAATGGTCCATAATTATTACTTTTTTCAACAGGTCCGGACCAGTCCACTTTTACAGAAAAGGGGTGTCTAAATTTGGATAGTTTTGAAGATCAAAAAATTGTTTTCTTGACAGGTCCGAACCTATAAGCTTTCTCAAAAGAACAGTACATTAAAATTATGAAAAAATAAAATTGGCCAATATTTAATTTTTTCGACAGGTCCAGACCAGTCCTCTTTTACAGAAAAGGGGTGTCGAAATTTTGGTAGTTCTGAAGATCAAAAAATTGTGTTTTCTTGACAGGTCCGAACCTGTAAGCTTTCTCAAAAGTCCGGGGCATTGAATTATGAAAAAATAAAATGGTCCAAAATTATTATTTTTTTCAACAGGTCCAGACCAGTCCACTTTTACAGAAAAGGGGTGTCGAAATTTGGGTAGTTTCGAAGAATAAAAAATTGTTTTCTTGACAGGTCCACACCTATAAGCTTTCTGAAAAGCTCGGGCATCGAAATTATGAAAAAATAAAATTGGCCAAAATTATTTTTTTTTTGACAGGACCGGACCAGTCCACTTTTTCAAAAAAGGGGGGTGTCTAAATTTTGGTAGTTCTGAAGATCAAAAAATTGTGTTTTCTTGACAGTTCCGAACCTGTAAGCTTTCTCAAAAGTTCGGGGCATTGAAATTATGAAAAAATAAAATGGTCCAAAATTATTATTTTTTTTAAACAGGTCCGGACCAGTCCACTTTTTCAGAAAAGGGGGTGACTAAATTTGGGTAGTTTTGAAGATCAAAAATTACAAAGTGACTAAAATACATGAAACATGTCATTTTCCTCAGACCTGAGACACTCTTTACAGCTTGCATCAACAGTCATTTGAAGGAGAAACAGGAGAGTTTGGAGTATCCCTCTCAATGTACTGATTATGAGAGTAAAGAAAAGTCCATCCGTGATTATTTATCTTGCTCTTAATTGCATTATCACTTGTACTGTGATTCTTGAAATGTATTTTTGTTTACGACTGTAAGTCACCCTGGACAAGGGTGTCTGCTAAGAAATACATAATAATAATAATAATAATAATAATAATAATAATAATAATAATAATAATTTTTTGAAAGAGGGGATTCAATTAGAACCTCAAAATATCACCATTAATCCCACAAAAATATTTTCTAAACTGTTTCTAAATTCTCTCTGGGGTAAATTTGGTCAAAATACAAACCCTTTAAGTACCACATTGGTCAAAGATCCTGAACAGTTTTTGCAATATCTTTTTTTCTAAGAGATATCAGGTTTCCCATTGTTTCTTTGTTAGTGACACAGTGGTGCAGATTCAATGGCATTATGCTTCTGAAACACACACACACGCACACAGGTAACGTATATATCTTTATCGTCACCTTTAACTGTATAAAGCTCGGCTAGACCTGTATAATCTAATGGATCGTTTACAGAAGCATTGTCTATACCATGACACAGAGTCTTTTATCAAAAACAAAAACATATAGGTACAAAATGAGCACCGGTAAAACGTGTCTGAAAATAAATGGTATTACTCTTAATTATGAAAATTCAAAAATAATCAACCTCGAATCTTTGAAAAGATTAGTTCAAAACTTTGTACAGACAGACAGAAATACACCCCCAGAGCAAATCTTGATTAGGGGCATCCAATTTTACAGAAGTAAAAAATAATTTTACCTTGAAAACAAGTCATTAACCCTTTGCAGTCCATTTCTTAAGTGCTTGTCAGGCACGTCAGGTCCAATTTATTTTTTTCAAGTGCAGTTAATTTTAGACGCGCTGTTTAAAAGTATTTTTTTCCACAGTCAAACTGGTTTAAAAGGCCCTGCATAACAACAAAGCACTCACTAGGCATCTCCAGCCCCGCCCCACCATTTCGTTCGCTATAGCTTTCACCTATGTAAGAAATAAATAATAATAATAATAATAGTCGTACATACCGATCGATCATCTCCGGATCACTCGTTTTATCACCAAACTCCTTAATAATGCGATCCAAGTCATTATTTTATTACTATAACATCTCAAAAAAGCTCTGCAAATGTCCGTGTTCTCTGTGAGCTGATGCACTATCAGCCAGCTTGTTTAATTATGACCGCCCCGTTATCTGATACCAGGGCCATGTATGACTATTCATGAGATACGCCTTTTTTCCCACTTGGCCACTGAATGGTTTTCTCAGCTTTTTCCGGAGAAAAAACGACTAGAAACCCGTTTTTTGCGTCTCTATAATGATGTCGGACAGGGTCCGACAATGAACCTGATAGGAATAATTGCAATGTCGGACCAGGTCCGACAATGGACCGCAAAGGGTTAAAGAAAACTTTTCAGATTTTGTACAATAAGAGGGTGTTGCTACCTGATTACACTATTCTACCTTATGGATACGGGTTTTGATGTGTGACTAACAACCCCTTTTGCAGCTATAATATCCAGACCGTCTAGTTCAGGGAAAAGTTATTTTTTGAAAAAACTTTTAGAAAACGCTCCTCAGATCCTGTCCCAATTCCTTGAAAACATCATACACTGCTATAGTTGCTGGCAACCGCTATACGATGATCTGCTGAGTAGATTTACAAATTAAAAATGTGTTGAAGGAATACCGACCTCTTTGTGTGATGATACATTACTGCCGCCAAAAAAATTCAATTGAATCATTATAGATGATTTAATGGAGGCTGCTAGCGATAATGATGAACTTCCAAACACCTTTCCAAAATATACTCATCATAGAAATCTGTGTATAATGTATCTGGTTCAAAATTGTTTTATTCAAGGAAAAATGAGTCGTACTATAGACTTAAATGCCAATTACATTATTCTTTTTAAAAACCCCAGAGACAAACTTCATATGAACACATTAGCCCATCAGATGTACCCTAGAAACACCACGTTTTTTAGAAGCTTTTGAAGACGCCACAAAAGTACCTTACAGATATTTCTTAGTAGATCTAAAAGCACAAACCCCTGAAGATTATCTAAAAGCACAAACCCCTGAAGATTATCGCCTACGGTCTGGTTTGTTTCATCCTGATTTCCTGTTGTTTATATAATGACAAACACCAAGACTAAATGTTTATAACTAATCTTGTTTTTCTTTGATAGTTGTCATTTCACGGGGGGTTGTATCATTAAAAGTCATGTCGGTCAGAATAAAATGGAATCTTCCAATACTTAAAAGACTAATTAACGGTTCTTTTCAGCAGAGAAGATTCGTTTTATAAGAAGCCTCAGACGATCTTATCAAATCTATTGCTGAAATAGCGTTAAACACTTTAAGGGGCAACATCCCCTTGACCACCAAACAATTAAAACAACTCAAAAAACAGCAGCTCATTATAAAAAAAATCTATGTAATAAGAAACACACCCTTAAAAAGAAGAGAAAGCCTGTTAACCAGTGTGAAAAGTTAACTACAGACAGGTAGTATTGGCAGGTGAAACTGAGGCGCGGCGGCGCTCAGTGCATTTATTGTAAAATAAGAGGTTTAAACAGAAAACAGCACACAGCACTTGAGGCCAAAATAAATAGACAAACAAAATGGATTAACACTGAAACAGTGGAAGAACAGACAAACAAACACGGTGAGTCAAAGCAACTTATATTTACTTTTTCCTTAGTTTAGTTTTTTTTAATTCTCTCCTCTCCACACCTGTTCTCCACTCACCGAACACACAACCCTGAGTGAGTGAAACATGCATCTATATATACTGCTGTGCCGGGATTCAATTAGTAATTAATTATTCACTTGAATCCCAGCACGTGAACTAATTTGTGCAACCCCGTGCTCACATATTATTAAATACTTTAAATGCACGTGAAGTGCAATCCCCGTGCCTAAATGCAACTATATATTTTAAATCACTCGTGCTACACAGACCCATGTATATCCTATGCACCAATATCTATACACCAACATTAACACACCACATGCAACATATAACACACAAATACACACAGGGGTGGGGCACATTGCCACAGCCATAAAGGAGGCTTTATAGGTTCACTGCTAGGGTTTGCTCTCCTGTTTTTATCAAATCTCTTTGCATCTCAGAGCTAAAATAAAAAATGGATCATACTCAGAAACTGTTCCTCGTCCCTCAACAGCAGCTTGACAGACTTGACAGCAAACCCCCTCGGCACCAGAGCCTATTAGAAAGGCTGTGGAAAGTTGTCTTGATACAGAAATGAAAAACATTCTACTCAGAACTAGAAAGTAAATTATATGCAGTCATTTTACAGAGATATCTCACCCTGCTTAAACAAGATGAAAAAGAGACTAATACTTTAACTTTGACGGTTCATCCTACTGAAGCTATTGTAGAACCCGTTCCAGAAGAACGATCACAGGTTGAGGATTATGTAATGAGGAGTGTCCCACTTAGTTCTAAGAGGAATGCTGAGGTCAAACAATGGGTCAGAACTCAAGTATTACATCATGGAATGATAAAGGGGAATTTATTTTAAAAGGTAATACTGTGTGAGGCTCGCACATGGTTGATTTAATCAAAAGCGTGACTGGGTTTAGTAATGTACCAGCACACAGAAGACCCTTGGGTTGGTCGGCTTTCCTAAGGGACTGTCTTGTATAAATGTGCATGTAGCAGGGCGATTGCCCTGCACGTGTGTATTTAGTGTGGATATAAGTTGTATGGGGAAATGGGTTTATTGTATGTCGTTTTGGAGTTGATTTGTTTAATTACATTTATAGACTTGATTGGCTGTGCTGGACCTCAATCAGCAGGTGGGCGGGTCTTGACCGAGTGTCCGTCAGTTCAAAAGCATCCGTGGTTCGGGCGACTGCAATGCCATGTCAGAGGGGGGCGGCGTATACTCGGGAGGAGAGGGTCCGCTCTGCAGGAACGACAGCTACACAACCCTGAGACTGCAAGCGGTGCTTGTGAAGGCAATGCCCAGCCAAGGCCGTATGAAGCAGCAGGAGTCGTTGTATGAATACCGGCTCATGAGTAGGGTAGTTAGGGATTGTGATCCCATGTGATGTATAGCGAGGGTTACGTGGTGTAGCGGTTCCTGGAGGGACACCTCGTTTTTAAGGCTAACCGCTCGCCCTCTGGGGCACCTTTTATTTGTAGTTTTTGTACTGTGTTTTATTTTGCCTTTTGTACAGCTTGCTATATGTGTCCTCTGTGTGTTACAATGGCTGGTAACGTCACATGACCACCTTTATTTATTTTCTGTTTGTATTAATAAATCCTGCACGCCTGTGCCGGCATTTCAACTCCACCCCCAGTTGTCTCTCTGTACTTGGTGAACAGCGGTGATCCACGCACGTGACGTAAGACCCTGTCACAGTGCCTAATTCTGTTGTGCCCAATTCTCAAACATGTAAACTCTTGCAAGAATGTAAAAATATAAACCCTGTTGTTCCACATCTTAAAAGAAGAAGACAACCATTATGGACCATTTATTAAATTGTAAAAAGGTTTTATTTTTTTATTTATTTTTTTTAGGTAGGGTTCTTTTACAAATGTATTCATTTTTAGGTTAGACAATTGTAAGTATGTATTTAATTTATGTATACAGTTGTTGTTACAAAATGATGTATATATGTTTTCATTTTCTGTTATTGTTATACAATTCTATGTTGTTATACAATAAAAACATGTTTTTTTTATCTTAAAGGATCTCTGTTTTTAACCCTTTGCGGTCCATTTATTCAGCGCCCTCCAGGTGCAGGTCCAATTTATTTTCACACGCAGCTTTAGTTTACCGTGCTGTTTAAAAGTATTTTTTCACAGTAAAACAGGTTTAAAAGGCACTGCATATCAACAGGACACTCAGTACCCCGCCCCACCCCTTGTTCGCTGTATTTTTCACATACCTCTTCATAGTAGTGCATACCAATAAATCATCACTTGATCACTCGTTTTATAACCAAACTCCTCAATAATGCGATCCAAGTCATTATTGTATTACTAAAACATCTCAAAAAAGCTCAGCAAATGTCTGTGATATTCTTTGAGCGCTGGACGCAGAAGCAGCTATCTTGTTTGTTTATGTCCGTGTTATCTCTGTGGTGCCAGGACTATCTGTATTTCTCAGATACGCCCGTTTTTTTCGGCTTCTCTCGGCTCCTATCTGTCTCACGTGGCCAGTGAATGGTTTTCATGGCTTTTTCCGGAGAAAAAACGACTAGAGACCTGTTTTTTACATCTTTTTGATGATGTCTGACAGGGTCCGACATTGGACCAGAAAGGTAAAATAATAATGTCGGACCAGGTCCTTTTTTAAAACCTTTTCTAACATTTCTGACACTTTTTAAAATCGTGGCATGAATTTACATGTTGAACACATAAAAAGCGGCTTTACACTAGACGTTTTAGATGTATACATTCGTTGAACAAAATTGTGGACCATCAAATCATTTTTTATCAAATTCTTTACTGTACAGATCCAGCTCCTTTTGGTAAGAAAGACCCCTTGATCAGTGATGTAAGAAAAATACAGTGATGTCCACAGGTAGCTGTCAGGAGTCCCTGTAGGTTGATTATTACACACTGTCTGTTTAGAGTTCTTGAATAAAAACTGTGAAATAGTTTTAGGAAAATAAGCAAAGTCCGGTGGATATCCATAAGAATCACAAAACTCTCCAGTTCCATCTTCTTTTTTAAATAGATAGCCAACCAATGTTTTCCAGGTTGATTTTGAGGGTCTGTGTTGACAATAAACATTGCAGGAATTTTTACATTTTCTTCTTTAGGGAGTTGGTCACAAGCTAAAACCCCGTAAAAAGCAAAAAAAAAAAATAAAACCTCCTAGTAAGAGGATTGTCAGCCATTAGGTCTGAAAGTTGTAAGGTATTCATTTTAAAACCTGAAATGGTGTTTTCAGACTGCTTCTCAGTAATCAAAGAGCGCTGCTCGTTGTTGTGATACCTCTATAACGTTCTCAAACACTGCATATACTAGCATATTCACTGTGTCAGGGTGCTGCTGAAAAGCTCATTTCAAGATGCATATTTCCTGATTTTACTAAAGAAAAATGATCACCAGCTTCCTGGTCAGGAGTTAGATTAAAAGCATAGAGGGTATAACCCCGAGGAAAATCAATGTGATCAATAATTAGAGGCTTGTCTTTGAGATGCCAACCAGTGGCCTGAATTAAACTGTAATATTCACGAACTGGGTTGTTTTCTACAGTATACCTAGGTTGAAAAGGTTTTGAGGGTATTTGTTCACCATCGACGTACAATGTTATAAAGTTGGCATTAAAATGTTTAAAGTTAAAGGAGTTTTTATCATATGCACCACTAAAGACATCATTATCTGTTAAGCCTATAACCACAGACTTGAGTTATTGGCCTAGGAACATATTTTCTTGATTACATACTCTACTTCCCCTAGGTAGTACACTTTCAATGGGGTACTGTCACAGATGGCTTTGTGTGGCGTGTGGGTGGTGATGTCAGGTACAGGAACCGGAAAGAAAACACAGGCAGCAGTGCAGGGCAAAAAGACGCAGCGCGCCGTTTAATTAAATACAGAAATAAAATAAAAAGTTTTAACAAAAAGAAACTTGCTCACAGAGCGAAATAAAAAAGGTAAACAAAACAAATCTCGAACACAAAAATAACACAGGTCAGGCTGGGCAATAGCCTTCACTGGTCCTATATGTTTTGTTTCTTTTAATTCTTTTAATTCTCTCACTTCTCTCACTCTCGCTCTCGTTCCACCTCTGAACATCCAACCACCCCTCTGATCCGAGAGTGGGTCTTTTATATTCATGGCTGGAGCCTTAATTACCCATTAATAAATTACCTTATTAAGGCTCCAGCCACATTCCCATGAGAGTTATAGGGAAGGGGTTTTAACTCCATTCCCACGACTACATATTACAAGACTGGCTCTCTCGCCGGTCTCAAACAGTAAATAATAAAAGACGGATGGTGCTCGATAAACACAATAAAGATTAGATATACAGCTATATAATAATAATAATAATAATAATAATATATATATATATATATATATATATATATATATATAATATATATAGGTGTACTCCATCACAGGTACTCCATCACAGGCCTATTTTTACCTCAGGGGATACTTTAACTTTTTTGACACAGAGAGATGCTTCTAAAATTTTAAGTTTGTAATGATCTGCTCCATCAGACATTAAACAAAATCTATCACTGGCCCTAACCATTTTAATTTTGGTATTGATACCATTTAACATGAGTTTTTTCTTGAAAAAAAATATCAGAGTGCAGAGGTCCAAAAAGTTCAAATATGTGGCTTATTCTAGTAAAAGCGTGTCTTCTTTCTAAACCTGTATTGGCCTGTGTGGGGTCTATCACGTCCATGTTTCTGGCGCATCTTTGAAAAACAACCCTGCAGCAAATTGAGACTCCAATGTTTCTTTGCTATAGTTGAGCAGGACCTCTATAAGGCTTCTGTAGGGGTATGTATTACTGCTTTGACTAATCAGTCGTTCTCCTAAAGTTACATCAACTTGTGAAAACATCGTAGCTACAGGATAATTAATAACTCCTACCTGACTAGCATTGTCTATATCCACCTCATTGGCCTTAGACATTTTAAATGAAAGCCTTAAAAGAGTATTATTCAAATCTAGGTAATCTTCACCATTTCCGGCTATATAAAATGTGAGGGGTATTTCCACATACAGGCTTTTATCTATACTTGGTTGTGTAAAGGGCACCATAAATAAATCCAGTTCAGATTTGACACATTCCTGAGACACATGGTGAACCAGAGCCATGTTTTAAAAGTTATTTCTAGTTTTCTTTTTTGAGTTTCTTTTTCTCTGCTTCTTTGGTTTATTACAGCTTCTCTACGCGTTGTTGCTAAATGATTTAGATCTTGAGCGTCTAGCCTTTTTGAGAGGCCGTGAACGAGTTCCCCAGGGATTACGACGTTTTCTCCTATGACCTCTTGACATTAAACCAGATCCTGACTGGTTGGAATCATGGTTATGAGGATTATGGGATGTTAGGACATTTGAAACCACATCTCTTGCAATATTTTTAGCGGCTGATTTAAAATGCGGTTTAGCTATTTCAAAACCTCATCTAAGTAAAGGTAGGGCTTTTCTGAAAATACCTCTAAAAATACCACCAATACCCGCCCCATACATTACAGGGGCCCCGCAAAATCCAGGCAATCCATCTCCGGCTTAATTTTTGTAGTAGATTATATAAGGATTAGAACTCCAATAAGGTCTCTTTTTTCAATGATGTATAAAAATGTTGTTTAACAGGTCGTAAATGCAGCTTCACTATAACCTTCCCAAAGTGAAATGGAACCAGAGTGTTTTGATCAGTCTTATTTGTATAGTTATAGTATCAAAACTGGTCTTGCTGATTGGCACATAATGAGGGTGATCATACGTTATTGTAACTATATTGGTCTTTGTTTCTTCAATAGGGATGCACATTAGAAGAGGAATGCAGCTATCTCCAACAGCCTGATCTGAAATGATATCGGTATAAAACCCTGCTCTGATGTCTTAGAGGCTCTATAACCCAACTGTTAAATTTTTTCGGCCAACTGAGCCATTTTATAAGATGATACTTTTTACCATTTTTTTTTTAGACGCCATAATCTTCTCGACCCTAAACATCCTATCAGTCTTTGCACTTATCTTCTGCAGTTCGGGTTCATAAAATGTTCCTGTTATTTCTTCTCCACCATAGTCATTCAGTTTATACACAGGGAGGTCTCTTGGCAGATATTCGGCTATAGTAAAAATGTCACCTGTGAAAGTCTGTTCATAACCCTTTATAAAAGGGAGCTCTTAGCTTTGAAACTCTGACACAGTCCCCTACCCTAAACCTAAATTTAGGGCATTTGATGGGAACCTCCATAGAGTATAAGTTTTTAAACACATCAAATGAATTGTCTTCATTAACCTCTGAGGGGGGACATTTTAATACTGTGGTGGTATGAATTATTATAACCATTTCTTGTAGTTTATCTGTATATTTATGGGTGTTGAAACATTTTTGTTTTTGGAGTCTGTCACACGGCTGGCTGAGTGGTGACATCAGAACCAGGAAATTAATAACACAGACAGGACGGATGAAATGGTAAATGTGCTTGCTTGCGCCGGTTTATTGTAAATAAAAGGTTTGAACAAAACACAACACAGGACACGACACTTAAGCCAAAATAAACAGACAAACAAAACGAACAGACACTAACAAACAGGGACGAACACTAAACACTGGTCCTCCAGCACCACGTAGCAATTGCTTAATCTTTCTCTCCTCACTCTCTCCCATTCCTTCGCCCTGAACACACAACAACCCCAAGTGAATGAGATGTGTATTTATATATACAATTGTGCTGGGATTCAAGTACCAATTAATTATTCACTTGAATCCCAGCACGTGAACTAATTCTGTGCAACCCCGTGCTCACATATTAAATACTTTAAATGCACGTGAAGTGAAGTGCAATCCCCATGCCTAAATACAATTATACATTTTTAACACTCGTGCTCATTACCCACATTATATCCCGTGTACCAACTACAATACACAAACATTAACACATGCAACATACAACGTAAAACACAAAAATACACACAAGGGGCGGGCACATTGCCACAGAGTCCTATTAAATCTTTCGACAATAGAGGCTTTTAATTCGCTACCCGTTGTAAAATGGTGTATTTTGTATTTTTTTAGTAAGTTTTGAAATTGTTTAAAAATTCTGTCCCTTTATCATTTTGCAGTTTTTTAGGGGTCTGGCCACACCCCAGGATCTTCTTGAAAGCCTCTGTTACAGCCTTAGACCTTTTATTTTTCAGCAGTAACATAAATTTAACATACATTTGTAACCGCCATTTTCTTTTGACAAATTTGTCATATCCACTAAATCAGCCTGCCATTGGTAATCAATATCAGAAACATAAACCCTATTTCTTTTAAAGTTGCTTCTGGAGGGTTTGTGTAAGGTGTATGAATCTTGTTCAGATAACCAAGATGTTAACAAAGGCCCATCCACCTTAAAACACTCATTACCCAGGGCCCTTTGAAGGGATTTGAAGTATCACAGTATATTTTTTATGCGATTTTATGCCATTCCCACAGAAAAAAGTATAACAAATGCCTTGTGATCTCTGTTCAAAAGGTTTTTATTCACAGTTTATCATTCAACACAGGAACCTTTACAAGTTTTATAAAGTTCATAGATAAAGGGGGTGTCTGTCCATTAAACAGGATACCATGTCTTGGACAATCTTTGTTATATCAGGACATAAAACCACAGTCTATCTGGTAAAGACATACTTCAAACCCGTAGACATACAAAACAATTATATGCACACACTTACAGGATTCTATTTCATTAAACATTTGAGGGATCGTTCTCTTTAGGAACTAATTTAAGGGGGTATTACTTTGTACAGAGTCTAAGCATCACAACCCATTCGTCATCATGTATTAAGTCTGTAACTCTTTTTAGGTTGTATATCTTTACATTTACAGACAGGCTATTTTGAAAGAGTCTCCTACATGACACTTTTTCGGCTATTAACTCACACAGCAGTGATTCCATTGCATTGCGTATTTTAGCTGGAGTCAAGATATTCCCCATATTCAAAGTCACTAGCACCGTAATATGCTAAAGGAGCTCTGGGATGAGTAAAACTTCGATGGTAGTAGGAATGAGTTATTTTCTTGACCACGGCTTTGGTCTCATCATCCAGATCTTCTTGGATTTGCTATAGTTTCTCTCTTATGTAGGACTCCAGCCTTAATTCTTGTAAAATGTCCTCCACCAGTTTCTTGATCTTGGTCAAAGAGGGGTGAATATTGAAACAAGCAAGAGCTTTAGACACCAGAATTTTTAGCTAAGGAATGTGAATTTTTTCTAGTATTACTTCAAAACGGTTGTTGAAATATCCAATATCTGCTTCAAAAAGACAACTATGTCTTCGCTGGCTAAGCTGGTCCACCGCACAACCTTCACAATTTTTCCTCAGATCACAGTTTATGATCACTTCTAGTAGAGAGGCCAGGCGACCCTTTGCAATATTTAAGATTTGATCGAAAGATCCGTCGGGGCTTCCTCAGGCTCCAACAATGAGTCAAGACTCATATTTTCAAAAGCTTTTATAAGATCTTTCATGACATCCATTTGACAAACCGTCCCTGCAACCTCCGCCTCATTAACGGGGTGTGCCATCAAGACATCATCATCCTCAAGAATGGCTTTGTCCGAAAAATATCTAAAGCTTTCAGAAGCCATGGTTTTGTAACTCTTTTTAAGAGGCTAGAGAATGTGTTCCTCCTTTTATCATTCGTGAAAGACCACCCTTCGCCCCGGACATTGAAAACAAGCCCAGACTTGTCCCAGGAGCGTAAGCGGATGTGGAAGGGATGAAACGCGTCACAGGATGTGGGAGGAATAAAACACATCACTGGAAGGGCGGGACTTAGGGGCCATAAATCAATCAATAAAGGGGTCATAAAACTACTATCACCGTGAGTTCTGGAACTTTGAAATCCTAACACCCTTACAGTGTGAGTGGCCTATAGAAAATGTCCTTTAATGTACGGGATTATATAAAGAAGGATAGGACAGTCAATCCCATGATGCATTTCGGTACTCAATTACAGGCGCCATTTGTGGAGCCCACTTAGTACTGAATACATTGCAGAGATGCTGTGGTGCAGCACCAGGATATACTGGGATTTTTTTAATAACAATACAAAATATCGTTAATATAAAGTGACTGACTGTTATTTATGTGTATTAATGCTTGATTATGTCAAGAAACATTTTGCCAGGGCTAGCGCAAATAAGTTAAAAGCACTGCAAGTGCACTGTTAAAGTGCTCTACGGGCTCCAGAAATGGCTCCACTGTTTACTAACTCCACCCACTTGTGACATCATTTTCCTATCCTTCTTTATATAGTACTAGGATTGAGGATCGATACAAGGACATGACGTGTTTGGATTTTTTAAAAATGTATATTTTGTACAGATTTGTTTTTTTAAATAAAGAGTTTAAATTTAAGGGTGTCTGCTAAGAAATAAATAATAATAATAATAAAAATAATTTATATTGTTGTCCTTGCTTCTCTGCCCTGTCGTATCCATACAGAACCCACTGTTTTCTTTCTAGCATGATGCTTTTATCCAGAGCGAGTTCACTTTTGTTGTTTGAAATTAAAATGTTGTAGTCAGATAATTCCCCTTTATGTACTTGCTTGGCATGTAGTTTTTATTATTATTATTATTATTATTATTATTATTATTATTATTATTATAGTACTATTGCTAATCAGGGTCTGTACACTATTTCTAATAAAAGGGTCTATTAAAAGACCCTTACAAATACATCACAGAGATCTTTACATCCACTAATATTTTTTAATTGTCAAAGGCACAAGCTTCATGCAATTCTTCCAGTGACAGCGTGAGACTTGCAGCTCTTCCCCATTCCCCTATATTTGAGTTCCGAGCAGAAGCTTTTATTATTATTATTATTATTATTATTATTATTATTATTATTATTATTATTATTATTATTCAATTGTGCATTCATATCTTTATTTGAGTGAGTCTTCCACCCTCAAGGTCTCAGCATATATTGCAAATGGCCGATATCCACAGTTGTTTGTCAGAGGTATCCCAATGTATGCTTCTGTTGCACACATTAAATGGTGATTTCTTGTTTCTTTGAAAATATAAGGGCTACAAGAGCACAAAACAAACAAAGCAGTGCATAGCTGTAACAAGCTGAACTGACAGTTTTTTGTTTGGAACTTTTTTTATATTAGAAAACCGAAGAATAGGGGGATTTTTGGAATGTACCATCAACACATATTTACCATAAATAAATAGGGGTGTTGATAGGAATGTACTATATACATGTATTCAACATTAATTGTAGGGTGTTACACTTCCATAAATTAGGGTTTGTAAACTTTGGACGACACTGTATACGCGCACACACACGGTATAAATCTATTCTCTAGCATCTTACAGGATTACATTTTTAGGTGCTCTGCCAAACATGCAAACAAACGTTTATACATATTGTGGCGGTGGCGGACAAAAGAAACACACCAAAGGCAGTTTTGAGGCCAAAATAGCGGAACAACAACCACTGTTTATTTCTTCCTTGAGAAATGGACGCTCTGAGAAATAGGATGGGGGCTGCTAGTAAACAAAGACAAAACATATACACATTCAAAGTCTTTCAAGGTGCAGGGTAGAAAGATTTTAAAGTTAAACAAACATAGTACCTGCACACTTACTTATTATGCTCCAAAGTGTTTATATTATTATTATTATTATTATTATTATTATTATTATTATTTATTTATTTATTTCTTAGCAGACGCCCTTACCCAGGGCGACTTACAGTCTCACTGACACTGCTAGGTCATATTAAAACCTGCATGCTGGGGGGAGGGGGCCGGGGGGAGATGACAGCTTCCAAGGCATTCTTGTTCCTTTTGGTGTTCCATAGTATTTAGATTTCCAGAAAGCTTTTGACAAAGTCCTGCATAAAAGATTAATTCTCAAACAGAACGCAGTAGGGATTCAAGGAAATGCATGCACATGGATTAGGAACTGCAACACAAGTCAAAAAGGAAGTTAAAAAGGCCAAGAGAGAGATAGAAATCAATATTGCTAAGGGGGCTAAAACCAATTCCAAAATGTTTTTCCAATATTATAACAGCAAGAGACCATTGAAAGAGGAGGTTAAATGTCTAAGAGACACAAATGGCAAAATCATAGACGAAGAAAAAAATAGCAAATACATTAATGATGACTTTTCACAGGTTTTTACAAAGGAGGACACGGACAACATGCCCCACAAGTCGACCTGTTCCTATCCAGTTTTAAATAACTTTAGCATAACAGAGGCAGAAGTGTTAAAGGGACTAGGAGCTCTTAAAATAAACAAATCCCCTGGGCTGGAAGAGATCCTCCCAATAGTACTCAAAGAAATGAAAGAAGTTATTTACAAACCACTAACCAAGATCATGCAACAGTCTCTTGACACAGGGGTTGTACCGACAGACTGGATAATTGCAAATGTAATACCGATCCACAAAAAGGGAGACAAAACCGAACCAGGTAACTACAGACTAATAAGCCTGACTTCTATTGTATGTAAACTTATGGAAACTATAATAAGATCCAAAATGGAAAATTACCTATATGGTAACAATATCCTGGGAGACAGTCAGCATGGTTTTAGGAAAGGGAGATTGTGTCTAACTAACCTGCTTGATTTCTTTGAGAATGCAACATCGACAATGGATAATTGCAAAGCATACGACATGGTTTATTTAGATTTCCAGAAAGCTTTTGACAAAGTCCTGCATAAAAGATTAATTCTCAAACTGAACGCAGTAGGGATTCAAGGAAATGCATAAACATGGATTAGGGAGTGGTTAACATATAGAAAACAGAAAGTACTGATTAGAGGAGAAACCTCAAAATGGAGCTAGGTATTAGGTCCTCTGCTATTCCTAATCTACATTAATGATTTAGATTCTGATATAGTAAGCAAACCTGTTAAATTTGCAGACGACACAAAAAAAGGAGGAGTAGCAAACTCTGTTGCAGCAAGGTTGTCTATCTAGTTTGTGCAAAGCAACTCGCTGCATAAAAAAACATGACAGCCGTGAGCCAATCAAATTTCAGCTATGGTTATATTGCACATATTTGCACATATTACCTTCCCTTAGGTGCCTACCACCCTACCAAGTTTCATGAGTTTCCGTGCAATGGTGTTGATTTTAGAGCCATTTGAAAAAAGAAAGGAAGAAAAAAAAATTATAATCCTAACAGAAACAATAGGCTTCCCAGCCATTCTGGCTTGGAAGCCTAATAATAATATTAATATTAAAGAAACCGAGAAACAAACTCTGCATTTTACAATGCAGACAACTAGAATTGAAGTTTCTGGAGAAACTTTGTCGCGTTGTAAAATGCTTGGTTTCCTATACAGGTTCTATAGTAAACATCACTCTATCTGCAGTGTGTAAGGAGCTATATACTGTCAAAACCATGAATTGTCCAGTTTGACCATGAATGACAAGTCAAAGGTCAAAGTCCAAGACATTTTTGGAAAGGTCTTAGTTGCTTTGCTATGCGTGTTCAATAGTAAACATGAGTCTATCTGCAGTCTGTAAGGATGTATAAGCTGTCAAACCATTTGTGAACCCCAAAAAAGAGGTAAACGTTCAAAATAAAGGTTTTACATCAAGTATACACAATATTCCTCATTATACTCATTATATTGAGTCAGTTGACAGCTACCAGCATGCACAAATAGAATAGTTCTAAGTGACACAGTTCCTGAGTTATAGCCATTACAGTTTTTGGGAGTCACAGCCTGTGACCCCCAAATCCATATTCCACTTATTCATTATATAGAGTCAGTTGACCGTTAACATCATGCACAAACTGAAAGGTTATAAGTCAAATGGTTCCAGTGTTATTATAGCTATTACAGTTTTTGGGGGTCACAGCCGGAGGTCAAAGTTCAAAATAAAGGTTTTACATCAAGGACACACAATATTTCACTTATTCAGTAAAATTGAATTATAAATTATTCAATTTTGGGGGGTCTCAGCCCGAGACCCCCAAATCCGTAAGTCTGATTGGTAATAAAAACAATAGCATAAATATGCAGATATAGTGCAATGGCTGTGCCGAATATCAAGGTGATCAGTTGAAAGCTGTAGGAGAAGACACGTGGAGAAAAACATGTCAGAAACGAGAATAAGAATAAGAATAATAACTAAAAATTGAAGTTTCTGGAGAAACTTTGTCTGCGTTGTATGGTTGTTTTGTAAGTGTGTAATTTTAAAAGTGCGGTAGATGTGAATTCAATAGTATAAATTGTTCTATAGGGACCTTTTAAAAATCTTCAATACTGATATTCTATAGCCAAAATCATTGTGTAAGCTTTCATATCCTGGAATTTAGCATTTGACCTTGAAAGAGAGGTGAAAGGTCAAGGCCAAGAACATTTCTGGACAGACCATACATGGTTAGCTATACATGTTCTATATATGATATTGTACTTACATTTTCACATTTTCAGTGGTTCTATATTGCATAATCTGTTCACTTACTGTTATACTTAGATTAAAAAATATTATGAAATTTTGATGTCAATTGACAACAGATGTGTGTATTTGTAAGAATCTTGTTTTCTTAATACAATAAAACTGTTACAAAAATTGGACATGACAAATTATGCTGCAAGAATATTATGTATTATTATTATTACAGAACAGTTCTACATGACATGATTACCGAGTTATAGACATTACAGTTTTTGGGGGTCACAGTGTGTGACCCCCAAATCCATATTTCACATATTCATTATATAGAGTCAGTTGAGAGCTACCAGCATGCACAAACAGAACAGTTGTACGTGACTTGGTTCCCAAGTTATAGCCATTACAGTTTTTGGGGGTCACAGCTGGAGGTCAAAGTTCAAAATAAGCACACACAATATTTCACTTATTCAATATATAGACAGTTGAGAGCTACCAGCATGCACAAACAGAACAGTTCTACGTGACATCGTTCCCAAACTTTTTTTAATGTTCATTTGTATGTTAATAATGTTTTAATCATTTATTATTATTATTATTATTTATTTCTTAGCAGACGCCCTTATCCAGGGTGACTTACAATTGTGTGCATGAACTTATTTGTATTTTGAATTGTTTTTTATTCTATCATCTTACTATAGTATTGTAGCAAATGCATCAGTAATTGGAACCTGTAGAATTTATTCAAAACAAGATGAAGAAAAAACATAGCATAAAAAAACGTTTTGTTGTTCACTTAAAAACAACAACAATAAATTTTATCTAAATATAAAACTTTAGATTTTATTAACATTTTTTAATGCATTTTAAAAAAAAATCTGTGTCATAGTGACTAATTTTCTCTTACCTGCGGAGAGCAGCGCACAGACTGTGCACAATGCCAGGAGCACTTCTCTCATTTCAGCATTCTGAAACGCCACAGCACTTGTACACCAAAGCCTGTTACAGCCTGTCTCTCTGAACTGGAGTTCTCTGGTGTTGGAACTGCTTCTTAAAGTCACGTCATCGTTGAGTGTTGGAGTCTCCTGCACCCATTGGCTGGGAAGTGTACAGGGAGGTGGGCTGTGGTGCACTTTCCACGTTCTAACTGTTTTTTGATATGGTTGGTTCTGTCTACATGTTTACTTAGTTTTCTGCAATTTGGAATTTTACAAAGTGAAAAAGTAGCAAATGGGAATCAGTTAATCAAACACCTGTACCTGTGCTGCTCATTAGTCAACAAGTTTAGTGCAATGTGTTTACTTTTCTTCCTACACAGCTGTAGAAAAGCTTTTGCCTGAAACATCCGAAAAAATATAATATATATATATATATATATATATATATATATATATATATATATATATATATATTGTAACAAGACTGGTAGTGTGACGCTACTGGTCACTGACTTTTCGCTCCCACCGACTGGCACGGACTCACTGAGTTTTCAGGTAAATTAACTTTATTTACAATATTTACACAATTAAACAGTTTCTTCAATAAACTATTGCCCTGTACGGGCCACTGACTGACTCACTTCTTCGCCCCTCTCTAACCTACTTCAAGACTACCACAGTACTACAGGCTTTGGCCTGTGAATGTTCCAACTGGATGGCACCAAGTCCACAGGAGCGAGCTTCACTGGCGGACGTAAATGTGGATCCAGGTAAGCAGTGTAGAGGTTCCCTCTGCTGGAGTGAGTCAGTCCACAGGTAAGTGAAGAACAGGTTCCCTCTGGTGGAGTGAGCCAACAGCACAGGTAAGCGCAGGACAGGCTCCCTCTGGTGGAGTGATCCTGCAACACAGGTAAGCACAGGACAGGCTCCCTCTGGTGGAGTGATCCTGCAACACAGGTAAGCGCAGGACAGGCTACCTCTGGTGGAGTGATCCTGCAACACAGGTAAGCGCAGGACAGGCCCCCTCTGGTGGAGTGATCCTGCAACACAGGTAAGCACAGGACAGGCCCCCTCTGGTGGAGTGATCCTGCAACACAGGTAAGCGCAGGACAGGCTCCCTCTGGTGGAGAGATCCTGCAACACAGGTAAGCGCAGGACTGGCTCCCTCTGGTGGAGTGATCCTGCAACACAGGTAAGCACAGGACAGACTCCCTCTGGTGGAGTGATCCTGCAACACAGGTAAGTGCAGGACAGGCTCCCTCTGGTGGAGTGATCCAGGAACACGGGTAAGATGAGGTGGACACCAAGAGGAGTGAGCCAGGAGCACGAGTATTTGTATCCGGGCTGTGGGGAGGGATCCCCTGCAGTCAAGTCCCCTGACGTCCACGGATGGAAGGTGTGTCCTTAAACAGAAGCAGGATGCCACACTGCAAAAAATCAGTCTCAAAAAACAAGATAAAATATACCTAAATTAGGAGAAAACCGCTTAAAATAAGCAAAATTATCAGGCAGTGCAGTAAGATAATTTAACTTGGTAAGTTTTCTTAAAATAAGACAAAATGTATAGTTTACAAGAAAACCCTAAAATCTTAAAACAAGTGAAAAGGGATCAATATCAAGCAATTTTGTCTAGATTTAAGCAAGGATAGATTAGTGAAGTAATTCAATAATTGGACAAAACCCCTTAGAACAAGCAATTTGCTCTTATTTCCTAAATTCATTCCTCTCAATATTTGGAAAAATGTCTCAAAACAAGGGTACATAATGAACAAAAACAAGCACAAAAAAGGCTCACAATAAAACTGAGATTGGCTGAAAACTAGACATATACCCTTGTATCAAGCACCTTGATATAGAATAAAATCAGGTCATACCACTAAGACTTATCCTTTTCTATAAATGACAACCCAACAACACTGAATTCCCCCAGATGGTCATTTATTCAATGATTCAACACACAATGTTTGGCAAGAGTCTCAAACTACTCTTTTTTTACATTAAGTAGGGCTGGGCGATAGAACGATAATATGCCCCGATAACATTCTCATTAAGACGATATCCCCCCCCCCCCAAGTGTTTAGTGCAGCAGCTACTCTTGTGAGGGTACAGTAGGTACTTCCACGCTCACGTCAGCAAAGAGTCCGAAGTGAGGTGTGTCTGAATGGAATGAGGTAGGCAGGTATGGCAAGCCGTTTTAACATTTAATCTTTAATTGCTGATATCAGCAATTCAATTCTTGATATCAAAAATTGAATTTTTGATATCAACAATTCAATTGTTGATATCAGAAATAGGTGCACATATTTTGATATCAAGAACTGAATTGTTGATATCCAGAATTGAATTTTTGATATCAACAATTCAATTCTTGATATCCACAATTCAATTTTTGATATCCACAATCCAATTCTTGATATCCACAATTCAATTCTTGATATCCACAATTCAATTCTTGATATCAAGAATGTACAGCAAATACTGATATCAAGAATTGAATTGTTGATATCAGCAAATAAGGATTAAATGTTAAAACGGCTTGCCATAGGCAGGCTACGGTAGATTAGTCAGTCTGGGGTGAGAGAGATGCTCATAAGGGCAAAATCCAATGTAGAAAGGAGGATAGCGTCCTTGAGTTTCAAAATAAAAAACTTAAATGAAGTAGGCCTTATTTAGTAACGTCTATAAACGGAGATACATCTCCTCATACCAGATCAGCCAACAAACTCAGAACAATGGCACATAATGCAAGCGCTTTGAAGACAAGTCTACTCTCCAATAAACTTCTTCCACTCAACCATGGCTTTCCTGTAGGACGAAGTTGTGTCCCTCTCATGGATCTCATCTTGCAGTACCTCTGTTTGAAGGACTGAGAGCAGAGTAGAAATGCACTTTGGGTAGGTCATGTGCAGAGCATAATAATATGCCATCAAATAAAGGGCTCCCTCATGCAGATAGTTCTTGGGAAGGTTGCTACTGGGGTGGTCCCGATTGCCACCATGCAGTTTTCTTTATCCACAATCAGGACAGGGCAGGAAAGGGGCCTCCTCTGAAGATAAGTGTTTGGATCCTCTGAGGGCTAAACAGGAAAATGAATTCATCAAAAAAATGAAGGTATAAGAGAAAATAACAACATGACAGAGTCTGGGTGTTGAAACAATCACAAAACACAAGGCTAAAGACAGATGTTTGGGAATCTATGTCACACTAAGGGCCTAGATAGAGATATTATTAGCACTAGTATTCGATGTACACCACCCCAGACAGTTTTTACGTTTATTGATCGTATATTTAGATTATCTCAATTTCTGTCGGAAACGCCATATTTAAAAAAAGTCCATAACAACACTCAAACTCAACTCTGAAATACTGTAAAATTTGTCCATTTAAGTTTCCAAATAAAATGCTCTGTTCTGTTTAAACATACTCAATACATCACTTATTTCCTGACAAATGCACAAGTAGATCTCTTGCGCTGTCGACACTAATCGGTCCAATGCGTTGCCTCAGGCGCGCAATGCTATCAGAGAGAAACCGGAAAACTTGCAATTTGGATTGGAACTTCTTGCAATAAAATGATGTTCAAAAGTGGGTTTATAAATAACGAATCAAAAAAGTAAAACGGACAAATTACTGAGAAGCAACATTGGTGTAACATAGCCTTGATTTGAGTGTTTGGAGTTTGGAGTGATATCTTTACGGAATGAATGGGCTTCAATGGGCAACACAAGCTGACCAAAAGCTGCATCTAAACATCGAAAGAAGCGAGGTACGCACATAAAAACTACTTGAGGTAGTTGACTATATCAAACCCAAGTGCAAAACAACTATAAGATGTAAATAGAGTGTAACATCGCTTTAACTTCAAGTTGTATTACAGTGCACGATGGTGCTCTAAACTAATTCTCAAACTGAACGCAGTAGGGATTCAAGGAAATGCATGCACATGGATTAGGGAGTGGTTAACAGGTAGAAAACAGCAAGTACTGATTAGAGGAGAAACCTCAAAATGGAGTGAGGTAACCAGTGGAGTACCACAGGGATCAGTATTAGGTCCTCTGCTATTCCTAATCTACATTAATGATTTAGACTCTGATATAGTAAGCAAACTCGTTAAATTTGCAGACGACACAAAAATAGGAGGAGTGGCAGACACTGTTGAAGCAGCAAAGGTCATTCAAAATGATCTAGACAGCATTCAAAATTGGGCAGACACATGGCAAATGAAATTTAATAGAGAAAAGTGTAAAGTATTGCATGCGGGCAATAAAAATGTGCATTATAAATATCATATGGGAGATAGTGAAATTGAAGAAGGGAACTATGAAAAAGACCTAGGAGTTTATGTTGACTCAGAAATGTCTTCATCTAGACAATGTGGGGAAGCTATAAAAAAGGCTAACAAGATGCTTGGATATATTGTGAGAAGTGTTGAATTTAAATCAAGGGAAGTAATGTTAAAACTCTACAATGCATTAGTAAGACCTCACCTAGAATATTGTGTTCAGTTCTGGTCACCTCGTTACAAAAGGATATTGCTGCTCTAGAAAGAGTGCAAAGAAGAGCAACCAGAATTATCCCAGGTTTAAAAGGCATGTCGTATGCAGACAGGCTAAAATAATTGAATCTATTCAGTCTTGAACAAAGAAGACTACGAGCGATCTGATTCAAACATTCAAAATCCTAAAAGGTATAGACAATGTCAACCCGGGGACTTCTTTGACTTGAAAAAAGAAAAAAGGACCAGGGGCCATAAATGGAGATTAGATAAAGGGGCATTCAGAACAGAAAATAGGAGGCATTTTTTTACACAGAGAATTGTGAGGGTCTGGAACCAACTCCCCAGTAATGTTGTTGAAGCTGACACCCTGGGATCCTTCAAGAAGCTGCTTGATGAGATTCTGGGATCAATAAGCTACTAACAACCAAACGAGCAAGATGGGCTGAATGGCCTCCTCTCGTTTGTAAACTTTCTTATGTTCTTATGTTCTTAACAGTGATTTTGGAAGGCTACGTGAAGACATTTTCCTATTCAGTAGTGTGTTAGCCTTTCAATGAATACAGTTATCTCCCTTGAAACCACAAAAATAGTGAATGAAATTGCATAGAACATTGAGTCTCTTGTGACAACTGGGCAGATCACACAAACACAAAGGTACACACAATTACACACTGTCTCTCTGTGTCCAACTCACACACCATCATGCCTCAGATGGCAAACCAATCCTCCCCCCACTCACCTCCATCCTATTCAACAGAATAAGCACAGCAGACAACCCCAGCCAGCCTCAACTGTCACTGCCTGATGGGCACACATGCAGTGCGGAGACTGGGAAAGTGTTTATGAATGACAGTCTGTATGTACCCCAGCCCCTTGTATCATCCTGTGACATTTTTCTGGTTTAAGGGGACTAATTCTTGCCTTGAAGTAAAGTATGTTTGTTTACTTACATGGTTAAGGTCTTTAAAGCATGGATACTCTTCAATGATCTTGGCAGGCCTGTCCAGGTCCTTGAGTGTGTCTGAATCGATGAATGCTCTTCTAGCCTCAAATTCCAAGTCGAGCAGTTGGGCAACTGCGTCTTTATTCGGCTTCGGTCTCTTGTACACTTCCTGCAGGGTTCTGTAGTGCCTTGCTTGAGCCTGTTGGCTATCCTGGTCTGTAGATCTGTTTTCGTCTTGAAAGAGAAAGATGAGTTATTGTGCTTGCTAGTGCTGCAACAATTAATTTATTAATCGCAAATTTTGCCGTCATCGATGAATACTATCATCGATTCATCGACCCCCCCTCCCTCCTCCCTCCCCTCCCCCCCCCCATAGAGCGTGCTTAAGCCTTGTTCACACAGCCACAGGTGATTCTTTAACAGTGAGCACTCAGAAGTAAGCAGTGCCATGAGCCCCTCCCCCTAATACACACACAGACAAGTTTTTTTTAAGCAACAATAAATATGGAGAAGCAGATTAAGTGTCTAGATATTCCCAGAGCTAAAAGATCTAGAACAAAAATATAAAGATTATGAACACAGAGACAGTAGGATTAACATTTGTTTATTTATTTAAGGCAAATGTTTCCCGTAAATCAACACGGGCTAGACTCCCCGTGTCTTTTTCTTTTTTTGTTTTATTTCATGTGCCCGCTTTCTTCTATTTTTTACACTAAAATCAAATTTGTTTTCTTCCTGCAGATGGAAACCCTGGCACGGTGACGTGCTCTATACAAACAGTCAATGACTTATAACAGCACGACCGTTCTGGTTGCACACTAAAAAGAAAGCACCCCTTCGCATTAATAAATGAAACAGAAGCCGAAACATAAGTAATACTTTATTATTAAAATAAAACATTTTAATTTATGATATATGTTCATCTGGTCATTTATTATTATTATTGGGGAAAATCGGACTTAAATATAAGAAAGTAAAATGACCAGATGAAAGGAAGGCCAATTATGTAATTAATACATTAAGTTGTGTCAGTTCAGCTAACATTGTGTCAGTTGAAGGCCTAATATTACGAAAATATAAAGTGCATTTCTTACTTATCAGGCTCCCCACTTGTGTTATATGCCTCGTTACTTTGAAATGTTTATGCCGATGCGTCCGTCTCAAAACGCTTTGGTGACTCGCACCAAAGCGATTTATATTTTTGCAACAATGCCCTTCGTTGAATACATCACTGACTTGAAGATACCAAATATATTTCATGTCTTTAGTTTCCTCAACAAATAATTATTAAAAGGACTATTAAGATTTGAAAAATACAGCTTGTTTGTTTAAAGTACATCACGCTGTGAAATGTAATAGAAACGTTAGACCATTTCTGTTTTGTCTTACAAGTGTTGCGGGTGTTTAGCGGAATGGAAAATCCACTGAAGTACGTTTTTCAGACATTAGACCTTAAAGTAACTGCCTTGGCAACAGCGCCTAAATATGCCAAGGCTACAGGAGGCTGTGTGGTCCAGTGGTTAAAGAAAATGGTTCCAAAATCTATGCGCCGCCTTTTATGTCCACGGCCCCTCTCAGGTGTTGGGCCCTGTGTCCTTTGTGGAGACCTTATATTCTGAAGTCTCTTGTAAAGTTGTCTGAAGAGTGTTACCTATGGCATATTATGTCATGATTACATAATGCTTCCTGAAAAATGCATCCTCCAATTGGATTTAGATTTGACTAGACTGCTGTGATAATCATGCTTAGACTAATCCTACGCTTTTTAATCCATGTGTGCATAAGTGCATATACTTCCAGAGAAGAGTGGAGAAATGGTACAGAGCAATACTCTCCTTACACCAAGAAATACAGTTTAAGTATCTCAACTAACAAAACATCAGGAATTTCATTTTCCTAAGTCATTTATCTACTCACCCATGAATGTTTAGAGCCACCAGGCTTGTCTTGCAGCATGGGATAATATTCTACAAGTCTCTTAGCCATCGCAGTGATTTCTTCTTCTGAAGGATACCTGACATCTTCAGCCTCAACAGTTGCCCTCAGGATGGAGACCATGTTGGTCATGGTATTTCTCACCAGTCTGCACCGAAGTTCCTTTGACAGAGGCAGCCCCCCTCTCTCCCAATGTTCTTCATTTCGAAGTAATACTTGCGAACTTGCTCCAACTCGGTGTCTGTGTAGATTACATACTCAGGGCTGGGTAGCTGTAAAACTTTCTTGGGAGTTGCTCCTTTCAGGGGGGTGGCTCCTTGGAGGTTCGTTTGGGGTGGCTCATTCGAAGGGGATGCAGAACTTCCATCACTAAGACTTGGGTGTGTGGGTGTCCGGAGTTTGAGGCCTGCTCCTGTGAATATGTAACGTCAAAGTTATCTATAAGAGACATTTCACTCATAAATCCATGTCGGATGCTTTCCGACCTCAAAGTTTATCTAATGCTAATGAGTCAAATTCCCATGCCTTCAGTTGTGTAGATCCAGCTACCTGCGTCAACCCCAAATGAACAGAAATGATGAGCACAAAAATAAAATCATGTTTGGATTGGATAGTGCATCAATTGTATAGTGCACATCTTTCCCATTAATTTGAGGTTGAGGATTATACTTGGCTACACAGATGACAAGGGACTTGGATCCATTATCCAAAAACTGAAAAGAATATCGCACACTTGAATGACCACGACCGACCTTAGATACAAATCTTGATTTTTAATTTCATAGTAAAAAATGGAACGAACAATGCTTTTCGCATATGCTGCGTCAGGTTCACTCTTACACCTTTTTGTTTTGGACTTGGATCCATTTTGACATTAAACTACCTTTAAGGTCCATAAGCATCTAACAAATTTCAAGTGAAATGTCCTACTAAGGGGCAATGCACCAGTAATTACAGGGTATTATAAGCACATTTAAAGATTTAAGTCCACAACAATACGCATATAGGAAATTAGAGTTGAATTTATCAAAGCACATCTTGATACTGTTAACCTAGCATCAGTTTTGTCATTTCACATGTCCTATTCCAAGCCATATTTGTGAAATTGCCAACTCCAAATACAATTTTTGTTGTGCCAACCATTGGGCTGGCATTAAGACAGTAGCTAATCTAGGATGACTAGTCTTTACAAGAAAAAAAGAGCTACTATATAAATACAAAGATCTGGATCTACTTTGAGTTGTACCTAGATAAACTACTGCCTTACCTCAGGATGAATCATTTGCCAGATACTTCTTCTCCTCAGAAAGTGCTCAGGGCCCGGAAAAAGATCCCTTATATCATCCCGCGAGAGGGTGTGCAACAAGCCTTCACTAATGTTTGAAGCTGTTAGTACAAAACAGTCGAGTTGATCTTACACATAAAGTAATAACAAAATGCGATAATGAACACATGACACTAGATGGCGCCAATTCAGAGCTGTAGCCCTGCTCACAACTAGCTAGCACAACTAAGCAAGATTAGCAGTCCTAATGCTACCTCTACATGTCATATATAAGTAAGAAGCACATAGCTAGATTAACTTGAAGGCATCACCACGGGTATAATTACCAAATGACGAGTCAGACATACGAAATATGTAAATTTGGAATTTTTCTAAAGACTCGTGATCTCTTAAGTAAATATCAAAATCAAACTATTAACAGTTTATATAAACGAGAATGCATTGTACTGTTCAGAAAAGAAAAGACATTGCAGCGAGTTTATTTTTTTTAAAATACATTTTCGATGTTAGAAGCCATAATGACAGAAAAGAGCGTCACCGTTAGCCCCGCCCATTTTCTGACATCACCGCCCGTCCTCCTTCATGGATTCAACACCGTAATGTAAATTTTCAAAACGTTTACTACATTAACACCCTCATACCTTAAAATCCGCCAAGCCGATTGGCTAAATATTTAATGACGATTTTACTGTCACCTTAAACAACAAATCATGTCAATCTTTACGATGGCCCTGATTGTTTTAGATTTAAAAATATCCAAGTGAGGAAGCAAATTTTCATTTTTTCACATTTCTAAATGACCCACAAAGAAGAGCGACCCAGATGGAAAAGTTTAGACGATCTGCTTTTTAGTGAACACGCAAAACTAATTCAAATTTGAGGCACGACTTGCGGAATTAAGATTAAAAAATATTATACCGTGGCCACGGAGCAGTAGCTGACGCCATTTCGAGCTGCCACCGCAGCCATTTTTGTCTGACGCGGTGTTTTGAGTTCAATATATATTAAATAAACAAGCAAAATAAAAAGTTAATTACACATGGTATGATTTCTTCAATTACTATAGTTTACTGAAATGTGGTTTTTTCAAATCTGAGTGTATATTTTTTATTATTTTTTCCTGTTTCAAAACAGGAAAATGGTGATATTTTCTACGGATATTTTTAAGGGAAATCAAATAAATACAAAGTCAAAATATGTGTATTGTGATTAATATTTATTGTTAAAGACAAAATGAGACAGAATGGGAAGTGCAGTGCGCCAGACATGAAAGGCTTACATTACACAGCAACGTTAGCTGAGTTAGCAAAGCCTGTGCTCATTTAGCTAACTGCACAGGGCACTACAGTTAGTGCTAGCTAATAAATCTTACCTTTTAAAATGGTAACTGTTGTGTCATCCAACTTCTTGAAAGTTGCCCATCTCCGACATCACTGATATCTAGGCGGAAAGACTAAAGTTAGATGAGGAGAAAGTGCTAGGTTACCTCCTTGACTGGTTGTTAGTGGTAGCTATCTAGCTGAGTTTAACTAATAGCTAAATTTAAAAATAACACTGTGTAACAATTTTTTTTTTTCTTTTGGTTCCTGGGTAGTAAGTGTTATTTCCTAATTGCTTATGCCTCAAAAGTATAGAAAATGGCTATTATTTCCCACAAACTTTGCTTTTGTGACCAGGACAGTGATATTTTGAAATTTACCTATTTTCCAGAACATTCCAGACAGATTCAGTGCTGAGTAAACTTGGAGTAACTTCTAGAACTTTCTAGAACTTTCCAGTAATATAAATAGTAGTATAAATACAGGGGCCTTAAGCCCACCCGTTCAGTTTAGTTCCAGCTGCCTAAGTGGATACATATCTGCATTTTTCTGAGATGGCATCAAGAGGCTGCAAGCATCCGGCAGACGCATTTTGCTATGGCTGCGGCCTATTTATCAAGACAAGAGCGAAAAAGTACTCCGTGGAAGCATCTGCTAAGATGTGTGAGGCCTACAAGGCATATTTCGCATGCCTGTCGGGATCAAGACAAACCCTGGGCACCTCATTTCACCTGTGAGCACTGCAGAAAAACTCTGGAAGGTAAGATGGACAATTGTTGCTCGGAATTTTATGTTATAAAATTTGTTAACATTTTAAAATTGTAAAAGTTTTTAATTTTAAAATGTTTTACAATTTTCAATGTTATTGAAAAAAATATATCATATATGAAAATGTTGCGAGAATCTCTTACATTAGTCATGGGTGAAATAAATGTATTTTTGTAGGATGGTACAGAGGGGAAAAGAGAGCCATGAAGTTCGCTATCCCAAGAATTTGGCGGGAACCCACTGACCACTCTGCATGGTGGACCCTTTCAAACGTCGGACTGGCAAGAATGCACCTGCTATCACGTATCTGGACCTTCCTTCATCCATCGCCCCAGTGCCACACTGCCATGAGCTCCCCGTACCCACTCCTCCGGAGAGAGAGCAGCCGTCTTTAGAAGAGAGCAGCAAGTCAGAGAGCGAGGAAGACGTTGTAGATCCAGATGACAATTTCAGAGGTGGAGCTGAAGAGAGAAACCCATACTACCCCAACCAAAAAGACCTCAACGACTTGATTAGAGATCTTGGTCTCACCAAGTCCAATGCCGAGCTTTTGACGTCTAGGCTCAAGCAGTGGAACTTGTTGGATGAAAGTGTGCAAGTCGCAGATCAGAGGAAGCGTCACCAACCTTTTTCCAGCTTCTTCACCCGTCAAGATGGGCTCTGCTTCTGCCACAATGTGACCAGTCTGTTCGAGGCAATCGGAATCGCCTGTAACCAGAAATCTCCAAAAACTACTCACTTCTAAATCTTTTGTAGTCATTTTTGTATTACTTTAGTATAAATACATGTTAATTTGGATTCATATGTTGTTTTTTTCTGACTTTATGTGAACGAAAAGACACAAATTCGCCCGTTTTCTCATTGGAAATAGGTAAATTTCAAAATATCACTGTCCTGGTCACAAAAGCAAAGTTTGTGGGGAATAATAGCCATTTTCTATACTTTTGAGGCATAAGCAATTAGGAAATAACACTTACTACCCAGGAACAAAAATTGTGTTACATAGTGTAATTAAAAAATGAGTAGCTATAAAATACCTAATTTCTTACGCAAACTGAAGTTCAGTAACTATTTCTCTTTCATGCAAACACTTCTGACTTCGTCTTATGTCCACTCGATTCCAACGACTTTTTCAGTGACTGACTCTGCAGTTTCAACTGCGCATGTGAGAATGTGGGTAGCTAAAATTCAAACTACTGTAGTGAGGAGGTTCATCAATACATCACATTTGAACTTTTGTTTGCTCTGGGATGTATTTCATGAGATTTAATAACTACTCAAAAGTAGATTCCCATCTTTATTTACAGTTTATTACGATAATTTAATTGAAAAATGATATATATACATTATACTGATTTCTAGCTACTTAACTACCCACCCCCACTTCGTGTCGGACGGTATAAGCCAAATAGATCCGCGCGAGATCGAGAAGAAGTCATTTTACTTCAGTGCGCAGCAGAGTACATACTGTGCCTAGGGACACTTCAAGAAGTTTTCCTTTCGAACTAGCTGATAGATTCTTTGGCTCAACACACTAGATAATCGTTTGACAGCTGCAATGAGTTGGTGGTGCGTGATTTGCTTTGTATTTATGGCCCTGACTTTAAAGTCTCTTTTGAGCCACATCAACAGAGCACATGGTCGCAGTCCTGATTTTCGTGTCATTTGTGGTATCGATGGCTGCGCAGAAGAGTACAGGGTTTTCAACTCCTTTTACTATCATATTAAATGTACGCATGCCTTATATCTGTCAACTGGATGCCCACCAAGAAACGGGACTACAGAGACTAACCGAGAGTTAACTGAGCAACCCGACAAAGATCCTTCTCAAATTGGACATGAGAACTTTGACACACCCATTTTTTCTGGTTGCACTACACGTGAACCGCAGACTACAAACCTTGTTCATCAGCCCGTCCATGGAGCTGTTGTCTTTGAAGAGCCACGAGGATCAAATTCCACCGCGACGCAGTTCCACCAGCTGGGGACAAGCAGCAGAACCCGAGACAGCGGACACAGACATGGTAGGTATTCGTGTTGTAGTATTGTATTGTACTTGCTCTTATTGTTACTTGTATTGTACAAACATTGTAAGTAGGGATAAGGTAGGTAAATAATAATAACTAATAGGTAGCTAATAACTACTGTAGCATAAATGGATAAATGGATATGATTAATGTAAAAGCTTAGCAGTAAGTCTGTTAGGGTGTTTTTTTCTCTTTTCCGCGACCGCTTTTGTTTAGTTTTGCTTTCAATGGTTTGTCAGCTTAGAAAAGATGAACATAACTAAGCTAGAAAAGTTTGGCTATTTTACTATTAAAGGTGCATCTTTGTGATCCCAGCAGTAGCAAGCTAACTAGCTACAGTGTTGGTCTAAAACTGCCAATATTTAAAACTATTTAAAATTTGAAATATGACAAAACTGATGCTAGGTTAACAGTATCAAGATGTGCTTTGATAAATTCAACTCAAATTTCCTATATGCATATTTAAATATTTAAAATATTAAAAACTGCCAATACAGGAGGGGTGTCATGCATCAGGTGAAGCGAATCTGACCAGACGTGCAACTGCATTTGCCTTGAATATTTGGGAGAAATGCCATCTTTCACAGGTATTTTTTTTTTTAAGCATGAGTTTGTATTAACTGGGGTTAAAATGATTTCCATTACACAAGAGTAGATGTTAAAACTTCATGCTGATTTGAACTCGGCTCTCGCCAAGATAAGCACCAACTAAGACGTAGCTTTACAGTAAACTAATGTGATCCATATGTGTCTCCATCCATTTACGTTTCCTTCCATATGATGATGTAGATATCCTTCTGTCTGGTGTTAATAACTGAAGTGTAATGCTGGCTCCAGGGATCAGCTTATTTTGCTTCCCTGGCGCATCAGCACACTAACGGCTGCGATGCTGGCTCGGGGTCAACCACAGTGCGGCCTCCCAGCGCATCAGCATGACAACCGTCTGGATTGAGCTAAGTAGGGTACATCTCTGGGGTCTTCAAGCGGGCACCTTCCATCCTCAGTGTTTCGTCGACTAGCCCACGACACCTCAAGAGGGCTCGACGGTGATTCTGGCGTCCCAGCATCACCCCCCTCCGTCCCCCACTCAACTCAGCCCAGCTTACTTACCTGTACATAAGCGTTTCTTTCTTTCTATTGTGCTTGAGATCCCCAGCCAGAATCTTTCCGTCTCAACCACAGCCAGTTGCTGCTCCTCTCTGCTGCTTCAGATAAGTTCGTCACTGTGCGACGCAACTCTTGGCCACTGAATCCGATGTCTCTGAGAAACCGGGTTGTAGAGTGTGCCACAAATCCTCGACAACCCACTTCCACTGGGTAAACCCGGACTCTCCATCCTCGCTGTTCCGCTTCAGTGGCTAGTTGAGCATACCGCAGTTTCTTTCTCTCATACGCCTCATCTACAGCATCCTCCCATGGCACTGTTAACTCTACCAGGTGAACAAGGCGTGCTGATCCAGACCACAAGACAATATCTGGTTGAAGGTTAGTGGTGGCAATCTCAGGTGGAAAAATAAGCCGTTGACCAACATCTGCCAGCATTTTCCAGTCTCTAGCAGCTTCCAGTTGTCCTGGGCGAGGATTGGTTTTAACACCTTTTCTTGATGGTTGCTCTCCTGGGCGGAGGAATGTTGTCTTTTGTGTGTAATGTTTTGATGGAACAGGTGGCAACTTATTGGTCATGTTACGCTTGTCTTCCAATGCTAAGGCCAAACATCGCAGCACCTGGTCATGGCGCCAAGTAAACTGTCCTTGGCTAAGAGCCACCTTACATCCTGTCAAAATGTGCCTTAATGTTGCAGGTGATGAACACAAAGGACATGAACCTCCTACCCAGAGGTTTAGGTTCTGTGGTGATGGGAGAACATCATATGTTGACCTGATGAGGAAACTGATCCTGCTCTGTTCCATTGACCATAGGTCTTGCCAGCCAATCTTGTGTTTTTCCACACTCTCCCATCTCATCCATTCTCCCTGCTTGGCCTGGGAAATGGCCTTTATACACCTCATCCTCTCCTCCTGCTTTTGCACCTCGTTGACTACCAGCTTCCTCCTTTGAGCTGGGGCTGCCTTGTGCCATGTAGGAGGAGCTGAACTGAGACCAAGACCCCCTCTTCCATGCTGAACTTGCCCCATGATATCACCATTTCGAAGGGCAGCCTTTGCATCTTCCACAGCTTTCTTTGCCACCCACTTTCTTCCAGTTTTCAACACAGGTGCTGCCTCCCTTACGCATTTGTCGCGTGAATCTACTAATGTCATTTCCAGTCTGACCTTGGCGCACTTAAACTCCTCGGTTAGAGCAGAGACTGGTAGCTGCAGTATTCCTTTACCATAAAGTCCCACTCTGCTGAGGCAGCGTGGAACTCCCAACCATTTCCTGATGTATGAACTGATTAAAGCTTCCAGCTTCTCTACTGTTGTCAAAGAAACCTCGTACACAGTCAGTGGCACAGCAACCTCGGCAGTAGACCAAACTGAAAGCACCAGAGTTTTAGTTTACCTGGTAGAGCGCAGCTGTCTATGCTCTTCAACCCTTCCACTGCTTGTTGTCTAACTTCTCCCACACGAACTGTGTCCTTTAGATCCCCATCATACCATCTCCCAAGACTCTTCACTGCCTTCTCAGACACTGTTGGTATTGCCTCACCATTAATGAAGAATGTTTTATCTACTACTTTGCCTTTAATTATAGAGATGCTCCTTGATTTAGTGGGCTTGAATTGCATTCGTGCCCATTCAATGTTATTGGTTAATTTGCCCAATAACCGATTAGTGCAGGCTACTGTTGTAGTCATGGTTGTCATGTCATCCATGTATGCTCGAATTGGTGGTAGTCACATTCCAGAAGCCAAGCGCTCTCCTCCTACTACCCATTTTGATGCCCTAATGATTACTTCCATTGCCATGGTAAAAGCCAGTGGAGAAATGGTGCATCCTACCATTATTCCAGCCTCTAGGCATTGCCATGTAGTGCTGAATTCTGAAATTGAAAAACTGAATTGCAAATCTCCAAAGTAGGCTTTCACTAAATTTGTTATTGTCATCGGTACACTGAAAAAATCAAATGCTGCCCAAAGTAGTTCATGTGGCACTGAACCATATGCATTAGCCAAATCCAGGAATGTCACATGGAGCTCCTTCCTCTCCTTTTTAGCTGATTGAATTTGTTGCCAGATCACATTGATGTGTTCTAAGCATCCTGGGAAACCTGGAATGCCCGCTTTTTGTATTGAAGTGTCAATGAAGCAGTTCTTTAATAGGTAAGCTGACAATCTCTGAGCAATAATGCTGAAGAAAATCTTGCCTTCTACGTTTAATAGGGAAATAGGACGAAACTGACTGATGCTTGTAGAATCTTTTTCTTTAGGTATAAAGACTCCACCTGCTCGGCGCCATGCTCTTGGTACAACCTGTTTTTCCCATGCCACTTTCATCAATTTCCACAGAATTCGTAGAACTCCTGAAGCACTCTTGTACACTCTGTACGGAACTCCATTAGGCCCTGGAGATGATGAAGCCCTTGCTTTTTTCACAGCTTGCTCTACTTCTTTCCACTTAGGTGCACAGTCCTCCATTTGGTATTCTGGTGGATTGATAGGTGGGATGTCTGACGGAATTGACATAGGCTCCTGCCTTTTTGAATCTGTATGTTTCCTCCAAATATCTCTCCAGCTCAACCTTAGATGCTTTTAGTGTGCCATTCTTCTCACTGGTGAATAACTTCTTTACAAATTTGAATGGGTCTTTATAAAAGTTAGCTCTCGCACGCTCCTTCTTTTTGTAGCGTTTCCTTAGGCGCTCAGCTCTGCGCAATGTTGCAAGCTTATCTTTTATGACCCTTTGTAAGAGATTGAGTCCCTCCTTCTGACTTTGTTCTGCTCTTCTCCATTGGTTCCTCAGCTTTCTCCTTTCTCTAACTAAGCGTTCAATCTCCTGCTGCCGTCGAGACTATCCAGGAATAGTTTGTACTTTTTCCTTCCTTTTTTCAACTCCAAACCTCTCACTTCCATATGCGTAGATGATGTTCCCAAATTTATCCAGCTTCTTTTCAACTGTTCCACTTAATCTTTCCAATGCTCTGTTTGTATCCTGGGACACTATCACCCTTCATGTAAATGTGCTTTATTTTGCTCTTATCTGCCCCCTATTTTACTGCATTTAATCCTGTACTTCAGAATACTGTAATCTGCCAAGTGTTTAACCTGTAGTACTTTGTATTTAATCATATCCTGATGTAACTATCACTATTTAATCATATCCTGATGTCACTATCACTATTATCTGCTGTATTATTGAATTGTGGTTTGTCACACTTGTACTTTGCTTGAACAAAAGTTATTGTATTTCTTGCTCTTATTGTAACACTTGAAATGTATTTACATTACGATTGTAAGTCGCCCTGGATAAGGGCGTCTGCTAAGAAATAAATAATAAATAATAATAATGCAACGCAGAGATCTGTGTTTACTGTGTCCCATGCAGTTTTCTCACAAGCTCTTGGCCATTTAACTCCAGGCTTGTGCCTGTTGAGGTTCTTTTCTCTCTTATGCTGGTTTGTCTGACCGGGTTCACAAGGGTCATTAGGTTCATCACTAACTGTGTCCATGCAAGTACTCCTCACGTCTATGACAGGGGTGCTAATATCCTGCGAACTGTGGTTTGCTTCCTGTCGCTGGATTTCATTCGACTGACTTGACTGACTTCGTAAGAAGTACTGATCAATGTGAGGCCCTTGTCCCTTCTCCCTCAAGCATTTCATTCTCCCTTGGTGAATCTTCAAACCCCTGACCGTTGTCACCTTGCTCCAGCCGCAGACACAAACCTGGAGTTCCATGTCTTTGCTAACTGTAGATCTTGAACTAGTCTTTTGTGAAGTACTCTCCATACTCATATCCGTTTCTGTTCCTAAGTCGTTAACCGTGTTGTCCAACGTTGAGTCATCTTCCGCCCCCGCTCTCGCAGACTCTAGGGGTATTTTTCTCTTTAATTTCTTAGAAGCCTTGGGCGGGTGTCTCCAGCATCCTGTAAACACAGAGCTGGATACTGCCGTCAAGGGTAGCTAACCCTTACCAGCCCCAATGGGGTCTTTCCTCCTGTCAGCTGTCTCTCCAGGCTGTCACAAGGTCTTTCCCTTGTTGCCAGCTGCACTATTCACAGCAGTCACTGGACGTATCCAGATCTTCATGATTTCCATTACACGAAAGTAGATGTTAAAACTTCATGCTGATTTGAACTCGGCTCTCGCCAAGATAAGCACCAACTAAGATGTAGCTTTACAGTAAACTAATGTGATCCATATGTGTCTCCATTCATTTACGTTTGAGTCAATCATTCCTCTGTGCATTATGTAGGCTTGGCCATATTATAGTAATAGTGAGAACTTTTAATTTTAGAAGACATAACATTGTTTTAAGTGGTCAATTAAGTGTATGTGTGTGGGGGGTGTTTGTGACTGAATTAATGTGATATATTCATCATAATTCTCAATGTTTTCTGTTTTGTTTTTTACCATTATGTTTCAGGGAGTGTCAACGACATCGTGTCTGGGGTGCAACAATATCAAGCTTCACTGGTGGATGTCCTGAAGAACCAAATGAAAAAGGTGTTTGAGAAGCATTCTGGGAGCATGGAGCAGTTACAAGGGAGGCAATGGCAACATTTGACAACATTTGACAATTTTACAGATCCTTTTCTCAGAGTTGCCACTCCATACATGCAGAACCGCACCATGATTCAAACATTCAAAATCCTAAAAGGTATAGATAATGTCAACCCGGGGGACTTCTTTGACTTGAAAAAAGAAAAAAGGACCAGGGGTCATAAATGGAGATTAGATAAAGGGGCATTCAGAACAGAAAATAGGAGGCATTTTTTTACACAGAGAATTGTGAGGGTCTGGAACCAACTCCCCAGTAATGTTGTTGAAGCTGACACCCTGGGATCCTTCAAGAAGCTGCTTGATGAGATTCTGGGATCAATAAGCTACTAACAACCAAACGAGCAAGATGGGCTGAATGGCCTCCTCTCGTTTGTAAACTTTCTTATGTTCTTATGTTCTTATTCAGGAACTATTCAGCCAGGTCGAGCCTGAAGAAATAGTAATTTCTCACACAGCATGCAGGGTAAAATGTGGAAATTCAAGGGTTCTTGCAATCAAAAATAAATGTTTTTACTATGTACCCTTACTCCAGAGTCTGGAACAGTTGTTTACTGACTCAAGGATTCTCTCCATGATAGCCATAGGGCCACAGAAGTGCAAGGATGGATTTTTGTACAACATAGTTGACAGAGAGCTTTTCAAGTCACACCCACTGTTCTCTGTCAGACCCACTGCTTTGCAGTTGATTTTGTATACAGATGAAATTGAAATATGTAATCCCCTTGGATCACATGCTTGTGGTGGGTTATGGGAGGAAGTGACGTGACACAGAAGTGATGGAGACAGGAAGCACGTAGTTGGGGGTTGGATTTTATTTACAACACCCACAAAAGCACAAAGTCCCGAGCAGAGGGTTTCAACACAATTGCAGCAAACAAAAGAAACTGCCTCTGTTACCAGCTATGGTAAGCAGAGGCTTGAAATGAAAACAAATAGTCCAAACAGAAGAGAAACACTGCCACAGGGTTTTTCAGTGATCCACACAGCACAGCAGGTGGCTCGGGCTCCCTCTTCAAAAACAGGATAAGTAATTCCTGCAGCTTCCAAGGATCTCAGGGAAAAGTCCGGACTCGAAGGCAGCCGGTCTGGGAATCCTCAGTCTGAATATAAAAAGCAACAAAAGAACAAAACTCACAGAGCTCACGCAGCACAACTGTCTCAGTCCAGCATAGGGAGACCAAATGGCAGAACCTCACAGCCTAAATAGTGCCGAGCCCTGCCCCTACAATCAGTGCACTGCCCCACCTCAGCCAATCGTCGAACGCAGCACAGCTGATTGCAGTAATGGGGCTCAACCATGAGGACGCCCGTACAGATTTTCTGAAAAATAGTCTCAAAACTACTTATGGGATTAATTGGAAAAGCAAACTTGTGGATTTTCCAGCCTTCGATCTTATACAACAAACACCACAAGATATTATGCATATTGTTCTAGAAGGCATTGCCCCCATGGAAATAAAATGTGTGTTGAAACATCTAATTCTCTCAGGGCAGATGGACTTGGACATGTTCAATGATGCCATGCTGAGTTTTCCATACTCACCACTTGATATTCGAGACAGACCATGCCCGATCACTGTCAACACCTTGGCATCAAATGACAACAAACTTAAACAGTCTTCTGGTCAAATGCTGGTACTCTTGGAAATATTGCCTTTTTTGATGAATAATGTTGAAGGAAATGTATATATGCAACTTATTCTTGAGGTGATAGAGATTACCCAGATACTTTTTGCTCCAGTAATTTCTCTTCAAACCATATCAAGACTCAGGTTACTAATTGAGCAGCATTTGAAACATTTTAAGCAGCTTTTTCCAGATAACAATATAATACCTAAGCAACATTATTTGCTTCATCTTCCCAAACAAATTATGTCACTGGGCCCAATGGTAAGTCATATGTGGATGCGATGTGAATCAAAACACTGTTTTTTTAAGCAATGGTCTTCGAAGTTGAACTTCAAAAATGTCTGCAAATCATTAGTGAAGCATAATCAGATGTTTGAATGTTCTCAAAGTGAACAGCCCACAGCACCCAATTTTTTCAAGTGAGAGGGAATTGGGCCCAGTCTCGGAGGTGAAAAATATACAGCATGTTCAGGGAAAAATGAGAGACTTTGTTGGTGTTGACAAAATGCAACATGTTGTTTCAGTCAAGTGGCTTGTTCTAAATGGTAATAAGTATACATGCAAGAAGTCTTTGATTGTTACCAAAGTAAATGATAATGTTCCTGAATTCGGACTTATACAAGACATCCTAGTGGTAAACTCATCATTCTATTGCTTCGAATATCAACCCTATGACACCTTGCACCTGAATAGAGATTTTCTAGCATATGAAGTTGACGTCCCAAACCTTGCCCAGGCAACTGAGTTGGTAGATGCTGAAAAGCTAGTAGATTTTACATCCTACTACTCATTCAGTTTCAAAAGCAGTATGTACGTTCCAGTGAAATATTATCTTGGAGATGTCATTGCACTTCACAGATCCACTAATGACTCCTAAACAATGGGTAAAGCATCAGAGATGCCTACTGTAAGAAGTTTTTTTTTCAAGTCTTCTAAGTTTGCAGAGGGGAAGCAAATGTATTTTTGAAGGGCACCTCATATGATATTTCATGTGGTCAAAAATGTGTTTTGTTGCTGTACAGTTGAACTTATGTGCTTGTCACACCCAAAGACCTAATGTGATCATTACACACCAATGAATTATGTGCTTATCACACAATGTATTAACCTCAGACAATACTGGTTTGTGGTTTTTGTCAATTAATGTTAATGGTGATGCATACATGAATGCATGCATATGCAACCATTCATATATTTCTGAATAAAAGCAGTTTGATTCATATCTGGATTATTATTTGTTTTTATTTAAATCTTAGTTAAGGTTGCTTATATTAAGATTATTACTTATAAGGTTGCTTATATTAAGAAATCACTACAAATCTTATTCTTAAAACAAGACTTAATATCTTGAACTCCCTGTCATCAAAGTTGATTGCAGCTTTTCTCTCAAGAATATAGCTTGTTTCACTTATAAATTGCCCTGTAGTAAGATGTTATATCTAAGTGAGATAACATAAGACAGACATCCTTAAAACAAGTGAAATAGTCTTACACACTCAGTGCTTAATAAGTAAATAAATCTTAAAATAACAATGATAATATTTAAAGTCGGAATACAAGATAAATACACTTGTTCAGATTTCTATTTTTTGCAGTGCAGCACTTCCAGTGTAAACTAGATGCAACACGAGTCTCGTCCAGACCAACAATAAACAATTTCTTGCAAACAAAGTCTGGTGTTTAAGTTATTTCTTTCAGCACTAGACTGAGTGCAGCTCGTTGTCCCTGCAGCGCGTAAATAACCAATACACATTCAGTCCCCGCGTCATAAGCACAACCCTGATTTAAAAAGAACTGCTGCTGTGCCAGCGCACAACCAAACACCGCGGCACACCGCGGGGCCTTTTTAAATTAAATACAGTGTACCAGAACGAACTCCAGCTGGTAAAACACTTTAGAAAATAAATAACCTTTACAAAACAAAAGACTACCTCACCAAGAGGAAAAACGCGATCGTTTTTAAACTGAATATTGAACTACTATCTAAATGCAAGCATTCACATTACCTTACGATACTTTCGGGTACCAAACTGACTTTTGCAGGCTTCTCTAAGCAGGACAATCAGGCGGTGTTCCCCACGACCACACATCGCCCCGATTGTTCTGCCCTGCTTCCTTATAAACCCAGTAACCCCTCCCTACCAATTGGTACTCGGGCTTCTGGGTTGTGTAGTTTCACCTATGGCGCCGCCATTTCTTAAAGGCGCCGCTACCCTTTCCTCACATGTCCTCCCCCCCAGCTCCAACCTATCGGTTTGAGCGGCCCAACCAACCACATGCTTCCTTGACAGGCCATCTGCATTCGCATTCTGAGCCCCGCTCCTATGTTCAATATTGAACTTATAAGGCTGCAGAGCTAAAAACCAGCGAGTTACCCGAGCATTTTTCTCCTTTTTCTCCTTCATAAATTTCAGGGGCGCGTGATCTGTAACCAGAGTAAACTCCCTGCCTAAAAGATAATACTTTAAGGCTTCAATTGCCCATTTTACAGCCAAGCATTCTTTTTCTACGACTGCATATTTTCTTTCTCGGGGCAGGAGCTTTCTACTGAGATATCCTATGGGATGTTCCTCACCGTCAATGATTTGCGACAGCACGGCCCCTAAACCTACTTCCAAGGCATCTGTTTGTAGGACAAATGGCTTGGAGAAATCGGGCACTCTCAATACTGGGCTGTTACATTGCACTTCCTTAATGGTCTTAAAGGCCTTATCTGTCTCGGGAGTCCACTTGACACGAACTGGGGCTGTCTTTTTTATTAAGTCGGTAAGGGGTGTGGCAATGGATGAAAATTCGGGCACAAACCTCCTATAGTAGCCTGCTAAACCTAAGAAGGCTCTAACCTGTTTCTTATCTTTTGGTACAGGCCAATTAGTGATAGCCTCTATCTTACTAACCTGGGGCCTTACTTTACCGCCCCCTACCACAAACCCTAAGTACTGCGCCTCCTGTAAACCCACAAAACACTTCTCTGGATTAGCGGTCAGCGCTGCCTCTCTTAGGGACTGTAACACTGCGTTGACTTTTTCAAGATGCTTATCCCAGGAATCTGTAAAAATTACAATATCATCAATGTAAGCTAACGCATACTGGGCATGAGGTCTTAACACCTTATCCATAAGCGGTTGGAAAGTGGCGGGGGCGCCATGCAGACCAAACGGCATTACTTTGTATTGGAACAGTCCGAGGGGTGTAGCAAATGCCGTCTTTTCGCTGGACTCTGGGCTAAGGGGAATTTGCCAATACCCCTTTGTGAGGTCTAAGGTTGTCAAGTACCTTGCCGATCCGAGTCTTTCAATTAACTCGTCTACCCTAGGCATCGGATAGGAGTCAAACTTGGATACCTGATTTAACCGGCAAAAGTCGTTGCAAAACCGCCAAGTTCCGTTGGGTTTGGCCACCATCACAATGGGACTGTTCCACGGACTCGAGGTCTCCTCTATTATGTCCATTCGTTTCATGGCTTCGACCTTGCGAACGACTTTGTTCCATTGGGCCTCCGGGATCCTGTAGGACCTAACCCGGACACACACCCCGGGAGGTGTGTGGACCTCATGTTGAATGGCTGTTGTTCTTCTTGGTACTGGGGAGAAGACATCTTGATTAGCCATAACACAATTTTGTACTTCCTGTATCTGTTGGGGTGTGAGTGAGGGGCCTATATTGACTGACCTCTCTTCTAGTGTTGCCCCTCCTTCTTTACCCAATGCCACTATTGCTACCAGCTCCTCCCGATCCACCCACGGCTTGAGGAGGTTAATATGGTACACTTGTTCTTTCTTTCGCTTATCGGGTTATCTTACTTTATAATTTACTTCCCCCACTAGAGCTATTATTTCATATGGCCCCTGCCATCTAGTAAACAGCTTACTCTCCGGGGTTGGCACCAAGACCATAACCCTATCCCCGGGGCTAAATTGGCGACGTGTCGCCGATTTATTGTACTGACCTGCTTGTCGGGTCTGGGCTTTTTCCATGTGGGCTTTTACTATGGGGGTTACTTTTTCAATTCGGTCTCGAACCTGTAGCATAATCAAGTATGACCAAGATATATTTGTGTCCTCAGGCCGACTTATTTAAGGGTCCCACTAGATCCATAGCTATCCTTTCGAAAGGTACCTCGATAATGGGAAGGGGTTGCAGCGGGGCTCACAGGCCTGGATTAGGACTAGCCAACTGACATTCGGGACATGATTTACAATACCGATCCACGGCCTTCCTTATGCCTACCCAATAGAACCTTCTCAGTATCCATTGTAAGGTTTTTTCAGACCCTAAATGACCCCCAAACAAATGTGTATGTACCAGGTATAAAACTTGGGGTTGGTAAGCCCGGGAAACCAATAACTGTTCTACAGGTTCTTCATTAAGCTGCATGCAGCGGTACAGTAAATCATTTTTTATTATAAAATGTTCATGTGGGTTGATTATTGTGTTTTCTACCCTCGTACCATTTACCGATACCACCCTCTCCCGTATATTCACTAGGGTGGGATCCTGTTCCTGTTCCCTGCCAAAGCCTTCACTCGGGAGTTGGAGGCACTCTTCCCAGGACCCCTCCCCTGGGTTTTCCATTACCACCTCCCCTGTCTCTGCAAAAATGTCCCTTTTGCTACACTGTGTAGCCACCCCCTTACTATTACGTTTTGCCAGGGCCCCTACTAGGCTCTGTGTCATAGTATTACGTTCATGTCGCCGCTGTCGGCGTGACTTCCTCGTCTTTATACAGTGGCCTTCAATGAACAGATCTGGGTCAGTAAATGGGAATATGTCATGTGGGCTCTCTGGAGGTGTACTTACTGCCTCAGCATTTACCTCAGGCAATTGCCTGTTAAATTTCACCAGAGTACCGAATCCTGGGATGTTTCTACCGAGAATTACTTGGTGGGGAAGATGGGGCACTACTCCGACTCGCAAGTCCACCACTTGGGACCCGACTTCAGTGGTGACCACCGCAGTCGGATAGTGTTTAATATCCCCATGGAAACAAGTAATTCCCGTCTTGAAACCATGATCCAATGGGCAGTCTGCCAATAATTCCGACGTGACTAAGGTGATTGCACTCCCTGAATCAGCGAGAGCCTCTGCACTTTTCTCATTAACTTTCACCCAGATCAAATAAGGGTAGGTCCCTACGGGATGACGTGGCACAATTATGTTTCCACAAAACTGACTTTCAGCAATACTGTGTTTAGCGATATTACACTCCATTTTCTCATCAGTTTTACAATATTTAGCAATATGGCCCAACTGATTACATTTAAAACACCGGTAATTTCCATACCCCAGGGCCTGTGCCCTTGCTCCCACATCTGTCCCCAATCCCTTCACAGCCCCAGGCCGCTCTTCACCCCTCCCCGGCATTGCTGGTTGCTTACCCGACTGCAGTGCGGACCGTAGTTTCCATGACGGTTGTCTCGGGTTCCTCACTGCCGGGGTTCTGGGCTGACGAGAGAGCTCCTCCATCTGCCGCTCTACGAGATACACAGACTGGTTGAGGGTACCGGGGTCTCCTTGCCCGACCCACTTCCTTAGTGGGGCCGGTAATGACCGCAGGTACCGATCCATGATGAGGATCTCCACAACCTTTTCTGCATTATTTACATCTGGTTTGAGCCACCTGGAGGTCAGATGAATCAGATTGTACATTTGCGATCTGGGTGGAACTCCTGGGGTGTACCCCCAGGCATGATATTTTTGGGCCCGTACAGCTGAGGTCACCCCTTCCCAAGCAAGGATCTCGTCCTTCAGATGTGGGTAGCTCTCTGCTTCCTGTGGGGCAAGGTCATGGTATGCCTTCTGAGCTTCTCCTACCAGGAACAGTGCAAGAATTCCAGCCCACTTCTCTGACGGCTATCCCTCCCGGGTGGCAGTGCGCTCAAACGCCACTAAAAATGCCTCTACATCATCCTCCCGCGTCATCTTCTGCAAGACGTGGGAGGGTCGGATAGAACACACATTGCCTTGATATGCTGACGAGTTGACCAGGCGTCCCTTTAAAATTGCTATCTCCTGCCGGGTTACCTCCAGTTGCTCTGCGTGCAGCCGGTTGGTCTCCTGTTGTGCTTGAATAGCTGCCTGTTGCAACTCTTGCATCTTCCCATTGTTATCTTGTTGCACTGCTGTTGCATGTACTAGTGCACAGATCAGTGCATCGGTGTCCGCCATCTTGCTAGGTTCCGTGGGTCTGACTGAAGTGCCCTTTCCTCACTATATATATATATATATATATATATATATATATATATATATATATATATATATATTAATCATTTTAAACTTTGTGTACATCAGTTTTAATTTTCTTTTATTATATCAACCTTTATTTTTGTACACTGTAGTTCAACCTCCTCTGAAAAAACGATATACTATATATACAGCCAACCCCCACACACAACCTTCTATGTTTGCAATAAATTCAAACATTTAGTTTTTTTAATAAAACATTAATCTTTTTTAAAACTACAGTACTAGTTCTTAACATAACAGTAGGTCTACTAGTGACGTTTTATCATCTTTTCCCATCTGTATGAAACATACATGGTTACTTTTCAGGAGCAGTTTATACTTAAAAAAATAAAAATAAAAAATAAACTTATTTAGTGTCAAATCACCCAAACAACAATTCCTTAAAAACAAAAAAGCATTTTTTTTTTTTACTGTACTGTCATTTGAACTTTACTGTTTGTGGCACGACTGTAAGCCTGCTGAATACTATCCCCTGTTGAACGATTCCATCTATTTGTTTTACAAAGCAATTTAAGCTCAACAGCATTCTTTTTTAAGCAGTTAAAATGTTGAATATGTACAGGCAAACACTTTTTTAAAACGAAAACTAAAAAAAATTCTGCTGATGCTTTAGTTTAAGTCAGCCTTCATTTGTGCAAAACTTGCACGTAAACAAACCTCTTACAGTACTTTTTTTTAAAAAACATTTACTGTGATTTATAAAAGTCACTTATTTTTGACTGCATCCAGCCTTTTTCAGGTTAAACAAATCGACCCGTTCCATCAAGGTAAGCCATTTGTTTTAATCCATTAGAATGTCTCCAATTGTCCTTCGATTAACAGTATATGCCTCACTGAGGTGAGAAAACATTTGCGATGTCTTGTTGACTTGCTTTCTTATTTTCAGACACATACATGCAGATTTGTTGATTTTGCTCTGGTGGTAAATGTAGGGTAGACTCACCATTTTGTACTTTCTGTTTTGCTTTGGGAGCGGGGGTGTTGATGACATTGGTATGGATGTTCAGTTAACAACGAATTAAGAAAGTGAGTCAAAGGTTAACTGCATAAATTTGTTGTTTTAATTGACCATGATTATTTCACTGGCACTACAATGAGGGAAACTACAATGCTTATATTTACGTTTGCTTGGCTTGGGAAGTTGGTGGATGGCGAACAATGGGGTGGCGATATAACGGGTGAAAATAGCCCTGTTTTTATATTGATGACATTTGTTCAGAGAGAATAGCGGGTGGTATGTGAGGGTGGTTTTATAAAGGGGGGCAGTATAATGCTGGACAACTGTATATTTAGATGAACGGTAGTTCCTCATACAAGTTAGAAAAACTTGTTTGAAACTACCGAGTCTCTATGCAGCTCAAAGAGTTTAGATGTTTTCACCATGTTGCAGCGGCAAAACTAAATCACTTAGAATGACCATCTGTACTAGTACTAAAAGTCTGAAACTTTCTTACATCAAATGTGAAAAAAAACCTTAAATACCTCTTATACACAATGAAATATAAGTCGTCAAACTAAGGTAAAATTGTTGTTGTTCTTCCTCTTCCGTTTACTTTTTAAGGGTATGTAGCGACTATTCAAACAGGAAAGCTAAATAACTGGACACCTACCAATCATGTGATTCCGCATGTTGGTCAATGTCAAAATAAACCAGGGAATGCAAGCAGTTTGATATCCACACCATTTATATTAAACAATTTATTTATCTTTTAAAACAGCACATATCGCAGGAAAAAAAATACTGTGGTTTCAACTTGCAATGACGTTCTTGAAGAGCACATGACCTTAGCCCGCTAAATGCGTTCATTTTTAAGCTTACATCCAAGCCTGACCAGCTTTCTCTGAAAACCTGAACGTTCTGCTCGATACTAGAAATGTTCTATTTCCTGTTTGAAAATATCCAGTTTCCTGTTTGTTTGGTAGATACCATAGAATGGAATTGTACACAAGAGTGGCATGTAGCTTCCTTGTCTAAATCTCTGATCTTTGATAAATTGTAATTCCTTGTTTAATTCAAAATAAATGAAGGAATAATTTATTTGGTAGAAATAAATAAATGATTTAAACAAATGCATAAAGGAATAAATACATTTAGAAATAAATATTTTAAATAAATAAATGTAGAAATGAATACATGTTTATATTATAAATGTATAAATTAATTAATAAATAGCAAGCTAGAAAAATACATGTCATATTATTTGGCTGATGCGTTTATCCACAGCAATTGACATTTATATACCTATATAAAAGGTAGAAATTTCATGTAATAAATATATACGAGGTAGTTCCTCGTACAAGTTAGAAAAACTTGTCGGAAACTGCCGAGATTTAGTTATACAACGAGACACTAGTGATCCGTTAGTTTGCAGCATCTGTGGAGTAGCGGTTAGAGCACTGTGCTCCTGACTGGAGGGTTGTGAGTTCAATCACATGTGGGTGACACATTGCTGCTTTACCTAGATTGGTCCAGTAAAATAACCGCAGACAGATGGACACACACACACACTCTCATACACACACACACACACACGGGTATCGTTTCTCACATTTTTATATGGCACAAATGCAGTTCCACAATCGGGAATATATATATATAAGAGTTTAGATGCAAAACGCAGTAAAAGCAGGATCATTCATCTCACAGTGCCTACTTTCTGATGTTCAATGTCCTTTGTCCTCAAAACATGATATACACCACGTTAAATACAACTCAAATGATTGTTTCTTTCCATAGCGCGCTATACCAGGCTTCTAATTTAGCAAAATCCGACATATCCACTGAGCCAATCGGCATGCAGTATCGCAGTCATGTGACCCTAGTGGCAGTGCCCAGGAGGTATAGTAGCGTATTTAATCTTGTAAATTGTGATTTTATGATTAAATGATGAATAATTTTTAAAAAATGCAACAAAGTCAATTTTCTAACAGAGTGTAGCAATGGTGAATAAGCATTCACAAATAATGCTTAGAAAACTGTCACTCGATTGGAACTGTGAAACCTCACTTCATCTCCCTTGCAATGCCAACCCCACTTAATGGTGTTTTACGTTTGTGTTCTCCCTCTGCGTGGGATGCATATTTTATCGTTTTAATTTACTGAAACGCGTTGCATCTTTAGAAGTAAGTGTAAAGTCATTTTACAAAAATGTGGAGATTTATACTTGGTTACAACCCTGACTAAAGATGTCATTAGCAAAGGGGGCCAGTGTAGCATGAGAAACTGCATCCCATGAGATAGTGCGGGCCTGTACAGTCACGTGACCAAACGTGTCATTGAACAACAGAGTATGATATACTGCATCCCCTTCCTTTATCAACAGAAAGGTAGAAACGAAACTTCTCATGTTTAAAATCAAAATATCTCAATAACGTATTATGTACTTGTGAAGGATGGCTTGCAGTGGTAAGGTGTGGTGATGTCACAGACCAGAAACACAGACTCAGGAAGTACGGGTGAGAGCTGAAACGCTACGGCGTTCAGCTTCTTTTATTAAATAATAAATCAAAAAAACAAAAGATTTAAACAAACACAAAACACCATAAAACAAAAGGTCACGTTGGCCAAACAAATAGAAATAAATAAATAAGCATGCTGGTTTTACCACCAGCACGATACTTAGCAGTTGTTTTTTAAATTTCGTTTTCACTCTCCTCGCTCTCCTCGCTCTCCTCGGCTCTCACTCCTACTACACTCTCCCCCGAGCACGGACAGCTGCAGGTTCTTATATTCTGGCCGAGGGGTTAACTAGCTGTTAATTATCTTATTACCCCTCGGCCACAGTCTGCACGAGTTTAATAAGGATGCGTGACTGTCAACTAGCTAAATAAATCACTAGCTGATCAGTCACGCATCCTCACAGGGTTTTTAAATTATAAAAACAATAACAAATACGTGGCGCTTTGATCTGTGCTGCAAACAAAAATACAAATAATAATAAATATATATAGGGACGGGACACTCCACCACAGTACTATTAACATATTAAATAGCAATTCATCCCCTTTATTTTGATGCAATTCATATCCCGATCTGACATAACAAAAGTAAAATAGAATATGGTGGGATATCCAAGAAAACCCAACAGTGCTCCACCAAGTGTGTGTAAAGTGCCACACGATCTAGGACTTGCTTCAACGAGTAAGTCTGTTAGAAATGGAGCTGGAGGAAATGAGACAGCAACAGGAGCTTGAGGAGCTGACACACCCACAATTCATGGAAGTCTGAACTCCTAGCAGACTCCAAGCCACCAGGGAGATGGAAGAGAGTCGAAACAGCTGGGTTCAGATAGGCAGAAGCAGGGCGAAAAAGAAACTTCGTCAAACACAACCACCAGAAATCCAAACATCCAACAAATCTGAGCCACTTCAACATTTAGATGACCAAAACCAACATCAAGAGAATGAAAGGAACAACATCCAGGACCCTATAAACAGTGCTGGCCAGGCAGCAAAAAGAAGGGAGGTCATGATTGTTGGGGACTCCACATTGAGAAACACAGCAAGTTCAGTTCGCAGTTCGGACCCCCTTACTACAACAGTGTGCTGCCTTCTAGGAGCCTCTGTCAAGCACATCACTGAGAAAGTGGACAGCCTCCTAGAACGAACAGGAGACGACCCGGTAGTAATCGTCCACATCGGTACAAACAACATTGGAAGAGACAGGCCAAGATCCCTACAAAACAAATTCAGAGAGATAGGAAGGAAATTAAAAGACAAGACCAAAACTGTGGTATTTTCTGGGATAATGCCAGCACCTTGCAAAGGATCATATGGACAGCTGGAAATACAAAATCAAAATGCATGGCTGAAATCGTGGTGCACACAGGAAGGCTTCACCTTTCTTGAACATTGGAGCACATTCTACAACAAGGACTATCTATATAGGTGGGACAGAGTGCACTTAAACAGAAAGGGAACCAATCTACTCGGAGAAAGGATCCTTGAGGAGGTCCAGAAGCATTTAAACTAGAAAGGAAGGGGGGAGAAAACAAAAAAACAGAAGGGAGACCACATCAAAACAAGGGCAACAACTCAGGTAAGACAACTATTAAATGTATTTATCTTAATGCTAGAAGACAGAAACAAAATGTTAGAACTTGAAGCTACTGCACTAACAAGTAACGACGATGTGATAGGTGCTACAGAAACTTGGCTGTCTCTGAGAGTGATGGAGACAAATATAATATTAGTGGGTACACACTGTATAGGAAAGACAGGCAGGACAGAAGAGGTGGAGGAGTAGCGCTATACGTAAGAAATAGTCTTGAAGCCCAGGTGTTAAATCAGGACAAAGAAAACAATGCAGAATCAATATGGATCAGAATAATGGACAAAAATTCAAAGGGCATAATAATAGGAGCATGCTATAGACTGCCAAATTAAGACGCTGAGCAAAATAATCTGTTATACAATGACATTAGAAATGCATGTAGAAAAGGAGAAGCCATACTAATGGGGTATTTCAACTTCCCTCGTATAAAATGGGAGAACCCAGTGGGGAGCATGACGGACAAAATTGAAATGGTGGAAATGACAAATGACTGCTTCCTAACGCAATTTGTCAAGGCACCGACTAGAGAGGAGGCATACCTTGATTTAGTCTTTTCAAATAACGAAGACAGAATAACTAAAACAGAGGTCAGAGAGCCATTAGCAAACTCAGACCACAACATGGTCTCATTTGAAGTATTTTTTAAAACCCCAAAAGTAATGACTAAAGCTAAGGTTTACAATTTTAGAAAAGCAAACTATGAAGGTATGAAACAGAGACTAACAGAAGTAGATTGGAGTAAAATAGCGAAAACATCCACAGAAAAAGGATGGCTGTTTTTTAAAAATGTAGTACTAGAGGCACAAAACAATTACATCCCAAAAGTAGACAAAAAAGGCACTTTACAAAGCGTTTAAAAGGGACCAAAAACAAAGTACACAGAAAGAGTACTTGGAACTGCAAACACAAGTCAAAAAGGAAGTTAGAAAGGCCAGGAGAGCGATAGAAATCAATATTGCTAAGGGGTCTAAAACCAATTCCAAAATGTTTTTCCAATATTATAACAGCAAGAGAACATTCAAAGAGGAGGTTAAATGTCTAAGACACAAATGGCAAAATCATAGACGAAGAAAAAAAAAAATAGCAAATATATTAAATGATTACTTTTCACAGGTTTTTACAAAGGAGGACACGGACAACATGCCCCACAAGCTGACCTGTTCCTATCCAATTTTAAATAACTTTAGCATAACAGAGGCAGAAGTGTTAAAGGGACTAGGAGCCAGATGAGATCCTCCCAAAGAAATGAAAGAAGTTATTTACAAACTGCTAACCAAGAACATGCAACAGTCTCTTGACACAGGGGTTGTACCGACAGACTGGAAAATTGCAAACGTAATACCGATCCACAAAAAGGGAGACAAAACCGAACCAGGTAACTACAGACCAATAAGCCTGACTTCTATTATATGTAAACTTATGGAAACTATAATAAGATCTAAAATGGAAAATTACCTATATAGGAACAATATCCTGGGAGACAGTCAGCATGGTTTTAGGGAAGGGAGATCGTGTCTAACTAACCTGCTTGATTTTTTTGAAGATGCAACATCGACAGTGGATAATTGCAAAGCATACGACATGGTTTATTTAGATTTCCAGAAAGCTTTTGACAAAGTCCCGCATAAAAGATTCATTCTCAAACTGAACATGTAGGGATTCAAGGAAATGCATGCACATGGATTGGGAGTGGTTAACATGTAGAAAACAGAAAGTACTGATTAGAGGAGAAACCTCAGAATGGGCGAGGTAACCAGTGGTGTACCACAGGGATCAGTATTAGGTCCTCTGCTATTCCTAATCTACATTAATGATTTAGATTCTGGTATAGTAAGCAAACTTGTTAAATTTGCAGACGACACAAAAATAGGAGGAGTGGCAAACACTGCTGCAGCAGCAAAGGTCATTCAAAATGATCTAGACAGCATTCAGAACTGGGCAGACACATGGCAAATGACATTTAATAGAGAAAAGTGTAAAGTATTGCATGCAGGCAATAAAAATGTGCATTATAAATATCATATGGGAGATAGTGAAATTGAAGAAGGGAACTATGAAAAAGACCTAGGAGTTTATGTTGACTCAGAAATGTCTTCATCTAGACAATGTGGGGAAGCTATAAAAAAGGCCAAAAAGATGCTTGGATATATTGTGAGAAGTGTTGAATTTAAATCAATGGAAGTAATGTTAAAACTTTACAATGCATTAGTAAGACCTCACCTAGAATATTGTGTTCAGATCTGGTCACCTTGTTACAAAAAGGATATTGCTGCTCTAGAAAGAGTGCAAAGAAGAGCAACCAGAATTATCCTGGGTTTAAAAGGCATGTCGTATGCAGACAGGCTAAAATAATTGAATCTATTCAGTCTTGAACAAAGAAGACTACGCGGCGATCTGATTCAAACATTCAAAATCCTAAAAGGTATAGACAATGTCGACCCAGGGGACTTTTTTGATCTGAAAAAAGAAACCAGGACCAGGGGTCACAAATGGAGATTGGATAAAAAGGCATTCAGAACGGAAAATAAGAGGCACTTTTTTACACAGAGAATTGTGAGGGTATGGAACCAACTTCCCAGTAATGTTGTTGAAGCTGACACCCTGGGATCCTTCAAGAAGCTGCTTGATGAGATTCTTAGATCAATAAGCTACTAACAACCAAATGAGCAAGATGGGCTGAATGGCCTCCTCTCGTTTGTAAACTTTCTTATGTTCTTAAACAACAGGTTTCTATGGTGGAGGAGTCGAGGAGACCAAAACCGCCGACGGCCGGAGTCGGGGTTTGTGTTGATACATAAAGATTAGTTTGGGGATGGTAGATCCCCAAAAAGTATAGCGAGGTGAGCAACCGGGACCTCCATGCATTAGGGAGTAGCGCACGCCATTTTTATGGCACCTTTTATTTTATAGTTTTTTTATATTGTTTTTTATTTGTTTTTTCGTACGCTGGCCATATGCACTCAGTGAGCTACCATGGTTGGTAGTGTGAGCTGTTCTGTGTGTGTGTGTGTAAATAAATCCTGTGTGCCTGCGGAGTGTGTCAACTTCAACCTCTGTCTTGATCTCCTGCCTGTCACTCAGCAGCGAATGCACACACCCACAAGCCTGTTACAGTCATGTAAACTTATACTTTGCATAATGGTTTATATATCACATGGTGTATTAATAATTGTCTTTGATAAAAGCGTAAATGATTGGGTTATAATAATAATAGGGTGTTGTTTAATTACTGTAGAATGTTCTGTGCCTTTGTTGCATGTTGAATATGTTTAAAGAGATGAGTTACAGTGAAATGTTTCTCAATGGAATAAAAAAAGCCGGTTTAAAACATAACTGTAGATTTAATTCATACTTTGCTTGAATTAAACAATTCTGCTTTTAAGAATTTTTTCAATAAAAATCGAAACATCTGGAACAAATGTGATTCTTATAAACAGAGTGCATTGTAATATGAAACTGGAGATTTTGTTCAAAGTTTACTGTGATAAAATAACTTATTTTAAAGGGGTGGAGGGCAGGAGTAAAACCATTTTAAAAGGGTTCGCAGCTTTGCAGGTGTGCAGAAATAGACAGATTCAGATGTGATTCACTGGTGTAAGAAGTTCAACAGTATAACAGAGCAAATACAACATGAGAAGCAGTGAGTGATGGACTCAGACTGATTCTCTGAAGTGATTTGAGCAGCACAGGGTGGACAGGACCCCAGCCAGACCCCTGAACTTTAACACTTTATCACTCTGAGCTTCTATTCCATCAACTGTGAAAAGAAACCGGAGTTAAAACTGTGCTGCTGCTGCTCTTTGCTTTCTTATCTGTTTAATATCCTATTGTGTTCTCTGTTTCATGGAATCAATAGACATCAGTATACATTGTATTGATTCCAGAACTCTGAAAATATGGAGTAGGCATCTGCAATGGTTGCAGAGATATTCTCACTTGAGGTTACAGCAGTGGTGGTGTCAGAACAAGCAGCATTACAAACAAGCTCCTCCCACAGGAAGGAAGGCTTTCCGTCCATTTATCAAGCGAGTTTATAAGTTACTCGGTAAAACTGCTACAAAAATAGTAGCAACATAAGGGCGAAAAAATGGTTTTCCATCCACTGCAAATTCTAGCGAGTCAACGGGAATTCCCCGTGACGTTTCGTGATGTCATAGCATAATTTGCATGTGTCGCTACATTTTCAGGTTATTCGCAAGAAATATACTCACTAGATGATTTTCCATACATTTTTTTACTCGCTCGCTAGTCTAGTGAATATATTCTACCGAGTTAAGCTCTTAAAAAAAGCAATGAACCTTGGCCCTGTTCCACATATGCAGTTCACAAAACCAACAATAAAACGTACATCCGCATGGGAAAACTGAACCTGCAATGATTGTCAAAAATGATGTAAGTGCTGCATGTGTAAAAGGTACTTACAAAGGTAAAGGTATAAAACCTGCAGCATTGTTTTCACATATTTTCCCACTAGTTTAGATTGCGTATTCTAGTTCTGCTCTTTTGTTAAAAGTCTTCCAATTTTGTGTAGCACAGCGTAGGCTACTAGGATGCATACTACTAAACTGCATAAGCAGAAAAATATATATATATATATATATATATATATATATATATATATATATATATATAATATTGTAAACGAGCGACCCTCGCTCGGGGTTCGTTACCCCCTTAAAAATACGACCCAGAAACACAGAAATGGATTTTCTTGCTTCGTTTGCGCTAATTTTTAATAAACACACAAAATCAAACAAAACAAACTCCTAACTCCGTTTTTTGGAGCACTTACTAGACACACTGGAACCTGACTCACTTTCAGGGGCGGCTAAGCCGTTTACCTGCCCCAAACCTTAACAATTTAAACTGTACCTTTTTTTTCTCGGACTGCTCAGAAGCAGAGCACCTCTCCTGCTTCCTTCTACTCAGCAGCCTCGAGCAGACTGCCTGCTCTCCTTTTAAACCCCGCACCTGGACCTAATTCCCCAATAACGCCCAGGTGCGGATGATAATTAATAATAACACAATTAAACTAAACAATAAAACAATTAGCAAAACTAAATGAAACAATAAAGCAATACAATCAAACAAAACTGAAAAAGCAACACAATACAAAAAGGTGCATTTCTCTCGCAGGGAGGTTTTAACCCCCTCCCTGCTGTTTCTCATAACCCGCTATCTCACAATATATATATATATAATGGACGCTCTTAAGTAAAAAAGACAATTAAACATTCAATGGAGACTTAAGGAGACTAGTGGCGCCAAATCAGCCAATCAAAAGCCCACTTTTAAAATGGGAGAAAATAATTCCTGAATAAAGAATAAAATGGTGTTTACTGAGTAATTTATTAGGCTTCCAAGCAGAATGGCTGAAGCATATTGTTCTTCAAGAGATTATTATTATTATTTTATTTTCTTCCGCCGCAATGGTAAATCTTTAACAGCCCATAAAATGAAAACCGTTGCAAGTAGAGACTCGCCGTTTGGAACGTTGGTAGATACCTATGGGAATTTTGGTCATTTACAAAACTCTTCATCTCCGAAACGCTTATGCTAGAGCTCTGAAACTTGCTCTACATGTTTATGAATGTTCAATCTTTAAAAGTTATTCAAAGAAAAGTTTTCATCAACATCAGAGGTCAAAAGTGAAAGTAGATGATAACTCCTTATAGAATGCAGATAGGCCATTGTTACAATGGAACACATATAGGAACCCATATGTGTTCTATCAAAAACAGTCATTGCCCGTGACCTTTGACCTCTCTTATGATAGGATTATCACTATTGTTATTTCTTATTGTCTGCCAATGACTTTAACAGCCCATAAAACAAAAAACATTGCACAAAATCGCTCGCAGTTTGGTATGGTGGTACATGACTATGGCTAGCTGACCCTGAAAAAAATGGAGCGAATAGGTCACATGGTCATATTGTATTTTGTATTTTTGGTAACTCATTTTGAAGACACTAAAACAACAAAAACCATTGCTGCTATTGCCCTCAAACTTCTCACATATGTTGAGGAGGGGTGAGCAATTACACATATCATGACTGGATGCGTAGCGCCATTTTGGAATTCTACATTTTAGATTTAAAATGCAACTCCTCCAGAACCGCTGGACCGATTGAGCTGAAACTTTCCAGGGATCTTATTAAACATGAGAGCATCAAAAGTTATTACAATTGTGAGTTTTTGTCAATCCAAGATGGCCGACATGGACCAATGTTGCTTATAACTCCGTAGAGAGTGCAGATAGGGTCATGGTTACTATGTAAGACATATAGTAAGCCATACATGCTCTATGAAAATATGTCCATGCCAGTGACCTCTGACCTCTCCTAAAGTTCAAATGCAAAACTTGATTATAACTCCTTATAGAGTGCACATAGGGCCATAGTTACGCTATAAAATAATGTTAGCCTGTGACCTCTGACCTTTCCTAATGGTCAAATGGCTTGTTACTCATTAGATAGTGCAGAAAGAGCCATGTTTACTATGGAACACATATTCTAACACTTCGCTAGTACCTTGGAAGCCTTATAGTTGCTGGCAACTCTAGTTTTAAATTAATATCTTTAGCAAAAGGTGATGCATTCAATAAGATTTGCTTGTGTGATTGTCAGGAATATCAGCACATTTTTGGCAGTGACACGATAAAATAAAAAAAAAAGTAATACTTCTGATTGGTTTATATTTGGGGAAACTCCCGATACAGTCCATATATGGATAGTATTCATCACATGATTTGAATTAACGTATAATATGATGCAGAAGGATTCCCTAAAATAGTCAGAGTAGTGCTAAAACGTTTCTTGCTCTTATGTTCTTAGCTTGTTTTGTTATAGACCGTTTTTTTTTGTTTTGTTTTTTTGGTAATTTTTTTTGGTATTTATTTCTTAGTAGACACCCTTATCCAGGGCACATTATTTTTACATACAATTACCCATTTATACAGTGGGGTTTTTACTGGAGCAATTAAGGTAAAGTACCTTGCTCTAGGGTACAGCAGCAGTGTCCCCCACCTGGGATTGAACCCACAACCCTCCGGTGTAGACTCCAGAGCCCTAACCACTACTCCACACTGCTGCTCTATTGATGCTCATCAGTCTAGAAAGGGTTACAAAACCATTTCTAAGGATTTGGGGCTCCACCAATCCACTGTCAGACAGTCTACAAATTGAGAAAGTTCAAGACCACAGTCACCCAGGATCGGTCGTCTTACCAAAATCTCTCCAAAAACAAACTGGAAAATCATCAAGGAAGTCACAAAGAACCCCAGAGTAACATCCAAGGATCTGCAGGCCACTCTCGCCTCGGCTAATGTGAGTGTTCATGAATCAACTATCAGAAAAAGACTGAACAAGAATGGTGTTCATGGAAAGATAGCCAGGAGGTAACCACTGCTCTCTAAAAAGAACATTGCTGCCCGTCTGAAGTTCACCAAAGAGCACATAGATGATCCACAAGATTTCTGGAACAATGTTCTCTGGACAGACAAGTCAAAGATATAACTTTTTGGCCTCAATGAGAAGCGTTATGTTTGGCGAAAACCAAACACTGTGTTCGAAGAGAAGAACCTCATCCCAACCGTCAAGCATGGTAGTGGGAGTGTGATGGTTTGGGGCTGCTTTGGTGCCTCAGGACCTGGATGGCTTGCATCATTGACACAACCATGAATTCTACATTGTATCAGAAGATTCTAGAGGAGAATGTCAGGCCATCTGTCCGTGCGCTGAAGCTGAACCAAAAGTGGGTCATGCAGCAAGACAATGATCCTAAACATACAAGCAGATCTACAAAAGAATGGCTGCAGAAGAAGAAATTCCACGTTTTAGAATGGCCTAGTCAAAGTCTGGACCTAAACCCCATTGAAATGTTGTGACAGGACCTGAAGCAAGCTGTCCATGCAAGGAAGCCCTCAAATGTCACTAAGTTGAAGCAGTTCTGTAAGGAGGAATGGGCCAAAATTCCTCAAAACCGATGTGAGAGACTGACCAACAGTTACAGGAAACACTTAGTTGAAGTCATTGCTGCTCAAGGGGGTGCCACCAGTTACTGAATCTAAAGGTTCACATACTTTTTCACACGTGGATATTGAATGTTGAATCATTTGTGGATGAATAAATGTTGAAAAAGTATCATGTTTTTGTGTCATTTGTTTAATCAGGTTATCTTAATCTATTATTAGGACTTAGATTGAGATTTAATAACATTTTAGGTTTGAAATATGTGAAATATGTGAAAATCCTAAGAGGTTCACAAACTTTTTCTCGGCACTGTATATCGAGAGCAGAGCTTCTCAACGCTGGTCCTGGAGTACCCCTGTCTGTGTCCGCACACACATTTCAGATATGCATGTAGAAGAAAAAACATTTCAAAAGGTCTAAATGCAAATGTCTTCATGTTTGTGAACTTCTGATACAAATGTTATGCATCCTTTATGGGCTGGTTGTATTCCTGTAAATGAAAGGTGCAGTACTATCTCACATGATTTATACAACACCTTGCTGCTATATCAAGAGCAGTGCTTCTCAACCTGTCCGGACTACTGTACCCCTTTAAATCGTCTGATTTGTCTTGTGTACCCCCAATATTATTTTACCGATCAAGTACTTATTTTCAAAATCAACCGTAAAATTACAAAAGTGATACAACCCACTTTAGTGAAAAATTACTTACTTTTATGGCTGGTTTCACAGACCCCGATTAGAAACTAATCTTGGACTACTCAATGCTAATTTAGGTAGGGTAATACAAGATTAGTGCTAATCTGGGTCTGTGAGACCAGCCCTAAAAGTTTTACCATAAATGTTATTACTTATCTTAAAAAATGATCTAAATGCTTCAATGCCCCTGGAAAGCCTCTGCGTACCCCCTGGGGTATGTACCCCTGGTTGAGAACCACTAATCTAGAGTATCGAAACTCATCTAAAACACTAATAGTGTGATTTTAAAAAGGGGCAAAATAAAAACTAGGTCGCAAAGTGATTTCTAAAACCTGATTTCATTCACTGAGTATGTGGATTTTAAAAGGTTTATATAAAATGAGTCGTCATATTCACCAGTTGAACTTTTAAAAATAGAAATGAAGTGATTTCTTTTACAGAAATGTGGCTTTAAAATATCTGCTCCCTGACCTCCAGACTTAAAAACAGATACTTTTTAAAATGAATCTGCCTCTCCCTGTTGAAGAAAAGGGTGCTGCAGTCCAAATGTAACTTCTTCTTTTTTAACTGATTTGCCACCTCCACGCCTCCTCGCTAACAGTTTATAGTTTTATTGCTGCTGTAAAGTGTGAAAAGTTCACTGCTCTCATTAGACATTAGGGATTTCATACTTTAATATGGGGATCATACAACAGGGAACATCTAACAAGCGATCCATTATTTCATCAGAATTCAATATATTTGAAGAAATTATTTTATTGTCAGGTTAGAAGAACTCACATTAACAAAATGCAAGTTATTTTTGTTTGTTTAGTTTGTTTATTAAATAATATACCACTAACTAAAATTACATTTTGAAGAATATCTAATAAATGTTGATACATAAATTAAAATATATTTGCAACATTTAGGCTACCTTCAATTATTCTGCAAGCTAGGCACCCACACCCCCCACACACACACAGAGACACACATACACACACACACACACAGACACACACAGAGACACACAATCAGAGACACACAGAGACACACAAGTAGTAAAGGTTTGACACCTGTTAAAATGCTTTTATGACCCTGTGGCAAAGTGGTTGATTGTGTACAGGTGCAGGAGTGATGCAGTGCGCAAAGACAGAAAGAGAACTGTAATCCAGTGGGAAAGGGGTTTTATTAATTATAATCCTGGTCTGGCGACCAAACAATAACTCCAGGCAATACACAACAATGTGTAATGCACTGGATATAAATAAATGTGTTGCAGTCCCAAATAATAAACACATGTATCTTTCCCACAATGTACAAAACATGGTGTAACAGGGCAAGAAGCCCTGTACATGGATTTTTTTTAGTTTTAGAATAGGGTCTCCCCCTCCGCCCCTGTGCAGTTTATTTTGTATTTCTTTTGTTGTATTGATGTTATTATCGTTATGTGTAAATATAACGGCGAGAGCCATGCGCCGTGTTTGTTATTGTTTTTGTTTATTTTTAAACGTGTTCTGGCAGAGGCGAGATTGGTGCTCATCCTCTGCCAGGAATAAATTAAAAACCTTGTGCAGAAGGTGGCCATCTCCCGAGTTAATTAAGTGATTAATTTGTTGCTAATCAGGAGATGGTCACCTGCATAAAAGCCTGCAGCTCACTGCTCTCAGGGTGGTGCGGAGAGAACGAGGAGAGAGAAAACAAAACTTAAATTGAGAGGAACGGTAGTTCCTCGTACAAGTTAGAAAAACATGTTTGAAACTACAGAGAGTCTCTATACAGCTCAAAGAGTTTAGCTGTTTTTACCACGTTGCAGCGGCAAAACTAAATCACTTAGAATTACCATCTGTACCAGTATCAAAAGTCTGAAACTTTCTTACCTCGAATGTGAAAAAAACGTACATACCTCTTATACACAATGAGATATAAGTCGTCAAACTAAGGTAAAATTGTTATTTTCCTCCTCCTTCTTCTTCCGTCTACTTTTTAAGGGTGTGTAGCGACTATTCAAACAGAAAAGCTAAATAACTGGACATCTACCAATCATGTGATTCCACATGTTGGTCAACGTCAAAACATACCAGGGTGTGCAAGCAGTTCCATTTATTTATATCCACACCATTTATATTAAACAAATTATTTATGTTTTAAAACAGCACATATCGCAGGAAAAAAAATACCGTGGTTTGAACTCGCAATATGACATTCTTGAAGAGCACACGACCTTAGCCCGCTGCACCACTGCGCCGTTATTGAAATGCGTTCATTTTTTAAGCTTACATCCAAGCCTGACCAGCTTTCGCTGAAAACCTGAAAATGCTGCTCGAGTAGAAATTTTCGATTTCCTGTTTGAAAATTTCTAGTTTCCTGTTTGTTTGGTAGATACCATGGAATGGAATTGCACACAAGAGTGGCATGTAGCTTCCTTGTCTAAATCCACAGCAATTGACATTTATATACCTATATAAAAAGTACAAGTTTCAGGTAAAAAAAAAAATATATATATATATAGTGAACGAGTGGTAGTGTAGTGCTTGCGGTCTTTGGCGTTTCCCTCTCAATCACAGTGAATGGACAGACTCTGTAGTCAGGTGCGTACTCTTTATTTACAATAATCACCAATATATTTTCAGTAAATACTTTTATGAAAGTATTTTTGTATGAAGCTATCTCACTTCTTCAGCCCTCACTATACTATTTCTTTCACGTTTAAACTCCCTCCACTGGAGTACACTGGAAACGCTGGTAATCTGAAGAGTTCCCTCTGCTGTGGAGAACTGGAACTGCAGATAAGTTGAAGAGTTCCCTCTGTTGTGGAGAACTGGAACTGCCGGTAAGTTGAAGAGTTCCCTCTGCTGTGGAGAACTGGAACTGCAGATAAGTTGAAGAGTTCCCTCTGCTGTGGAGAACTGGAACTGCAGGTAAGTTGAAGAGTTCCCTCTGCAGTGGAAAACTGGAACACACACAAGAAAACCACAGCTCCCTTGTTGGATTAGTCCTGGTATAATAAGGAGAACAAATGGTGAGGGAAGGACTGTCACCCCTGGCAGATTCCAGGAATGACTGCAAAGTGAAGCACTCTCCTTTGCTAAGCAGCACAATATTAAAACCCTGAGACAGCAAGGTTTGAACAGAATAAATCCCTGTGGAAGGGTGAGGGTATTCACTGACACGGAGACAGAAGATTTTATTTGGAAACACCGCACAGGTGCCCAGATTTTTTATTTTTTTTGCTACTTGTTTTATTTACTTTAGCCCTTGAGGGTAGGGCGTTGTTGTCCGTGTGGTCTGGATACTGTCGACAGTAAACCAGGACCACGGGGTTATTCAACACAGGTATCCCAGTCCGTGCACCTTCAAGTGCTCCAAAATAATAATGAAAACAGAAGGCGAAAGAAAAAGGAAAATAAAACACAGTAATAAAACTACAAACAAAAGTGCTGCTATGCAGTGCCCCCACTGCCGCTAAGCCGGTCAGCACTCTCCGTCCTACACTCCGCTGTGCTTATACAGTGGGGTTGGCCAGGGTTCCCGTATATCTATACACGTCCCGCTGGTACGTAATTATTTCTTTATTTATTTCTTTTCTAAATTATTTTTACAGGACGGCTGTCCCTCAGTCGGCTCGCCTGCTCCTTATTTCCGCTGACCTCTTCCGCCAGCGACACTGTCCTTTCCCCAACCCGGCCACCCGGTGCATAACCAAGCCAGTTCTTATGGGCCGAGCAGTCTCCCAGGGCCGCCCCCAGCCACTCAGAGAGAGGAAAAGCACACACACACTTTCCCCACCTCTCCGTGTCGCCGCCATGGCCGACAGGCGGATCCCACAGACTGCTGCCCTCCACCTGCAATAACGGATGTGCCAGACAGTCAGTCCAGATCTCCCCTGTTACATCCTCCCCCAGAATGGCACCACCGGTCCATTCCTACAAACCCAATGCCTTCCCGAGAGAAAAAAAAGTGCGTTTGATGCAGTTTCCTGCTCGGTGGACTACCCTGAAGGCATAGGGCTGCAGGCCAAAAATACCACCGCAAGATTCTGGCATTGTTATCCTTCATTCGGTGAAGCCATGCTAAGGGGCATGATCTGTAATCAGGGGTGAAGTGGAGTACCGGAACTCGACTGCCCATTTTACGGCCAGACACTCCTTCTCGATGGTACTGTGGTTCTTTTCCAATGGGAAGGAGCTTCCTGCTGATATACAGGACCGGGTGCTCGCTTCCCCGCACCTCCTGAGACAACACTGCCCCAGACCTGTCTCTGACGCATCCGTCTGCAGGGTGAACCTCCTACTGAAATCAGGACTGCATAGCACTGGCTTGCTACACAGCCTTCGCTTCAAAGCGAGAAAGGCTCTCTGGCACGGCTCCGTCCACTGAACCGTATTTGGGGCAGCCTCCTGGTGAGGTCTGTCAAAGGAGCAGGAAGGCGAAGCTCGGGATGAACTTCCTGTAATAGCCCGCTAGTCCCAAGAAAAGAGCGCACCTGGGTTTTGGTCGTAGGGGCCGGCCAGTCAGCCAAGGCTTTCACCTTAGCAATCAGCCCTGATCTGGCCGCTCCCTACGACTCGCTCTTCCCAATGGCACATTTCTTTGGGTTAGCAGTGAGCCCAGCCTCCCGCAAGGGATTAAAATACCGCCGCTACCTTACACAGATGACTCGCCAATCCTCACTGTGGATAACCACGTCATCTATGTAAGCAGCGGCGCACTGCTGATGGGGCCGCAAAAATGCGATCCATCATCCGCTGGAAAGTGGCTGGTGCTCCGTGCAACCCAAAGGGCATGGTCCTAAATTGGTACAACCCGAAGGGAGTCGAAAATGCTGTCCTCTCTGGACTCTGGGGTCAGGGGTATCTGCCAGTACCCCTTTGTTAAATCCAGTGTCGCATAAAATGAGCCGTGCCCAGACGCTCCAGCAATTCATCTACCGGGGCATGGGATAAGCGTCAAACTTCGATTTTCATTAACTCGCCTGAAGTCAATGCAAAATCGAGTTGACCATATCCGCTTATCCACTAAAACAATGGGACTATTCCAGTCACTTTGGGACTCCTCTATTACCCCCAGTCTGAGCATCTCGTCAATCTCCGTCTTCACTACCTGCCTTTTAGCGCTCAGGTATGCGGTGCGGCCTCTGGCGAACTAAGCCCCCGGCTCAATCTCAATGTGATGGTGGGCTACTCGAGTCTGCCCGGGACGGAGAAAACACATCAGGAAATTCCGCCACCAGCGCCCGCGCCTGACCTTTCTGTGTTGGTGTCAGATTTTCTGCAATCTGTCCGACCCTGTTTTCGCCAACACAGAAAGATCTGGTCCCAGGTCGGTGACGTCATCTGCTTGGCCACTAACAAAGCCTCCTGCTGTAACCAAGGCTTCAGCAGGTTTACATGGTAAATGTGCTTTTCTCTCCGTCGCTCCGCTGGCAGATCTCATAGTCCACCGTCCCAATCCGCGTGTAACCTCAAACGGTCCTTGCCACTTCAGCGAAGTTTGGACTCAAACTGGGTAACAACAGAAGCACTTTATCCCCCGGCTGAAAAACCGGGCCCCCTGTTATATTGGGTCTCCTGTCTGTGCTGAGCCTGCTGCAAATTGTCATCGCCCATTTTCCCACAGACTCAAGACGTTTGCGCAGATCCAACACATACCGGACAGTATTGGTCGGGTGTCCTGCTGCTCTCCCACATCTCTCTGACCAGATCCAGCACACCCCTACCATACAGCAACTTTCGAATGGCAAAACCCGTGGAAGCCTGGGGTACCTCTCTGATAAAAGAGAGAGGGGCGAATCAGCTGGTCCCAGTAGCTACTGTTTACAAATCTAGTTTTTTGAGGGTTTTATTAAAACTCCCACAAGACCATCGGTCTGAGGGTGAAACCAGGTCCTAATGGTCTTAAAAAAGTTTACATGTTCCATCTAACATAAAGTTGGTGCCTTGGTCGGTTAGTATTTCTTTGGGGATCCCCACCGGAGAAAACCTTCACTTGGCCACAGATTTAGCAGACGACGTCGGAGGGGATGGCCTCTGGATAACGCGTGATAATCCAAAATGACCAATAGGTGTGTGTATCCCGCCGCACTCCTTTCTACGGTCCCACTATATCTACTCCAATACGCTCAAACGTTCCACTAGGGGCAATGGCACCAGTGGGGCTCGGGGACGGCTCTAGGGCTAGCTTGACACTCCGACAGCGTTCGCAAAACGCCTGGCGTTCCAGCCCCAGCCAATAGAACCGTGTCCGGAGCCTCGCTTTTTCTTGTCCCGTCCCAAATGACCAGACAGGGGAATAGCGTGAGCCAGCTGCAACAAATCCTCCTAACCTGAGGAATGAGCAACTGGTGACGCACTTCCCCGCTGGGGTAAATTTTTCAACACGGTACAAAAAGGTCTCGATTAATTTGAGGGTATCGGCGCCGTCTGGGCTCGACCACACGCCATTAACCACCGCTGCTTGATCAAAGAGCCTGCCCAGCACGTCGTCACCGCCCTTGCTCGAGTCGGGAAGTCACGGGAACGAGCTAAAAATCAGCTCCCATGGCTTCCAACTCGGGATCAGGTCGGTCCTGAGTGGAGGCAGCAGAGCCAGACCCCTGCGCTGACTCGCGCCTCCTCCCAGTCTCTTCACCAATCGCCCCCACCCCGATATTTCTCGGACTCCCTCCATTGCCAGCCCTCATTCTTAGCGGCCCGGCGTTCCCGTTTAGTTTTGCGGGGTCGTCTGTGGCAATAGCAATCCGGGTCACGAAAGGGAAAGATCTCGGCCATCTTTCTTCGCCAATAGGAGGACGGGCCGTCACAGCAGCCAACCAATTTTAAACTGCTCGCAGTCCGTCCCAGAACTACCGGTACCGGCAACCGAGGACACAACCCCAATTGTACTACACCTGCTGGCCAATTTTTCAGATTGACATACATTTTGGGATAAGTGAATACATTTTATATGCACCTGTCCCAAGTTATTTGCTTATGCCCCGGTGAGATTAAGCTCTCTTGTATCAGGGACTGACTACACCCCTGAATCTAAGAGAGCCTGGGTTTGTGTATCATCCACTGACACAGGAATCACAAAACCCGTCTGCTGGAGTGACTGATGGAATGGAACAGTCTTACCTGGTCGGACGGGTCACATCCCATAGCGGGGCAATCCCGGTTTGGTGGCTCACCTCCCAGCTTGTTCCACACATCAGTGAACTGGTTTCTCGACAGGAAGCTTCAGCAGGAGGTCGAAACACAGGACCATCAAGGGGATCGACGGTAGGTGGCCGCGCGAGACCCGGTCCAACACCGCAGCAGCCGTGGGTGACCTCTGCCCCAGTTCTCGGGCCGGGATCTCCCACCACCACAAAGTCCAACGACCTTGCTACCCCCTCCCCAGTCCCTTCGCCCTCCCTGGGGCCAGTAGAGGGTGATGCCGGTGTAGCGCGGTTTCCAGGCGTGGCGGGCGTTGGTTCCGCTGCCTGGTACTGCTCGGCCAGTTGGATCGCCAACTCTAGGGTGGCGGGTGCCTGCCTTTGCACCACCCCCATGTTCCGGGGCCAAGCACTGCAGGAACCGCTCGACCACCACTACCTCCACCAGCCTGGCAGTGGTGGTGGCTCCATTCAACCATCCCGGGCGTAATCCTGCAACCGTGCGTGATGGCCTGGGGTGTTCCCCCCGAGAAAAGCTCTCCTCCCGGAACCTGCGGGCGGTAGCCCTCTGGAGTAACACCCACGTTGAGGATGGCAGTTTTAACGTGGGTACTCCATCCTTGCCACCCGGATCCAGGGTGCTCCCCGTCAACTGGGGCAGGAGGTAGCTAGCCCAATGTTCCCGGGCCCATCCGGCGAAATGCCATCCTCGAACACCTCCAGGTAAGCGTCCGGCCCGATCCTCTGCCGTTTTTTGGACTGTAGCATTGGGTCGGGCACAGCAGTCACTCCAGGGTTTGGCGCAGGAGGTCCATTATTGTTGCGGGTCCATTCTGACTCCCCTTTAGCTTGCACTGCTTGAATTGGGCGGTGCCAGTGAATCCCACTCTGACACCACGTGTGGAAGGGTGAGGGTATTCACTGACACGGGAGACAGAAGATTTTATTTGGAAACACGCACAGGTGCCCAGATTTATTTTTTTTTTCTGCTACTTGTTTTGTTACTTTTAGCCCGCAGAGGGCGCTGTTGTCCGTGGTCTGGATACTGTCGACAGTAAACCAGGACCACGGGGTTCCTGGTATCCCAGTCCAGCACCTTCAAGTGCAAAATAATAATGAAAACAGAAGGCGAAAGAAAAGGGAAAATAAAACACAGTAATAAAACTACAAACAAAAGTGCTGTATGCAGTGCCCCACTGCCGCTTAACTCAAGTGTGCTTATACAGTGGGGTTGGCCAGGGTTCCCCAGTCTATACACGTCCCCGCCAGTGCCTTTATTTATTTCTTTTCTAAATTATTTTACAGACGGCTGTCCCTCAGTCGGGCTCGCCTGCTCCTTATTTCAGCTGACCTCTTCCGCCAGCGACACTGTCCTTTCCCCAACCCGGCCGCAGTGCATAACCAAGCCAGTTCTTATGGGCGAGCAGTCTCCCAGGGCCCGCCCCAGCCACTCAGAGAGAGGGAAAGCACACACACACTCTTCCCCACCTCTCCGTGTCATCGCCATGGCGGTAGGCGGATCCCACGACTGCTGCCCTCCACCTGCAATGTCTGGATGTGCCAGACAGTCCAGATCTCCCCTGTTACAATCCCATAAACTTTTTATAAATCCAGCGTTCTGTGTCAGTGTCCTTTGTTAGTCCCAAAAGCCCTGCACTATGTTGCAGTTCAGGTGTGCATCCAAACCCTGTCAGTCGTGCATCCAGCGTTTTTTCACATTCCGTTTAGCACACCGTTTAAATTATCTTTCTCTTGCGCTGTTGACGGCCACAGAGTATCGTTCAAACATACACCCGTAGTCACATTAAAAGTTCAGGAAGCACGTGGGAAAAAATAACAAATCAAGCGAGAAAATAAAAACAAAACGTCTCATCCAGAGAACAGCAGCTCACCCGACACTCTATCAACAAAATAAACAAATCGCCCTGCAAGCAGTTACTACTCCAAGCGAGTCTCAAAAACTGAATCAACGTCCGTCTTACTAAACTCACAGTTGAAAATACGAACACATCCACAAAGGTCAAACACGATCACCCCGATTGTTCTGCCGGACTCTTTTTTTAAAGGCCTCTAACCCCCACCTTCTATTTAACCTCAGCCCTCTGGGCCATGTAGTTTTTATCGCTGCATTCCTTAAAGGAACATGCTCAAATTTGTTGGTACCCTTACAGCTCATTGAAATAATGCTTCATTCCTCCTGAAAAGGATGAAATTAAAAGCCATGTATACTTGCATGCCTTTGGTATGTCATAGAATAAAACAAAGAAGCTGTGAAAAGAGATGAATATTGCTTATTCTACAAAGATATTCTAAAATGGCCTGGACACATTTGTTGGTACCCTTAGAAAAGATAATAAATAATTGGATTATAGTGATATTTCAAACTAATTAGTTTCTTTAATTAGTATCACACATGTCTCCAATCTTGTAATCAGTCATTCAGCCTATTTAAATGGAGAAAAGTAGTCACTGTGCTGTTTGGTATCATTGTGTGCACCACACTGAACATGGACCAGAGAAAGCAAAGAGAGAGTTGTCTGAGGAATCAGAAAAAAATAATGGACAAGCATGGTAAAGGTAAAGGCTACAAGACCATCTCCAAGCAGCTTGATGTTCCTGTGACAACAGTTGCAAATATTTAAGAAGTTTAAGGTCCATGGAACTGTAGCCAACCTCCCTGGGCGCGGCCGCCTGGAGGAAAAATCGACCCCAGATTGAACAGAAGGATAGTGCGAATGGTAGAAAAAGAACCAGGATAACTGCCAAAGAGATACAAGCTGAACTCCAAGGTGAAGGTACGTCAGTTTCTGATCGCACCATCCGTCGCTTTTTTTGAGTGAAAGGGGCTCCATGGAAGAAGACCAGGAGGACTCCACTTTTGAAAGAAAAACATAAAAAGCCAGACTGGAATTTGCTAAAATGCATATTGACAAGCCACAATCCTTCTGGGAGAATGTCCTTTGGACAGATGAGTCAAAACTGGAGCTTTTTGGCAAGTCACATCAGCTCTATGTTCTGGAGACGAAAAAATGAAGCTTTCAAAGAAAAAAGAACACCATACCTACAGTGAAACATGGAGGAGGCTCGGTTTGCTGCGCCTGGCACAGGGTCTTGAATCTGTGCAGGGCACAATGAAATCTCAAGACTATCAAGGCATTCTCGAAGCGAAACGTACTGCCCAGTGTCAAAAGCTCTGTCTCAGTCGGGTCATGGGTCTCCAACAGGATAATGACCCAAAACACACAGCTAAAAGCAACCAAAAATGGATAAGAACAAAACATTGGACTATTCTGAAGTGGCCTTCTATGAGTCCTGATCTGAATCCTATCGAACATCTATGGAAGAGCTGAAACTTGCAGTCTGGAGAAGGCACCCATCAAACCTGAGACAGCTGGAGCAGTTTGCTCAGGAAGAGTGGGCCAAACTACCTGTTAACAGGTGCAGAAGTCTCATTGAGAGCTACAGAAAACGTTTGATTGCAGTGATTGCCTCTAAAGGTTGTGCAACAAAATATTAGGTTAAGCGGTCCCATCATTTTTTGTCCATGCCATTTTCATTTGTTTTCTTATTTACAATATTATGTTGAATAAAAATCAAAAGCAAAGTCTGATTTCTATTAATTATGGAATAAATAATGGTGGATGCCAATTACTTTTGTCAGTTTCAAGTTATTTCAGAGAAAATTGTGCATTCTTTGTCTTTCGTGGAGGGTACCAACAAATTTGAGCACGTCTGTATATATATATATATATATATATATATATATATATATATATATATATATATATATAGTGCCTTGCATAAATATTCACCCCCTTGACTTTTCCACATTTAGTAGTGTTACAACCTGGAATTAAAAATGGATTTAATTGGGATTTTTTACCATTTGATTTACACAACATACTTAACACTTTGAAGGTGCAAAATATTTTTTATTGTGACACAAAAGTTAATTAAACAAAAAAAGACATTTATTGGTTGCATAAGTATTCACCCCCTGAGTCAATACTTGGTAGAAGCACCCTTTGGCAGCAATTACAGCTGTGTCTTTTTTGGGTTAGTCTCTACCAGCTTTGCACATCTGGATCCTTCAATTTTTGCCCATTCTTCTTGGCAAAATTGCTCAAGCTCTGTCAAGTTGGATGGGGACCGTTGGTGAACAGCAATTTTCAAGTCTTGCCACAGATTCTCAATCGGATTGAGGTCTGGGCTTTGACTGGGCCATTCTAAGACATTCAGGTTCTTGTTTTTAAACCACTCCAGTGTAGCTTTGGCTGTGTGTTTAGAGTCATTGTCCTGCTGGAAGGTGAACCTCCGCCCCAGTCCCAGGTCTCTTGCAGACTGAAACAGGTTTTCCTCTAGAATTTCCCTGTATTTGGCTCCATCCATCTTGCCCTCAATCCTGACCAGTTTCCCAGTCCCTGCCGATGAAAAAGCATCCCCATAACATGATGCTGCCACCACCATGCTTCACCGTGGGGATGGTATTCTCAGGGTGATGAGCAGTGTTGACTTTGCGCCACACATAGCGTTTTTGTAAAGGCCAAAAGTTCAATTTTTGGTCTCATCAGACCAGAGAACCTTCTTCCACATGTTTGCTGTGTCTCTGTGACAGGGGCGTGAGGATCTGAGCTGCAAATCTCCCTCCCGACCCAAGAGGCGCTAAGCAGAGGTACTTGCGCCTGTTCAGAGACGGGCGGCTTGGAGAGGGGAAAAGGAAGTCGGCCATCTTGGTGCAGGGCGGAATGACCATATTAGGGGACAAGATTACTGTGATCAGCTGTGCTGCATTAGACAACTGGCAGGTGTGCTGGTCGCGCTGATCATGGGGTGGAGTCTCCCTAGTATATAAGGGCTGTCATTCTGTAAGTGTGGGGCCTTTGGAGTAATACTAAACCTGGGTTGCTGAGCTGTGTGTGTGTGTGTGTGTGTGTGTGTGTGTGTGTGTGTGTGTGTGTGTGTGTGTGTGTGTGTGTGTGTGTGTGTGTGTGTGTGTGTGTGTGTTGTGTTTGTGTTTGTGTTTGTTTGTTTGTGTTCTTGTGTTTTGATTTGTTTATCGTCAGGACCGGGTCAGGCAGCCAGAGCTGCCGCCTACTGCCAGCACTTTTCACCTTGGACATCACACGCCCCGCACAACTGAACTGGACACTTCAGCACCTGAGCACCTGCACTTTTCACCACCCCAAAAAGTGCACCCACAGAGCTGAGAGGGACTTGCTCTATTGGGACTTATGATTTGTACGTTTGTTGCTTTGGACTGTGTTTCCCTTTTAATAAAGTTCACCCCTACCATTGTGGTAGGTTTTGCACCTCTACAAAGTGACTCTGTGATGTGTGTGTTCTACATCCACACCCACTGCACCGTCACATTTGGTGTCTTTGTGGGACTTGAAGAGATGGATCCGACTACCTTGGCGACGTTATTGACGGCACTGGACCAACAGAGGGAGGATGCTGAGCGGAGGAGGGAAGCCCGGGAGGTGAAGAGGCAGGAGGAGCTCGCCGCCCACTACACTTCACTCATCCAGACGGTGGCCCAGCTGCACCAACCTGGGCGTGGCGCGGCTGTAGGGGAAGATGGACTCCCCATAGGTTCGGTCCCTAAGTCCGAAGCTGCAGAGGATGCTGCCGGAGGAAGACCCGGAGGCCTACCTGGTTATGTTTGAGCGCGTGGCACTAATGGCTAGGTGGCCCCAGGAGTGGTGGGCCTTGCAACTGGCCCCCTGCTTAACAGGCGAAGCCCAGGCAGCTTACCGGGCTCTGGACAACACCGCCGCTCAGGATTACAAACTGATTAAGCAGGCCTTCCTCCGGCGGTACAACATCACCGGGGAGACCTACCGCTGCCGGTTTCGTGAGTACCGAAGGCCTCCGGCTACCCGCCCCCGTGTGGTAGCACAACAGCTGAAGGACCAGTCCGACCGGTGGCTCTGCCCCACAGAAAAATCAGGCCAGGAAGTGGCCGAGCTGATTAACATCGAACAGTTCACAAGCGTGATGAGGGCAGAGACCTGGAATTGGATTACACAGCACCGGCCCACCACGCTGGAGGAGGCCATCGACCTGGCCGAGGCCTTTGAAAACGTGGTGTCGCCCTCCTCAGCATCAACCCCTCTCCCTCCCAAGAGTCGGATCCAGCTCCCCAGCCCACCTCCGCCTTCACTGAGACCATCCTTGACACCCGTTCCAGCACGTGCCCCGACGGGCCACCTCCCTCCCAAACAGTGGAGGCCAAGGCTGGCCCCTAGCTGGGGTATAACAGGGGGTTCTTCCCACCCACTTGCTCAAGGGCAGCGGGACAGGTCGGCTCCCTTGGCATCCTCGCCCCCGGTCTGCTGGAGATGCCACGAGCCAGGTCACATTCAGCGATTCTGCCCTGCGGCGATGGAGTGTGATGTGGCTTCCCACTACCTGGCTCTCGAAACAGGTAAGTCCTGGGGAAAGGGTCGGGAGGGGCCTTGTGTCATTGCTGTAAAGATTGGTAATAAGAGTACCCACGCCTTAGTGGACTCAGGATGTGGGCAAACTATGAGTCGGTCTGCTCTCGTGGAGGGTACATCTTGGCAGCCGCATGCCCAGGTGGCTATTTCCTGTGTTCATGGAAAAACCAAGGTATATCCGACCACAAAATTATATGTGACTGTGGAAAGTCGGACAGACCCGGCGTGGTCGGGCTGTCGTGGATAGTCTGCCCTATCCTGTCATTTGGGGAGGGACTGGCCATGTTTCAAACAGCTGTTATTGGGTGAAACAGGGCCAGCCTCAGCTCAGGTAGTAGTTGCAAAGGAGGATCGTATTGGCCGATCTTTCCGATGCAAGCTGAAGTGTTCTCGTCTGCTTCCGGCCCCGAAAAAAAAACGAAAGCGACGGGCTGAAAAGTGGGGAGGGGATAGCAATGAGACAAGGGTGGGGCTTGATTGGAGAAGCTTCTGTGTCTGTTAAAAGCCGAGGGAAGGGTGTAGGGTGCAGTGTGACCTCTTGGGCAGAGTTACTGAGAACCCAGTGCACGGACCCGGATGTTGACCCTATGGGAACAAAGTAATGACCCTACCTTAGTTAACATCCGCGCAGGTTTGGTCTGTCGATGGAAGGCTATTGATGATACATCCGCTCACATTTCCCCACTATGTCATATCCGGGCAGTTACTGTATAGGGTAAACCAAGCCCTGGGCACAGGTCCTCCTGTATAACAATTATTGGTTCTGGGGCCTTTTCGAGCCGAGGTGATGCGGTTGGCACGATATACCTTTTTTCGGGGCACCTCGGTTCTGAAAAAGACGCTGGGCGGTTATTGCCTCGGTTTTATTGGCTTGGGGGTATGTGGCGAAGTGAGGAGTGTCAAAAGGTGGCGCTGGGTCGAGTTCGCCCCGCCCCGCTGGTCCCACTGCCCTTGGTGGGGGTTCCCTTTGAGCGTATCGCAATGGAAATAGAGGCCCATTGATTCCCTCTGACTCAGGATATACGATATTTTAGTAGTGGTGGACACGAACGCGATATCCTGAGGCAGTACCTTGAGGTCCACTAGTGCAGCTGTGGTTGCAACTGAATTAGTAAAGATTATGTCTAGAGTAGGATCCCCAAAGAAATTTTGACTGATCATGGGACTAAATTTATGTCCAAATATCTTGTTCAAGTGTATAAATTATTGCAAATCCGCCCATCCATACGTCAGTTTACCATCCGCGAGGCTGACGGCTTGGTGGAGCAGTTCAATCAGACCTTAAAACAGATGCTAAGGCGGTTTGTAAACCAAGAGCAGAAAAATTGGGCAAAGCTTCTCCCATACCTTCTGTTTGCAGTGAGAAAGGTGCCACAGAGTTAAACTGGGTTCTCCCCATTTGAGCTGCTGTACGGAAGACAACCCCGAGGCATTCTCTACCTAATAAAAGAAGGGTGGGAGGAGCCTCAAAATGAGACCAAAAATGTAGTCCGGCACATAATGCTGTTGAGAGAGCGCCTAGAAATAATTGGCAAACTGGCGCATGATAACTTGAAAGGCTCAGCATCGTCAGGAGCGACATTATAACAAAAACGCACAGATTCAGACCTTTCGACCTGGGGATAAGGTGATGTTGCTCCTGCCCTCAAGCGAATCAAAGCTGTTTGCTAAATGGCAGGGCCCATATGAGGTGGTGCGGGCAATGGGGCAGGTAAATTATGAGATTTGGCAGCTCGACCGCCGGAATAAAACTGAAATTTACCACATTAATTTGTTGAAACCCTGGAGGGAAAGGGAGGCCCTGTTCATTGCAAGAGATAGTGTCAAGGACGATTTTGGTCCTGACATTCATCCCCCTAGCAACGCGGAGGTGGTGGTGGGGGATCAATTAGTTCCCAGTCAAAAGTGAGAGATACAAGGGTTAATTGGGAAGTTCGGTGATGTTTTTTTCTGATTTGCCAGGTAGAACAAATATAATCGAAACATGCTGTTGTTTACTTCCCAGGTGTGAGGGGTGCGAGAGACCAGACGCATCCCAGAAAGTCGGAGGGGGGACGGTGAGCCGAGAAGTAGCGGATATGTTAGAGCTTGAGTCATAGAGTCTTCACGAGCGAGTGGTGCAGCCCGATTGTCTTGGTTGGCAAGAAGGACGGCACCAATCGCTTTCTGGATTTTCCGCAAAGTGAATGTAGTCTCCAGGTTCGACGACACCCTATGCCTCGAAAGTGGATGAACTCTTGGACCAGATAGAGGGGCGCGGTTCATCTCCACCCTCGATCTGACAGAAGGGATACTGGCAGATTCCCTTAACTCCTAAGCTCGCGAGAAAACCACATTTTGACTCGGAAGGCTTGTTCCATTTGTGACCATGCCGTTCCGGCTGCATGGGGCTCCAGCAAATCCTTCAGAGACTGATGGATCAGTGCTAGCTCCACATCAGAAATATCTGGCCCTCGTGATATTGACGATGTGGTAGTGTTTAGCTCTTTCTGGAAAGAGCATCTTGTTAGACTTACAGCCATCCTTCAGTCTCTAAGGGAAGCAGGGCTAACAGCCAACCTGAGGAAATGTGCGTTTGCCACACTAGAAACACAATATTTGGGTTATATTATGGGTAATGGTCAGGTGAAGCCGATGGCCTCTAAAGTCCAGGCTTTGGTGGACACTCTGATTCCGAAGACCAAAACCCAGGTGAGATCCCTCCTCGGGTTAGTGGGTTATTACCGTAGGTTCCTCCCTGAGTTCTCCACTATTGCTACCCGTTAATGGATCTCACTAAGAAGCGAAAATCCAAATTTGGTAAAGTGGTCAGCTGAATGTCGGGGGCTTTTGATGTGATAAAGAGGTGGCTGTGTCAAGCTCCTGCACTAATATCTCCTGATTTCAGCAAAAATTCATCCTCCAGACTGATGCGTCTGACGTAGGTCTGGGGGCGGTCTTGTCCCAGATTGACAGAGTAGAACACCCCATCTTGTACATCAGTAAGAAGATGCTCCCTCGGGCGTAACTATTCTGTCATCGAGAAGGAGTGTCTGGCTATTAAATGGGCTGTGCACTCCCTCCGGTATTATCTCCTGGGGCGTCGTTTCCTCCTTGTCACAGATCACGCTCCGTTGAAGTGGTTAGACACTGTAGCAGGGCGGAAGAAAAGCCCTGCTGTTTAATCATATTGTTTGTTTATTTTTAGAACGGAGTCCCCTCCGCCTGCTTGCAGTGTGCTTTTTTGTATTTGTTTTGTTTTATGATTTATTGATTATTTATATGACGACGGGCCGTATGTTTTGGTATTGTTTTATTTTTTTGGCGTAGCCGATTGTTTTATGGCGGTGGGATGGCAGCCCCATCCACAACATAATAACCCTTTGGTCCATTGTCGGACTGGGTCCGACATTGCAATATTCCTCAGGTCCTTTGTCGGACTGGGTCCGGCGTCATTATAGCAACGCAATAAACGGGTGTCTAGTCGTTTTTCTCCGGAAAAAGCCGAGAAAACCATTCAATTGCCGAGTGGGAGTGACAGGAGCCGAGACAAGTCGAAAAAAAAAGGGTGTATCTCATGAATAGTCATACATGGTATCAGATAACGGGGCGTCTGAAGTAAACAAGTTGGCTGACTGAATCAGCGCAGAAAACACGGACATTTGCAGAGCTTTTTGAGATGTTATAGTAATAAAATAATGACTTGGATCGCATTATTGAGTTTGGTGATAAACGAAAGTGATCTGGAGATGATCGATCGGTATGTACGACTATTATTATTATTATTATTTATTTCTTACATAGGTGAACGCTGTAGCAAACGAAAGGGTGGGGCGGGGCTGGAGATGCCTAGTGAGTGCTTTGTTGATATGCAGGGCCATTTAAACCCGTTTGACTGTGAAAAAAAATACTTTTAAACAGCGCGTCTAAAATTAACTGCGCGTGTGAAAATTAATTAGACCTGGCGTGCCTGACGCGCAATTAATAAATGGACCGCAAAGGGTTAATAAACCCGTGCAGATTGTGGCCGAGGGGTAATAGGATGATTTACTGATTAGTTAAACCCCTCGGCCATGATATAAAAAGCCTGCAGCTCTCGGCACTCGAGGTGTGGGTGTTAGTGAGGAGCGAGAGTGGAAAGAAACAAAACGTGATTTAAAAAGATTCCAGGAACAGTCACAGCAACTGCCCAGCCTGACCTGGGATCGTATTATTTTGTGTTCGTGATTTGTTTTTGTTAAACCTTTTATTTTTGCTCTGCAAGCAAGTGTTTATTTTGTTTAAATATTTAATTTATTTTTTGAATTAAAAGCGGCGCAAACCCTTTTGAACTGCAGTACCTGGTGTCAGTTGTCCTTCCTGCTTCTGCCGATTGGCGTCACCACTCGTCCACCCTGTCACAGACACGATGAAGGATAACAACGCTAGGATAACTCGGTGGTATTTGGCCTTGCAATCCTTCAACTTTCGGGTAAAACATTGTGCGGGTAAGGAGCACTCAAATGCAGACTTTTTCTCTAGGGGGGGGGCCAATTGGGAAAGGTAGTATTGGCTAAGTGTGCCTTCTCGGCTGCACTCTGAGGAAAGGATATGTGACAGGGGAGTGAGGATCTGAGCTGCAAATCTCCCTCCCGACCCAAGAGGGCGCTAAGCAGAGGTACTTGCGCCTGTTCAGAGACGGCAGGTTTGGAGAGAGGGGAGAAAAGGAAGTCGGCCATCTTGGTGCAGGGCGGAATGACCATATTAGGGACAAGATTACTGTGATCAGCTGTGCTGCATTAGACAACTGGCAGGTGTGCTGAGTCGCGCTGATCATGGGGTGGATCTCTAGTATATAAGGAGTCATCTGTAAGTGTGGGGCCTTTTGTATATAAACCTGGGTTGTCATTCTGTGTGTGTGGGGTGTGTGTGTGTGTGTGTGTGTACTAAACCTGTGTGTGTGTGTGTGTGTGTGTGTGTGTGTGTGTGTTTGTTTGTGTTGTGTGTTGTTCGTTTTTTTGATTTGTTTATCGTCAGGACCGGGTCAGACGCCGCACTACTGCCAGCACTTTTTTCACCTTGGACATCACACGCCCGCATAACTGAACTGGACACTTCAGCACCTGAGCACCTGCACTTTTCACCACCCCAAAAGTGCACCCACAGAGCTGAGAGGGACTTGCTCTATTGGGACTTATGATTTGTACGTTTGTTGTTTTGGACTGTGTTTCCCTTTTAATAAAGTTCACCCCCTACCATTGTGGTAGAGTTTTTGCACCTCTACAAAGTGACTCTGTGACGTGTGTTCTACATCCACACCCACTGCACCGTCACATTCTCCCACATGCCTTTTGGCAAAATCCAAATGGGATTTGATATGGGTTTTTTTCAGCAATGACTTTCTTCTCGCCACTCTTCCATAAAGCCCAGCTTTGTGGAGCGTCCGGGTTATAGTTGTCCCATGGACGGTTTCTCCCATCTCAGCTGTGCATCTCTCCAGCTCCTTCAGTGTTACCATTGGCCTCTTGGTTGCTTCTCTGACGAATGCCCTCCTTACCTGGTCACTGAGTTTTGGTGGACGGCCTTCTCTAGGCAGAGTCGCGGTTGTGCCATATTCTTTCCATTTTTTAATAATGGATTTAATGGTGCTCTGGGGGATGTTCAAAGTTTGGGATATTTTTTTATAACCCATCCCTGATTTGTGCTTCTCCATAACTTCATGACCGGCAGCTCCCCTCCGTGGGGCTTCGGCCACCCGTTCTCCGGTAGCGAAATTGCTGCAGGGGGAGCTGGCCTACTGACCTCCCCCCACCTTCCTCATGGCTGGCAGCTCCCCTCCGTGGGGCTCCAACCACAATTTCTTCTGCCACGAAAGTGCGGCTGGGGAAGCTGGTCTCCTGACCTCCCCCCCTTCTTCGTGGCCGGCAGCTCCCCTTCATGGAGCAACAGGCAGCCCCAGGCGATGCGGAGCAACAGGCAGCCCCAGGCGATGCGGAGCAACAGGCAGCCCCAGGCGATGCGGAGCAACAGGCATCCTTGGGCGGTGCAAAGCAGGCATCCTTGGGCAGAGCGAGGCAGGGCAGGAGCAGTCCTTCCCATGACGGTGGAGGCGGTACCAGCAGGCCTTCACCCTCTGCTGGTGGAGCTGGGAGCTGCAAACTGTTCTCCCACAGCTGTTGAGACGGAACCAGCAGGTATTCACCCTCTGCTGGTGGAGGTGGGAGCGGTAAGCTGTCCTCCCACGGCGGCTGAGGCGGAACCAGTAGGCATTCACCCTCTGCTGGTGTAGCTGGGAGCGGCAAGCTGTTCTCCCACAGTGGTTGAGACGGAACCAGCAGGTATTCACCCTCTGCTGGTGGAAGTGGAGATGGAACCAGCAGGTATTCACCCTCTGCTGGTGGAGGTGGCGGAGACAGAGGCAGCTTCTGCCTGCTCCTGGCGGTGGTGGTGGAAGAGGCAGCCCTGTTGCTCTGAGTGGAGGTGGGGACAGAAGCAACTCCCCTGCTCTGCTCCTGGCGGTGGAGGAACTTCACCCCTCTGCTCCTGGCGGTGGAAATGGGGGAGACAGGAACCGCTGCTCTGCTCCGGCTGGTGGGCAGGGCAGAGGGCACCCTGCTGCTCTGCTGGCGGTGCAGGTGGCGGAGACAGAGGCAGCTCCTGCTGCTGGAGGTGGCGGAGGCTGCTGCTGCTCCTGGCGGTGGAGGTGGCGGAGACAGAGGCAGCTCCTGCTGCTCTGCTGCTGCTGTGGAGGAGGTGGGGACAGCGTGTAGTCTCCTCCTGTTGCAGGGAACTGGTGCTTCTCCTTCTCCTCCTCTTCCTGGAAAATGGGGCAGTTGACCACAAGTAGCCCCTCCCCACAGGCAGTGCACCAGTTCACGGCCTCAAGTGCGCTGAGGTATGCTTCCCAGCTGGCCTTTGGTCGTCCCTCCTCCTCCTCTGCAGGGAGGGGGCAGTTGACGACGGAGTGGCCCCCCTTCCTGCAGGAAGGGCACCAACTTGAGGCCTCAACCACGCGAAGGTAGCCATCCCAGCGTCCACTCTTGAGCTTCCCTCTCTTGGGCTCTTGATGCTCGGGCTTCACCTTCATGGGCGCTGGATGCACGGGATCCCCCCTTCCGGGCGCTGGATGCACGGGCTCCCCCCTTCCGGGCGCTGGATGCACGGGCTCCCCCCTTCCAGGCGCTGGATGCACGGGCTCCCCCCTTCCGGGCGCTGGATGCACGGGCTCCCCCCTTCTGGGCATTGGATGCACGGGCTCCCCCCTTCCGGGCGCTGGATGCACGGGCTCCCCCCTTCTGGGCGCTGGATGCACGGGCTTCCTCCTTCAGGGCGTGGGATGTGCGGGCTCCCCTCTTCTGGGCACTGGAGCCTGCTTCTTCGCTTTCTTGGCACCGCCACTCCTTCCCTTCTTCGGGACCAACAGTTCCACCTCCTGCCATGGAGGGGGTTGGTCGGGTGCTTTGTGCCCCACCTTGCCGATGGCAAAGCACCACTCCTCCCCTTTGAGGCAGGTGAGGCAGGTTTCCTGATCCACCTGCGGCGATGGTATGGCCTTCAGGTGGATCCACTCCTCCGTGGTCTCCACCTCACCTCGATCAAAGGCCTGCACAAAGAGGGGGTCTTCATATGGGCACACATCAGGGAGTCTACAGGTAACCAGGGACAGAGGCAGATAGATTAGTTCCTGCTTCTAGTAATTTTAACTTACTACATTTGGTGACATTGTAAGGTGGTGTTTGAATTGGCTGAGTTAGTGTGTGAGTAGTACCAGGTGAGTGGCTAAATTGATTAGCAGTTGATTTTGCTATTTGATTGGTTTCCACACAGTTTAGTTGGTTCTTTTGCCAAGCAGGTGTAACATTTAATCAAGCAGCTTATTTCGGCGCCAGCACGAAGCGCCAGCAAACAGAAGAGCCTCAACAAAAGAGCCGGGAGTCTAGCTGTGGGAGTCTACAGATAACCAGCGTCTGAAGCAAGATAGCTTATTTCAGCGCCAGCACGAAGCGCCAGCAAACAGAAGAGCCTCAACAAAAGAGCCGGGAGTCTAGCTGTGGGAGTCTACAGATAACCAGCGTCTGAAGCAAGATAGGTAATTGATCCTGCTCCTAGTAATTTTTGAATTAACTATTTAAGTATCATTATCTGGTGTTTCTATTTGGGGAGGAGTGTGTGATTTTATCCCAGGCAGTGTGTTTATTTGAGTAATAAATTTGTAATTTGTAAATTGTATCAGGGAGGGTGGTTTAACTTGAATAGAGCAGTTTGCATTTGAATTGGTCTCCACACAGCTCCTGTAGTTGTGTGATCCCATTAAAGTGTGTGAAACTATTGTCTCCAGAGCAGTTAGCAGCTAGTTCCCTTGCTAAGTGAAGGGAGTTATTTAAGGGTGGGCATCTAGTAATTAGTTCAGTCTACAGGTAACCAGGGACAGAGGCAGATAGATAAGTTCCTGCTTCTAGTAATTTTAACTAACTACATTTGGTGACATTGTAAGGTGGTGTTTGAATTGGCTGGGTTAGTGTGTGAGTAGTACCAGGCGAGTGGCTAAATTGATTAGCATTTGATTTTGCTATTTGATTGGTTTCCACACAGTTTAGTTGGTTCTTTTGCCAAGCAGGTGTAACATTTAATCAAGCAGCTTATTTTGGCGCCAGCACGAAGCGCCAGCAAACAGAAGAGCCTCAACAAAAGAGCCGGGAGTCTAGCTGTGGGAGTCTACAGGTAACCAGCGTCTGAAGCAAGATAGCACGAAGCGCCAGCAAACAGAAGAGCCTCAACAAAAGAGCCGGGAGTCTAGCTGTGGGAGTCCAGCGAGGGGAGGCCTGCGCTGAGACGCTGTTCGACTAGATCCGAACCTAACGGGCCTCTAGAAGAAGCTATCTACTAGTCAGGTCTGTACCCTCCACCCTACTGCTCCTACTGTGCCTTTTGTCTTGCTTGTCCTGCTATGACTGTCTCTCACATCCCTGTTCTGTCCTCCCGTCCTCGTCCTCTGCCCTCCCTCCGCTGCTGCTCCTCCAACCCCTCTAACCTCATTTCTCTGCCTCTCCCCCCCCCGCACACTCTCTGGTGCACTCTGGAACTGTCACTCTTCTGCTAACAAAGCTGATTTCATCTCTGCCTTTTGCCTCCCACCTCTCGCTCGATTTTCCTTGCTCTCACTGAAACCTGGCTGTCCCCTGATAACACTGTTACTCCTGCTGCCCTGTCCTCTCTCTACATCCTGTCCCATACCCGCGTCTCACTGGACGGGGAGGTGGGATGGGTCTTCTCCTCTCCTCCTTACTCTTTTTCTGTCCCCTCCGATCTCACCTCACTCTCTGTCAATACCTTTGAATTTCATGCAGTCCAACTAACCTCTCCCTGTCAACTCCTGCTCATTGTTCTGTACCGCCCCCTGGGCCTCTCACTCACTTTCTGGATGAACTCGACTATCTACTCTCTCCTCCCTCCCTCTGTCTACCCCGACTGTCCTGTTGGGTGACTTCAACATCCATCTCTCAACCCCAGCCACTCTGCTGGATTCCTCCCTCTCCTTCACTCCTTCGACTTCTGTCTGTCTCTCTCCGTCCCCTCCTACCCACAAAGCTGTCCGTCAACTGGACCTCACCTTCTCCAGGGCCTGCTGCCCCTCCACCCTCTCTGTCACCCCCCTGGACCTCTCTGATCACTATTTCATCTCTTTTTCTCTGTCTCTCCCCCCTCTCCCTGCTCCTCCTACCCCCACTGTCACCTCTCACCGTAACCTCCGCTCTCTCTCCCCTCTGTCCTTGCCTCCACTGCTCTCTCTCACCTCCCTCCTATCGACTCCTTTTCACAACTCTCCGTAGACTCTGCCCCCTCACCTCCCGACCTGCTCGCCCCTCCCCTCCCCATCCCTGGCTCTCCTCTGCTCTCCGCTCGGCAAGAATCACACTGCGATCTGCTGAAAAGAAATGGAAGAGAACCAAACTCCCTGCTGCCCTAGACCTTTACTGCACTCTCCTCTCCTCCTTCTCCTCTACTCTCTCCTCTAAATGTGCTTATTTCCAATCTGTAATCCAAGCCTCCACTAACAACCCACGTAAACTATTCTCTACCTTCTCCTCCTCCTAAACCCCCTCCTCCTCCTCCTCTATCTCCCCTGATGACTTTTCCTCCTTCTTCTCTTCTAAAATCTCAGATATCCGCAAACTCTTTAACACCTCCCCTCCCCCGCATCCCCTCCTGCTCCAACCCCTACTTCATCCCCTACTAACTCTCCTCCTTCTCCACCTTCTTGCCCCTCTCAGACTCTGACCTCTCCTCCTGCTCCAGGGTCAAAACCCACCACGTGTGCCTTGGACCCCTCCCACCACCTCTTTCCCTGCTGCTCCTCTACTCCCTTCATCCCTCCCTCCTCAACACCTCTCTACTTTCTGGTATCTTTCCTCTGCCTTCAAAAAAGCCTCTATCCTCCCCTCCTCAAAAAACCTACCCTCGACCCCACCTCCCTCCAGAGCTACCGTCCTCTCCTCCCACCTTCCTCTCCAAAACCCTCGATCTGTACACCGCCAGCTCTCTTTTCCTGTCCAACCACTCTCTTGACCCTCCCAATCTGGCAGCTCTGCCCACTCCAAACCCCCCCTCCTGTCTGTCACCAACTCACTTAAGTGTGCCCTACACCCTCTCTCCTCTGTCCTAATTCTCCTCGACCTCTCTGCTGCCTTTGACACTGTTGATCCCCTACTATCATCTCTCTTGCTGGGGATCTCTGGCACCTCTGGCTGGTTCTCCTCCCTGCCTCTCCAACCGCACTTACCAGGTAACCTGGCGTGGAGCAACCTCCACCTCTCTCTCTTAACTGGAGTCCCCAAGGGTCAGTCTTGGGTCCTCTCCTCTCTCTACACCCCTCCCTGGGCCCCCTCAAACCCATGGTTTCTCATACCATTTCTATGCTGATGATGCTCAGATTTTCCTCTCCTTCCCACCTCTGACTCCACCATCTCCTCCCGTATCTCTACCTGTCTGTCTGCTATTTCCTCCTGGACTCCCACCTCAAACTCAACCTCTCAAACCTCCTTTTCTTTCCTCCTCCTTCCCTCCTCTGATCTCTCTATCTCTGTTCCTCTGGAACCTACCACTCTCCCCTCTTCCTCAGCTAAGAACCTTGAGTCACCCTGGACCCCTGTCTCCCAGCATCTCCACCCTTCTTCCTGAGCAACATCCGAAAACCCCTTCCTCACCAACTATGGAGCTGGTCCAGGCCCTGGTACTCTCCCGCCTCTACTGCAACTCCTCCTGGCTGGCCTCCCTCGTCACCCGTCCAGCTCATCCAGAACTCTGCTGCCCGCCTGGTGTTCTCTCTGCCTCGCTTCGCCCTTCCTCTCCACTACCCGCTCGCTCCACTGGCTCCCGATCACCGCCATCCAGTTCAAGACTCTTGTACTAACCTACAGATGCCTTGACCAGACTGCAAGCCCTCCAGACCCTCATAAGAACATAAGAAGAAGAACATAAGAAAGTTTACAAACGAGAGGAGGCCATTCAGCCCATCTTGCTCGTTTGGTTGTTAGTAGCTTATTGATCCCAGAATCTCATCAAGCAGTTCTTGAAGGATCCCAGGGTGTCAGCTTCAACAACATTACTGGGGAGTTGGTTCCAGACCCTCACAATTCTCTGTGTAAAAAAAAAGTGCCTCTATTTTCTGTTCTGAATGCCCTTTATCTAATCTCCATTTATGACCCCTGGTCCTTTTTCTTTTTCAAGTCAAAGAAGTCCCCAGGTTGACTTGTCTATACCTTTTAGGATTTTGAATGTTTGAATCAGATCCTCCTGAATAGATTCAATTCTTTTAGCCTGTCTGCATGTCCTGCCTTTTAAACCCGGGATAATTCTGGTTGCTCTTCTTGCACTCTTTCTAGAGCAGCAATATCCTTTTTGGACCAGAACTTGAACACAATATTCTAGGTGAGGTCTTACTAATGCATTGTTTTTTAACATTACTTCCCTTGATTTAAATTCAACACTTCTCACAATATATCCAAGCATCTTGTTAGCCTTTTTTATAGCTTCCCACATTGTCTAGATGAAGACATTTCTGAGTCAACATAAACTCCTAGGTCTTTTCATAGTTCCTCTTCAATTTCACTCCCATATGATATTTATAATGAACATTTTTATTGCCCGCATGCAATACTTTACACTTTCTCTATTAAATTTCATTTTGCCATGTGTCTGCCCAATTTTGAATGCGGTCTAGATCATTTGAATGACCTTTGCTGCTTCAACAGTGTCCCCTCCTCCTATTTTTGTGTCGTCTGCAAATTTAACGAGTTTGCTTACTATATCAGAGTCTAAATCATTAATGTAGATTAGGAATAGCAGAGGACCTAATACTGATCCTGTGGTACCCACTGGTTACCCCACTCCATTTCATCCTCTAATCAGTACTTTCTGTTTTCTACCTCTCCTAATCCATGTGTGCATCTATTTGAGAATTAATCTTTTATGCGGGACTTTGTCAAAAGCTTTCTGAAATCTAAATAGACCATGTCGTATGCCTTGCAGTTGTCCATTTTCAATGTTGCATCCTCAAAAAAAGTCAAGTAGGTTAGTTAGACATGATCTCCCTTTCCTAAAACCATGCTGGCTGTCACCCAGGATATTGTTACCATATAGGTAATTTTCCATTTTGGATCTTATTATAGTTTCCATAAGTTTCATATAATAGAAGTCAGGCTTATTGGTCTGTAGTTACCTGGTTCAGTTTTGTCTCCTTTTGTGGATCGGTATTACGGATGCTTTTTCAGTCTGTCGGTACAACCCCTGTGTCAAAGACTGTTGCATGATCTTGGTTAGCTCTAAATAACTTCTTTCATTTCTTTGAGTACTATTGGGAGGATCTCATCCCCTTTGTTTATTTTAAGAGCTCCTAGTCCGTTTAACACTTCCCTCTGTTATGCTAAAGTTATTTAAAACTGGATAGGAACAGGTCGACATGTGGGGCATGTTGTCCGTGTCCTCCTTTAAAAAAATCTGTGAAAAGTAATCATTTAATATATTTGCTATTTTTTTTCTTCATCTATGATTTTGCCATTTGTGTCTCTTAGACATTTAACCTCCTCTTTGAATGTTCTCTTGCTGTTATAATATTGGAAAACATTTTGGAATTGGTTTTAGCCCCTTAGCAATATTGATTTCTATCTCTCTTGGCCTTTCTAACTTCCTTTTTGACTTGTGTTTGCAGTTCCAAGTACTCTTTCTGTGTGCTTTGTTTTGGTCCCTTTAAACGCTCTGTAAAGTGCCTTTTTTTCGCTGAATATTTTTTTTAATTGATCTATTAAACCATTTTGGCCATTTTGTTTTAGATTTAGATTTGTCTACTTTTTGGGATGTAATTGTTTTGAGCAATTTTTAAAAAGACAGCATCCTTTTTCTGTGGATGTTTTCTCTATTTTACTCCAATCTACTTCTGTTAGTCTCTGTTTCATACCTTCGTAGTTTGCTTTTCTAAAATTGTAAACCTTAGCTTTAGTCATTACTTTTGGGGTTTTAAAAATATTTCAAATGAGACCATGGTTTGCCAATGGCCCTGACCTCTGTTTTAGTTATTCTGTCTTCATTATTTGAAAAGACTAAATCAAGGCATGCCTCCCCTCTAGTCGGTGCCTTGACAAATTGCAACTAAAGCAGTCATTTGTCATTTCCACCATTTCAATTTCGTCCGTCGTGCCCCCATTGGGTTTTCCCATTTTATATGGGGAAGTTGAAATCCCCCATTAGTATGGCCTCCTTTTCTACACGCATTTCTAATGTCATTGTACAACAGATTATTTTGCTCATCCTGAATTTGGCTCTATAGCATGCCCTATTATTATGCCCTTTGGTGTCCATTATTCTGACCCATATTGATTCTGCATTGTTTTCTTTGTCCTGATTTAACACCTGCTTCAAGGCTATTTCTTATGTATAGCTACCCCTCCGCCTCTTCTGTCCTGCCTGTCTTTCCATACAGTGTGTACCCACTGATATTATATTGTCTCCATCACTCTCAGACAACCAAGTTTCTGTAACACCTATCACATCGTTTACTTGTTAGTGCAGTAGACTAACATTTTGTTTCTGAGACTATTAAGATAAATACATTTAATAGTGGTCTTACCTGAGTTGTTGCCCTTGTTTTGATGTAGTCTCCTTCTGTTTTTTGTTTTCCCCCCTTCCTTTCTAGTTTAAATGCTTCTGTACCCCTGAAGGATCCTTTCTCCCAGTACCCTCTGTTTAAGTCAGTCCGTCCCACCTGTATAGATAGTCCTTGTTGTACCCAAGAAAGGTGAAGCCTTCCTGTGTGCCACGATTTCAGCCACTACACCCCCCACTCTCTCCGCTCCGCCTGCACTAGAAGACTGGCTCTACCTCCTCTACACTCCCCTGCCTCCAGAGCCCGCTCCTTCTCCACCCTTGCTCCGCAGTGGTGGAATGACCTTCCCTACAGATGTCAGGACTGCCCAGTCCCTGACCACATTCCGCGCCTCCTTAAGACTCACCTCTTCAAACAGCACCTGTAGAACTCCTCTGTTTGTATCCTGGGACACTATCACCCTTCATGTAAATGTGCTTTATTTTGCTCTTATCTGCCCCCTATTTTACTGCATTTAATCCTGTACTTCAGAATACTGTAATCTGCCAAGTGTTTAACCTGTAGTACTTTGTATTTAATCATATCCTGATGTAACTATCACTATTTAATCATATCCTGATGTCACTATCACTATTATCTGCTGTATTATTGAATTGTGGTTTGTCACACTTGTACTTTGCTTGAACAAAAGTTATTGTATTTCTTGCTCTTATTGTATTACTTGTATTGTAACACTTGAAATGTATTTGCTTACGATTGTAAGTCGCCCTGGATAAGGGCGTCTGCTAAGAAATAAATAATAATAACATCAGGGAGGCGCCCATACTCCAGGCAGGCGAGGCACCATGTAGCCCCTCCTTCCTTCAACTCCCTCTGATGCTCATGCCACCTCTCCATGTACTCCTCCACTTTTTTTTCCTAAACAAAAAAACACTATGTTTGAAAAAAAACGCACTTTGCTGTTCCTGGCCCGGCTCCTGGAGGCATTGTTTATCCCACTTCGGACACCATATGTGGCCGAGTAGCTGTTGAGTGGCGTGTGACTGGTGACGTCACGGATCAGGAAGGAGTAGTAAACAAAGGCAAACAATGGATGGGCGGGTGAAGCTGCAGCGCTACGGCGCTCAGCATATTTATTCAATAAACAAAACAAATGATTTGGACAAAACAAAACATAAACAAAAGGGCACGTTGGCCAAACCAATCGAAACTAACAAGTATCGTTCTGGTTTATAGCCAGCATATATATAGCAATTGTTAATTCTCGTTGTTCTCCTACAGACTTATGTCTCTCCTCTGACACTCCCTTCTCCAGCACGGACAGCTGCAGGTTCTTATATTCTGGCCAAGGGGTTAACTAGCTGTTAATTATCTTATTACCCCTCGGCCACAGTCTGCACGAGTTTAGTAAGGATGCGTGACTGTCAGCTAGTTAAATAATCAGTATCTGATCAGTCACGCATCCTCACAAGGTTTTTAAAATATAAATACAAAAAAATAACAAATAATATTGGCTTTTGCTGTCATATAAACATATAAATCATAATATGAATAAATAATAAACAAAGGGGCGGGTCACGCTGCCACAATGTCACAATTGTAAGTTGGACTGGATAAGTGTGTCTGCTTAAAAAATAATAATAATAATAATAATATGCATGTTTGGTTGGTACTTGGATGGGAGACTGCCTGGCAATACCAGATACCTCAAACTTTTCTTTGAAGTTTTACTTATATTATTAACAAATAATAGATTAAACAGCAAAAAATGAGCTGATTTACTTTTAATTTATTGAAATGGACCGCAAAGGGTATTAATCGCTATTGAAATAATTGCATAAGAGAAGTTATAAATATATTTATTTCACGCATCCACCCGCTGTTTTAATTGCATTTGGATAATTCCAGACACCACCTGATACGTGAGCACAACAAACTCAGCAATGCATTGAACATTAATACATTTTAAAAACAAAACATCAAAGTCACAGCATGCATTATATTCGTGCCGGGACATTTCAATTTGATGAGAATAAGCAGAGTGTGATATTAACAGAGGTGACATTAAATTTGACTGTATTATGGCTACCTCTGTCTTCTTTTCATACATTTACACTGTAAAACACGAGGCTGAAGTTGGCTTATTCGCCAGCTTCTTATTCGCAAGTTTTTAAGTGCATAAATGTATTTCTCTACGTTGAAGAAGTAACCTTGCATTTAAAGGGTTAAATCACTTTGGGCTGCCGATTTCTCTGCAGGTACCTGACAAGGGGCAACCTCTCTGCAAGCCCCACTTGTATTTAGCCCGGCCCAACGTGGTTTACTGAGGCAGAACAGCGGGTACACTTGCTACATATGCCAATCGCTAAGCTTCTTATTCGCTTTATGTATCTATGTTGAATAGGTAGCCTTGCATTTAACGGGTTAAATCACGTTGGGCCACTGATTTCTCTGCAGGTACCTGGCGAGGGGAAACCCTCCTGTAAGTCCCACTTGTATTTAGCCCGGCCCAATGTGGTATACTGGGGCAGAACAGAGGGCAAACATGCCACATATGCCAATTGCACAGCTTCTTCGCTGGAAAAAGCCTTGCATTTAACGGGTTAAATCACGTTGGGCCACTGATTTCTCTGCAGGTACCTGGCGAGGGGAAACCCTCTGCAAGCCCCACTTGTATTTAGCACAGCCCAACATGGTTTACTGGTGAAGAACAGCGGGTAAATATGCCACATATGCCAATTGCTCAGCTTCTTATTCACTCTTTATGTATCTCCGTTGAAAAAGTAGCTTTGCATTTAACAGGTTAAATCACGTTGGGCCGCTGATTTCTCTGCAGGTACCTGGAGAGGGGTAATCCTCCTGCAAGCCCCACTTGTATTTAGCCCGGCCCAACGTGGCTTACTTGGGCAGAACAGCGGGTACACTTGCTACATATGCCAATCGCTCAGCTTCTTATTCACTTTATGTATCTATGTTGAATAGGTAGCCTTGCATTTAACGGGTTAAATCACTGAAGAGGAAAATTATTGAATTCTAACTAACTTTATATCTTATGTGTTATGTGTGTATCTTGTATTTCTATATACATTTAATTGAATGTGAGGTGCCTGTGAGACTGTAGCAAGCAGTGATTGCATCAGCTGCAGTTGGTCCTCGGGCTTGTGAACAACAGTGTTCCCTCATCCCCAGGACACCAACTTTGATAACTCTGAGATTGTCTCTGTTCTGATTCTATCTTGTGCTGTGATAACGAAGGATTGCTTGAGACAGGAGAGAAGTTACACCACAGTCGACACCCCATCAGATCAAAGGATTTACACACTGGCCCCAGGAAAGAACTGCCCAGGACAATTGGTTCTGGTAGGCTACAGCACAGCTGGAACGACATGTAATGAACAAAAGGCCTTATCACAAACTTCTGTGACATCCGACCCAGAGACACACCCTACCCTGTAAAACACTGTATAAAATCTACTGTAACCCTTGTGTACGTTAACAGTCTCTTGTAGACTCTTCCCTTGTATACATTGATTAAAATATCTCAACCTGAATCCTGAGTCTCTTTGGATAGAGGAGAGTAAATCCACTACATCACGGTGGCTACTGATTTCTCTGCAGGTACCTGGTGAGGGGCACCCCCTCTGCAAACTACACCTGTATTTAGCCCGGCCCAACGTGGTTTACTGGGGCAGAACAGCGGGTACACTTGCTACATATGCCAATCACTCAGCTTCTTCACTGGAAAAAGCATCATTTTGGGCCGCCGATTTCTGTGCCGGTACCTGACAAGGGGCAACCCCTCTGCAAGCCCCACTTGTATTTAGCCCGGCCCAACGTGGTTTACTGGGGAAGAACAGCGGGTAAATATGCCACATATGCCAATTGCTCAGCTTCTGATTCGCTTTATGTATCAATGTTGAATAAGTAGCCTTGCATTTAATGGGTTAAATCATGTCAGGCCCCTGATTTCTCTGCAGGTACCTGGTGAGGGGCACCCCCTCTGTAAGCTACACCTGTATTTAGGCTGGCCCAATGTGGTTTACTGGGGCAGAACAGCAGGCAAACATGCCATATATGCCAATCGCTCAGCTTCCTATTCGCTCTTTATGTATCTACGTTGAATAAGTACAGAAATCGGCGGCACAAAGTGATTTAACCCTTTAAATGCAAGGCTTTTTCCAGCGAAGAAGCTGTGCAATTGGCATATGCAGCATGTTTGCCCTCTGTTCTGCCTATAAAAACAAGTTAGAAAAACGCAACAGCCGTTTAAAGGGGTGATATCAAATACAAAAGTCCAAGATAGGAGAAGCAATTAGGCCAATCTTGTCAAGCATCAAGCAAATAGGCACAATTGGAAAGGTGCTGGGGCCCAAGATTCACACAATTCTTGCTTCTAAATTGGCGCCTTTTTTTGATCGCTTCGCTCCACTTGAAATACGCAGTGGCTCAGCAGGCTAAGGTCGTGTGCTCTTCAAGAACGTCATGTTGCAAGTTCAAACCACTTGAAATGCTCTTTGTATGACTTGAAGTGACTGAGACACACACTCACACACTGTGACAGATTCACACACACTGAGACTGTGTGTGTTGTAGTGTGTGTGTTTATCAGTGTATGTGTGTCTCGGTGTGTGTGTGTGTCAGTGTGTGTGTATGTCTCAGTGTGTGTGTGTTTCAGTGTGTCTGTGTGTGTCTCAGAGTGTTTGTGTCTCAGTGTGTGTGTCTCAGTGTGTGTGTATGTCAGTTTATGTGTGTGTGCCTCAGTGTGTGTGTGTGTGTGTCAGTGTGTGAGTGTGTCTCAGTGTGTGAGTGTGTGTCTCAGTGTGTGTGTATCTCAGTGTGTGTGTGTATGAGCCTCAGTGAGTGTGTCTCAGTGTGGGAGTGTGTCTCAGTGTGTGAGTGTGTGTCTCAGTCACTTCAAGTCATACAAAGACCATTTGAAGTGGAGCGATAAAGTGGAGCGAAGCGATCAAAAAAAGGCGCCAAGTTAGAAGCAAGAATTGTGTGAATCTTGGGCGCCAGCACCTTTCCAATTGTGCCTATTTGCTTGATGCTTGACAAGAATGGCCTAATTGCTTCCCCTAACTTGGACTTTTGTGTTTGATATCACCCCTTTAAACGGCTGTTGCGTTTTTCTAACTTGTTTTTTTACATTGACAATGTTTTTGTTATAGATGAAAATATACAGGAACAGTGGCAGCGACTGCCCAGCCTAACCTGTATGGTTTATTATTTTGTGTTCGTGATTTGTTTTATTTAAACCTTTTATTTTCGCTCTGTGAGCAAGTCTTTTTGTTAAAACCTTTCATTTATTTTTGTATTATTTAAATAAACGGCGCCGCCATGTCTTTATTATTTTGAAACTGCAGTACTACTGGTGTCAGTTTGTTTTCTTCCTGCATCTGTCCTGACGTCAACACCCAGCCACCCTGTCACACGTGGTGTCCAGCGTAGGATCACCAGCGCCTCCTGTACTCAGGCAGAAGAGGGTACTGCAGTTTTTTTTTCATTTTTTTTCATTTTTTTTCATTTTTTTATTATTTATTATTAGGATGGGAGGAAAACGGAGGATGGGAAGGAGGAAGAGCTGCAGAGAGCTGCAACAACAACAGCAGCAGCAGCTGAACAAGAGGTGGTGGTCCCGGGTGCCAACTCAATTTGGACCCCCGGATTGGGCAGCTGAACAGTGGAGGATGCAGTGGAGGAAGGAGGGGGCTCCCATGTGCGGTGCCTGTGGAGAGTTTGGGCACGTCCCGGAGGACTGCCCCTATGGAGACCCTCAATATGAAGAGGCATGGAACCAGGGTCTGGTGGGGACGCTGCAGAGTGGTTCTGGGCAGTAGACCAGACCCGGCCATCTCCAGCACCCAAGAGGGAGGAGCCCGAACGTCATGTGCCTGAGTGGGAGGAGCCGAACGTCCTGCGCCTGAGTGGGAGGAGCCCGAACGTCCTGCGCCTGAGTGGGAGGAGCCCAAATGTCCTGCGCCTGAGTGGGAGGAGACCGAACGTCCTGCGCCTGAGTGGGAGGAGCCCGAATGTCCACAGCCCAAGAGGGGGGAGTCTGTGCATCCACAGCCCAAGAGGGGGGAGTCCGTACGTCCACAGCCCAAGAGGGGGGAGTCGGTGCGTCCACAGCCCAAGAGGGGGGAGTCGGTGCGTCCACAGCCCAAGAGAGGGGAGTCGATGCGTCCACAGCCCAAGAGCGGGAAGGCCAAACGTCCACAGCCCAGGTATGCGCCAGCAGAGGGAGAATACCTGCTGTTTCCACCTCCACCACCCTGGGAGGACTGCTTGCCGCTCCCGCCTCCACCAGCAGAGGGAGAATACCTGCTGGTGCCGCCTCCACCTCCGTGGGAGGACTGTGTGTCGCTCCCACCTCCGCCAGCAGAGGGAGAATACCTGCTGGTGTCACCTCCACCGTCATGGGGGGACTGCTTGTCGCTCCCGCCTCCGCCAGCAGAGGGAGTATACCTACTGGTGCTGCCTCCACCTCTGTGGGGGGACTGCTTGTCGCTCCCACCTCCGCCAGCAGAGGGAGAGTTCATGCTGGTTCCACCTCCATCGCCACCACCAGCAGAGGGAGCATGCCTGCTGGTTCCCCCGCTGCAGCCAGAAGGGGAGGAGCCCCTGCTGCCTTTGCAGCCAAAAGGGGAGGAGCCCCTGCTGCCTTTGCAGCCAGAAGGGGAGGGGCCCCTGCCGCCTTCGCATCCAGAAGGGGAGGAGCCACTGCCGCCTTTGCAGCCAGAAGGGGAGGATCAGGAGCTGCCTCTGCCTCCACCACCACCACCCGAGGGAGAGGAGCAGGAGCTGCCTCTCCCTTCAAGACAGGACGGTCCGGGACAAGATGCTGGCGGTCCGCAGCCATCCTTGCATAGGCTGCTAAGCAGGGCAAGGTGGTAAACCGCCGGGTCACAGTCGCTGAGAAGAGGGCCAACCCCAGCACCACCGCTGGTCCTGGCTCCCCTCCTGCAATTGCCTCCTGAGGGACCGCTGCCGCCCTGTGGTGCATTGCCTGGGGATGCCAGTTCGCCATTGCTCAGGGATGCCAGCCTTGCACCGTCCAGGGATGCCAGCCTCGCACCGCCCGGGGATGCCTGCCTCGCACTGCCCAAGGATGCCTGCCTCGCACCGCCCAAGGATGCCAGCCTCGCACCGCCCATGGATGCCTGCCTCGCAACGCCCATGGATGCCACATCCGCATTGCCTGGGGCTGCCTGCTGCTCCACATCGCCTGGGGCTGCCTGCTGCTCCGCATCGCCTGGGGCTGCCTGCTGCTCCGCACCAGTTACGGGGTACGGGGGAGAAGTGGAGCTCCCGCTGCCGCCTCCATGGCCAGGGGCTCCCCTCCCGAGTTCACCTCCCGAGGGTCCGCTGCTGCTGCCATCACCTCCCGGGGTCTGCCGCTGCTGCCGTCGCCTCCCTAGTCCGTCCTGCCGCCGCGCCTCCCGCCGCTGCTGCTGCCATCACCTCCCGGGTCCGCCGCTGCTGCCATCGCCTCCCTGAGGGTCTGTCGCTGCCCCCCGAGGGTCCGTCGCTGGCCGCTGCGCCCGAGGGTCCGCTACTGATGTCGCCTCCCGATGGTCCACCTGCTGTCGCCGCCTGGGGTCATTGCCAGCTCTGTTTCTCCTAGGGTCGCCGAGGGTCCTGCTTCACCTGGGGTCGCCGAAGATCCTGCTTTGCCTGGGGTCGCAGAGGGACTTGATTCGCCTGGGGTTGTTGCTGGCTCTACTTCGCCTGGGGTCGCTACCAGTCCTGCCATGCGGCAGGAAACACTGTGGCCAGAGCCCCACAGAGGGGAGCTGCCGGCCACGAAGAAGGGGGGGAGGTCAGAAGACCAGCTCCCCCCACAGCAGTTTCGCTGCCGGAAATTGCGTGGCCGGAGCCCCACGGAGGGGAACTGCCGGCCATGAAGAAGGGGGGGAGGTCAGGAGACCAGCTCCCCCAGCCGCACTTTCGCGGCAGGAAATACTGTGGCTGGAGCTTCATGAAGGGGAGCTGCCAGTCAGAAGGAGGGGGGGAGGTCAGGAGACCAGCTCGCCCAGCTGCACTTTTGCGGCCGGAGATCGTGTGGCCGGAGCCCCAAAAAGGGTAGCTGCCGGCCAGGAAGAAAGGGGGGAGGTCAGGAGATCCGCTCCCCCTGCAGCATTTTCGCTGCCAGATAGTGTGTGGCGGGAGCCCCGGAAGAGGGAGCTGCTAGCCACGAAGAAGTGGGGGGTGGAGGACATTCCACCATGGCCACCCCCAGAAACACCTTGCTTCCCCCTCTTCTGGGACTTTGAGACTGAGGGGGGAGGTGGCCGTTGGGGCCAAGTGTGTGTTGCACAAGGGGGGATATGTAACAGGGCAAGAAGCCCTGTACATGGATTGTGTTTAGTTTTAGAACGGGGTCTTCCCCTCTGTCCCAGTGCAGTTTATTTTGTATTTCTTTTGTTGTATACATCGTTATGTGTAAATATGACGGCGAGAGCCATGCACCGTGTTTGTTATTGTTTTTGTTTATTTTTAAACGTGTTCTGGCAGAGATGAGATTGGTGCTCGTCCTCTGACAGGAATAAATTAAAAACCTTGCGCAGAAGGTGGCCATCTCCCGAGTTAATTAACCCTTAGCAGGCCTATGTCGGACCTGGTCCGACATTGCAATTATTCCTATCTGGTCCAATGTCTGACCCTGTCCGACATCATCAAAAAAACACAAAAAACAGGTTTCTAGTCGTTTTTTCTCCGGATAAAGCCAAGAATACCATTCATTGGCCGAGTGGGAGCGACAGGAGCTGAGACAAGCCGAAAAAAAGGGCGTATCTCATGAATAGTCATACTTGCCCCTGGCATCAGATAGGGGCGGCCATAAGGAAACAAGCTGCTTGTTACTGAATCAGCGCACAGAGAATATCACGGACATTTGCAGAGCTTTTTTGAGATGTTATAGTAATAAAATAATGACTTGGATCGCATTATTGAGTTTGGTGATAAAACGAGTGATCAGGAGATGATTGATCGGTATGTACGACTATTATTATTATTATTATTTATTTCTTAGCATATGTGAAAGCGATAGCGAACGAAAGGGTGGGGCGTGGCTGGAGATGCTTAGTGAGTGCTTTGTTGATATGCAGGGCCTTTTAAACCCGTTTGACTGTGGAAAAAAATACTTTTAAACAGCGCGTCTAAAATTAACTGTGCGTGTGAAAATAAATTGGACCTGACGTGCCTGACATGCACATAATAAATGGACTGCAAAGGGTTAATGATGGATGAACTCGACAGAGAAGCAGGTGGTTCAGAACTTGCCTGATCAGCATTTTTGTAAGAGAAAAACAGAGCGAGGTCATGTGCATTATAAATATCATATGGGAGATACTGTAATTGAAGGAGGGAACTATGAAAAAGACCTAGGAGTTTATGTTGACTCAGAAATGTCTTCATCTAGACAATGTGGGGAAGCTATAAAAAAGGCCAACAAGATGCTCGGATATATTGTGAGAAGTGTACTGCAAAGGTAACTGCAAAGGGTTAAGTAAAGATCAGATGGTGTCATTTGCAGACATATCAAAATTTGAAGAACATAGTCCGGTTTATTATTATTATTATTATTATTTATTTCTTAGCAGATGCCCTTATCCAGGGCGACTTACAATTGTTACAAGATATCACATTATACATTATTTCACATTATACAAATATCACATTATTTTACATACAATTACCCATTTATACAGTTGGGTTTTTACTGGAGCAATCTAGGTAAAGTACCTTGCTCAAGGGTACAACAGCAGTGTCCCCCACTGGGGATTGAACCCACAACCCTCCGGTCAAGAGTCCAGAGCCCTAACCACTACTCCACACTGCTGCCTATGCACTGGTTTAGATGCCCTCAGAAAGATACTTTCGTGAAATACCAGACAAGTCCTCAAACAAAAAACAAAACAGTGTTTCTGCTTCTTAGTGATCTTCACTATTACAGGATCATAAATTTGAAAGCTTTTTTGAGTACACGCTATCTGTGTGATTGTTGTTAAACAGTATATAGCAACCATTCAGGACATAGTTGCAAGGGGCATTGCAATGTCTGTTTTTCTCCCTCATGTGTTCCTGTAGGGGGGAAAGTCAAATGTGTTGATTGCCATAGAAACTGTCGTTCAAAGGCTTGTTATGATGAGCACAATGTTCTCAGACTAAATACCTCTATGGGAAACAAATAAACAGCTTGTGACACCTTAAAAAAGTGTGCTGCCTGCTATAGACTCTACACCATTAACCACACAAAACCCCCAAAACATAAGTATCTTGAAACCTATTGTAAGATATGCAGAGCATTTCTAAACCCTGACAAAAATCACAAATGCTTCATTAAAACCCTCAAGCCCCTTGAAGCAACTGATGCTTATGTGTTTTATGATTTTGAGTGTCATCAAGAAATGGGGGTCCATGTTCCTAATTATCTTTACTGTATGCATATGGATGGTACAGCAAGGGGTATACAACAAGGGGTATACTTTCTTGGCTCATAATTCTAAGGGTTTTGATGGGTACCTACTGATGAATTATTTAGTATCTAACGGTATCACACCCGGATCATTGCCCAGGGTAGTAAATTGATGTGTTTTACAGATGTAGCTTTCAATATGCATTCTGTTGATTCTCTAAACTTTTTACCTACGAGACTGAGTTCGATGTCTGCTGCAATTGGTTTCGATACCGCTAAGGGGCATTTTCTGAATTTTTTCAATACTTCCTCCAACCAGTATTATGTAGGTCCTTACCCCGAACCCCGTTACTATGGGGTTCATCAGATGATGTCTAAAGAAAGATAACTTCAGAGAAGAGATGGCTTTTTACTGTAAGAACAATGTTTGAATTTTTAAAAGAGGCCTTTGTCAGATTCAGAAATGAGATTTATGCTGTAGGCCAAATTGATCCCTTTCAATGTACCACAATTGCTTCCCTGTGTATGTCTATGTACAGGAGGAAATTTATTCCAAAAAAACACCATTGCCATTGAGTTTTTCAAATGCTTCAATCCAATGGATGATGTATGTATCTGAAAAATGCCCTGAATGGTGGAGAACAAAAAATAGGGCCCTATTTTTTGGATGGTTCTGCTTTTGTTAACGGTGATTGTACGGCTTATGAATTTGCAGGTTGTTTTTTCCATGGCTGTGACACTTGTTATGACTCTAATGATGTTCTGTCGCACCTGCACGGAAACATTTAATCAGACACCTAATTATACCCATAGTGTTGTTTCATCCTGATTTACCTGTTTATATAATGAAAAACACCAAGACTAAACGTTTATAAATAATCTTGTTTTTCTTTGATAGTTGTTATTTCACGGGAGGTTGTATCGTTAAAAGACATGTCGGTCAGAATAAAATGGAATCTTTCAATACTTAAAAGACTAGTTAACGGTTCTTTTCAGCAGAGAAGAGTTGTTTTACAAGAAGCCTCAGACGATCTTATCAAATCTATTGCTGAAATAGCGTTAAACACTTTATGGGGCAACATCCCTGTGACCGCCAAACAATTAAAACAACTCAAAAAACAGCAGCTCATTATAAAAAATCTATGTAATAAGAAACACACACTTAAAAAGAAGAGAAAGACTGTTAACCAGAAAGGAGGCTTTATAGGTTCACTGCTAGGGATTGCTCTCTCGGTTTTATCAAATCTCTTTGCATCTCTGAGCTAAAATAAAAAAATGGTATACTCAGAAACTGTTCCTCGTCCCTCAACAGCAGCTGGACAGACTTAGACAGCAAACCGCCTCGGCACCAGAGCCTATTAGAAAGGCTGTGGAAAGTCGTCTTAATACGGAAATGAAAAACATTCTACTCAGAACTGACATCAGCGATTATAAAAAGCAAATATATTAAATGATTACTTTTCACAGGTTTTTACAAAGGAGGACACGGACAACATGCCCCACATGTCGACCTGTTCCTATCCAATTTTAAATAACTTTAGCATAACAGAGGCAGAAGTGTTAACGGGACTAGGAGCTCTTAAAATAAACAAATCCCCTGGGCCGGATGAGATCCTCCCAATAGTACTCAAAGAAATGAAAGAAGCTATTTACAAACCGCTAACCAAGATCATGCAACAGTCTCTTGACACAGGGGTTGTACCGACAGACTGGAAAATAGCAAACGTAATACTGATCCACAAAAAGGGAGACAAAACCGAACCAGGTAACTACAGACCAATAAGCCTGACTTCTATTATATGTAAACTTATGGAAACTATAATAAGATCTAAAACGGAAAATTACCTATATGGTAACAATATCCTGGGAGACAGTCAGCATGGTTTTAGGAAAGGGAGATCGTGTCTAATTAACCTGCTTGACTTTTTTGAGGATGCAACATCGACAATGGATAATTGCAAAGCATACGACATGGTTTATTTAGATTTCCAGAAAGCTTTTGACAAAGTCCTGCATAAAAGATTAATTCTCAAACTGAACGCAGTAGGGATTCAAGGAAATGCATGCACATGGATTAGGGAGTGGTTAACATGTAGAAAACAGAAAGTATTGATTAGAGGAGAAACCTCAAAATGGAGTGAAGTAACCAGTGGTGTACCACAGGGATCAGTATTAGGTCCTCTGCTATTCCTAATCTACATTAATGATTTAGATTCTGGTATAGTAAGGAAACGTTTTAAATTTGCAGACAACACAAAAATAGGAGGAGTGGCAAACACTGTTGCAGCAGCAAAGGTCATTCAAAATGATCTAGACAGCATTCAGAACTGGGCAGACACATGGCAAATGACATTTAATAGAGAAAAGTGTAAAGTATTGCATGCAGGCAATAAAAATGTGCATTATAAATATCATATGGGAGATACTGAAATTGAAGAAGGGAACTATGAAAAAGACCTAGGAGATTATGTTGACTCAGAAATGTCTTCATCTAGACAATGTGGGGAAGCTATAAAAAAGGCCAACAAGATGCTTGGATATATTGTGAGAAGTGTTGAATTTAAATCAAGGGAAGTAATGTTAAAACTTTACAATGCATTAGTAAGACCTCACCTAGAATATTGTGTTCAGTTCTGGTCACCTTGTTACAAAAAGGATATTGCTAATCTAGAGAGTGCAAAGAAGACCAACCAGAATTATCCCGGGTTTAAAAGGCATGTTGTATGCAGACAGGCTAAAAGAATTGAATCTATTCAGTCTTGAACAAATAAGACTACGCGGCAATCTGATTCAAACATTCAAAATCCTAAAAGGTATAGACAATGTTGACCCAGGGGACTTCTTTGACCTGAAAAAAGAAACAAGGACCAGGGGTCACAAATGGAGATTAGTTAAAGGGGCATTCAGAACAGAAAATAGGAGGCAATAGGAGAAAATAGAGAATTGTGAGGGTCTGGAACCAACTCCCCAGTAATGTTGTTGAAGCTGACACCCTGAAGCTGCTTGATAAGATTCTGGGATCAATAAGCTACTAATAACCAAACGAACAAGTTGGGCTGAATGGCCTCCTCATTTGTAAACTTTCTTTTGTTCTAAACTCTGAAAATATGGAGTAGGCATCTGCAATGGTTGCAGAGATATTCTCACTTGAGGTTACAGCAGTGGTGGTGTCAGAACAAGCAACATTACAAACAAGCTCCTCCAACAGGAAGGAAGGCTTTCTGTCCATTTATCGAGCGAGTTTATAAGTTACTTGGTAAAACTGCTACAAAAATAGTAGCAACATAAGGGCAAAAAAATGGTTTTCCATCCACTGCAAATTCTAGCGAGTCAACGGGAATTCCCTGTGACATTTCGTGATGTCATAGCCTAATTTGCATGTGTCGCTACATTTTCAGGTTATTCGCAAGAAATATACTCACTAGATGATTTTCCATACATTTTTTTACTCGCTCGCTAGTCTAGTGAGTATATTCTACAGAGTTAAGCTCTTAAAAAAATCAATGAATCTTGGCCCTGTTCTTATGTTCTTATGTTCTTAAAAACTAAATTATATGCGGTCATCTTACAAAGATATCTCACCCTGCTTAAACAAAATGAAAAAGAGATTAATACTTTAAAGTTGATGGTTCCTCCTACTGAAGCTATTGTAGAACCCATTCCAGAAGAAGGATCACAGGTTGAGGGTTATGTAATGAGGAGTGTCCCACATAGGTCTAAGAGGAATGCTGAATTTCTTTTACAAACAATGGTATTACATCATGGAATGATAAAGGAGAATTTATTTTAAAAGGTAATACCGTGCGAGGCTCGCAAATGGTTGATTTAATCAAAAGCGTGACTAGGTTTAGTAATGTACCAGCACACAGAAGACCCTTGGGTTGGTCGGCTTTCCTAAAGGGACTGTCTTGTATAAATGTGTCTAATTCTGTTGTGCCCAATTCTCAAACACGTAAACTCTTGCAAGAATGTAAAAATGTAAACCCTGCTGTTCCCCATCTTAAAAGGAGAAGACAATCATTATGGACCATTTATTAAATTGTAAAAAGGTTTTATTATTTTTTTTCTTTTTTAGGTAGGTTTCTTTTACAAATGTATTCATTTTTAGGTTAGACAATTGTAAGTATGTATTTAATTTATGTATACAGTTGTTTTTACCAAATGATGTATATATGTTTTCATTTTCTGTTATTGTTATACAATTCTATGCTGGAATTGTGAGCCATCAAATCATTTTTATCAAATTCTTTACTGTACAGATCCAGCTCCTTTTGGTAAGAAAGACCCCTTGATCAGTGATGTAAGAAAAATACAGTGATGTCCACAGGTAGCTGTCAGGAGTCCCTGTAGGTTGATTATTACACACTGTCTGTTTAGAGTTCTTGAATAAAAACTGTGAAATAGTTTTAGGAAAATAAGCAAAGTCCGGTGGATATCCATAAGAATCACAAAACTCTCCAGTTCCATCTTCTTTTAAATAGATAGCCAACCAATGTTTTCCAGGTTGATTTTGAGGGTCTGTGTTGACAATAAACATTGCAGGGAATTTTTACATTTTCTTCTTTAGGGAGTTGGTCACAAGCTAAAACCCCGTAAAAAGCAAAAAAAAACCAACCTCCTAGTAAAAGGATTGTCAGCCATTAGGTCTGAAAGTTGTAAGGTATTCATTTTAAAACCTGAAATGGTGTTTTCAGACTGCTTCTCAGTAATCAAAGAGCACTGCTCGTTGTTGTGATACCTCTATAACGTTCTCAAACACTGCATATACTAGCATATTCACTGTGTCAGGGAGTGCTGCTGAAAAGCTCATTTCAAGATGCATATTTCCTGATTTTACTAAAGAAAAATGATCACCAGCTTCCTGGTCAGGAGTTAGATTAAAAGCATAGAGGGTATAACCCCGAGGAAAATCAATGTGATCAATAATTAGAGGCTTGTCTTTGAGATGCCAGCCAGTGGCCTGAATTAAACTGTAATAATCACGAACAAGGTTGTTTTCTACAGTATAGCTAGGTTGAAAAGGTTTTGAGGGTATTTGTTCACCATCGACGTACAAGGCTATAAAGTTGGCATTAAAATGTTTAAAGTTAAAGGGTTTTTTATCATATGCACCGCTAAAGGCATCATTATCTGTTAAGCCTATAACCACAAACTTGAGTAATTGGCCTAGGAACATATTTTCTTGATTACATACTCTACTTCCCCTAGGTAGTACACTTTCAATGGGGTGCTTAGCATTTGAATTCATCAGGGCCTGCACATGGCCTACGCATGGCCTGTTTTTACCTCAGGGGATACTTTAACTTTTTTGACGCAGAAGCTTCTAAAATTTTAAGTTTGTAATGATCTGCTCCATCAGACATTAAACAAAATCTATCACTGGCCCTAACCATTTTAATTTTGGTATTGATACCATTTAACACAAGTTTTTTTTCTTGAAAAAATATATAAGAGTGCAGAGGTCCTAAAAGTTCAAATATGTGGCTTATTCTAGTAAAAGCGTGTCTTCTTTCTAAACCTGTATTGGCCTGTGTGGGGTCTATCACGTCCATGTTTCCCTGCAGTAAATTGAGACTCCAATGTTTCTTTGCTATAGTTGAGCAGGACCTCTATAAGGCTTCTGTAGGGGTATGTATTACTGCTTTGACTAATCAGTCGTTCTCCTAAAGTTACATAAACTTGTGAAAACATCGTAGCTACGGGATAATTAATAACTCCTACCTGACTAGCATTGTCTATAACCACCCCATTGGCCTTAGTAATTTTAAATGAAAGCCTTAAAAGAGTATTATTCAAATCAAGGTAATCTTATTTCCGGGGTAAATCTTATAAATATATTTCCACATACAGGCTCTTATCTATACTTGTTTGTGTATAGGGCAACGTAAATAAATCCAGTTCGGATTTGACACATTCCTGAGACATATGGTGAACCAGAGCCATGATTTCAAAGATATTTCTAGTTTTCTTTTTTTGAGTTTCTTTTACTCCGCGTCTTTGGTTTATTACAGCTTCTCTAAGCGCTGTTGCTAAATGATTTAGATATTGAGCGTCTAGCCTTTTTGAGAGGCCGTGAGCGAGTTCCCCGGGGATTACAACATTTTCTCCTATGACCTCTTGACATGAACATTAAACCATAACCTGACTGGTTGGACTCTTGGTTATGAGAATTAGCATGTTAGGACATTTGAAAACAAATCTTTTGCAATATTTTTAGCAGCTGATTTAAAATGTGGTTTAGCTATTTTAAAACCTCATCTAAGTAAAGGTAGGGCTTTTCTGAAAATACCTCTAAAAATACCACCAATACCCGCCCCATACATTACAGGGGCCCCGCAAAATCCAGGCAATCCATCTCCGGCTTAATTTATGTAGTAGATTATATAAGGATTAGAACCCCCATAAGGTCTCTTTTTTCAATGATGTATAAAAATGTTGTTTAACAGGTCAAAAATGCAGCTTCACTATAACCTTCCCAAAGTGAAATGGAACCAGAGTGTTTTGATCAGTCTTAATTTGTATAGTTATAGTATCAAAACTGGTCTTGCTGATTGGCACATAATGAGGGTGATCATGCGTTATTGTAACTATATTGGTCTTTGTTTCTTCAATAGGGACGCACCTTAGAAAAGGAACGCAGCTATCTCCAACAGCCTGATGTGAAATGATATCGGTATAAAACCCTGCTCTGATGTCTGCAGGGTAGAGAGCCTTCTTATGAGCCCTTTGTATTTCAGGGTCATAGAACCCTAAGATCTTTCCGAGTTGTCCATCAGCGTGAATCAAGATTTTGTTAGCACTGATTATACATACTTTTCTTTCAACATTATTGTATATTAATTCCACATCAACTTTCTGGGCCCTCAAAGCATTGTTCACAGCACCTATTAAGTCCTTAACACTCTCATAATATCCAGAGGGTATGGCCAAATGATGCATAACTTGAGTAGTCAAGTTATGGATATAAAATGTATTGTCAGAGGTTCCTATGTTATTCCAAGTATGAGGGTATTGAATCTCAGCTAAACCCCTCTATCATTTTCCCAGTAGATTCAAGGGTTTAGAAACCTTGATAGTAAAATCAGATATAGTGTTTTTAGGGAAAACATCCCATGAAGAGTTATAAAGGGAGCTCTTAGCTTTGAAACTCTGACACAGTCCCCTACCCTAAACCTACATTTAGGGCATTTGATGGGAACCTCCATAGAGTATAAGTTTTTAAACACATCAAATGAATTGTCTTCATTAACCTCGGAGGGGGCCATTTTAATTCCTGTGCTGGTATGCATTATTATAAGCATGAACCATTTCTTGTAGTTTATCTGTATATTTGTAGGTGTTGAAAGCTGTAAAATACTTCCACATTTTTGTTTTAAGAGTTCTATTAAACCTTTCAACAATAGAGGCTTTTAATTCGCTACCCGTTGTAAAATGTTGTGTTTTATATTTTTTTTAGTAAGTTTTGAAATTCTCTTTTTAAAAATGCTGTCCCTTTATCATTTTGCAGTTTTTTAGGGGTCTGGCCACAGCCCAGGATCTTCTTGAAAGCCTCTGTTACAGCCTAGATGTTTTATTTTTCAATGGTAACACCCATTATTTGGACAAAATATCAATACATGTTAACTTAAATTTGTAACCACTGTTTTCTTTTGACAAACTAATCATATCCACTAAATCAGCCTGCCATTGGTAATCAATATCAGAAACATAAACTCTATTTCTTTTAAAGTTTCTTCTGGAGGGCTTGTGCAAGGTGTATCCACCTTAAAATCTTCATTACCTAGGGCCATTTGAAGGGATTGTGGAACCCCAAAACTCCCACTATGCCACGTGATCTCTGTTCAAAAGGTTTATATTTACAGTTTATCAATCAACACGGGAACCTTTACAAGTTGTATAAAGTTCATACATAAAAGGGGGTGGCTGTCCATTTAACAGTGTTCGGTTATTCTCCTAGTATCAATAATTCATTTATCAATATTGTTAACTAAAGGACTGACTCTAGCCTTCCCCTACCCCTTCTCTAACCCTTCCCCTACCCCAGCTCTAGCCTTCCCCTACACCTTCTCTAACCCTTCACCTACCCCTGCTCTACCCTTGCCCTACGCCTTCTCTAACCCTTCCCTACCCCCTTCTCTAACCCTTCCCTACCCCTTCACATACCCTTCTCTAACCCTTCACCTTCCCCCACCTGCCCTTCACCTACCCTTCCCTTCCCCCACGCCTCTCTAACCCTTCACCTACCCCTGCTCTACCCTTCCCCACGCCTCTCTAACCCTTCACCCTACCCCTGTTCCCCCTTCCCCACCCTAGCCCTTCCCCACGCCTTCTAACCCTAACCCTTCACCTACCCCTGCTCTATCCTTCCCCTACCCCTTCTCTAACCCTTCCCCTACCCCCAGCTCTAACCCTTCCCTGCCCCCCCCACCCTACCCTTCCCCACGCCTTTCTCTAACCCTTCACCTACCCCTGCTCTACCATTCCCCATGCCTTCTAACCCTTCCCCTACCACTTCTAACCCTTCACCCTGCTCACCCCAGCTCACACCCTTAACCCCTACCCCTGTTCTACCCCCTTCCCCCTTCACGCCCCCTCTAACCCTTCACCTACCCCTGCTCTACCATTCCCCTATGCCTTCTCTAACCCTTCCCCCCCACCACACCTTCTAACCCTTCACCTACCCCTGCCTCTAACCCTTCCCTACCCCTTCTCTAACCCTTCACCTACCCCCCTTCCCCACCCCTTCCCCCACGCCTGCACTTCAATCCCCTTCCCTAACCCTTCACCTATCCCTTCTCTAACCCTTCCTGCTCTATCCTTCCCCTACCCCTTCTCTAACCCTTCACCTACCCCAGCTCTACCCTTCCCCTACCCCTGCTCTACCCTTCCCCACGCCTTCTCTAACCCTTCACCTACCCCTGCTCCCGCCAACCCAGCTTTACCCCTATGCCACACCTCTCTAACCCTTCCCCACCCCTGCACTTCTACACCTTCTGTAACCTTCACCTACCCCTGCTCTACCCTTCCCCTACGCCTTCTCTAACCCTTCACCCACCTGCTCCTTCTAACCCTTCACCACCCCCCTGCTCTACCCTTCCCCTACCCCTTCTCTAACCCTTCACCTACCCCTGCTCTACCCTTCCCCTATCCCTTCTCTAACCCTTCACCTACCCCTGCTCTACCCTTCCCCTATCCCTTCTCTAACCCTTCACCTACCCCTGCTCTACCCTTCCCCTATCCCTTCTCTAACCCTTCACCTTTCTAACCCTTCACCTACCCCCTGCCCCTGCCCCATCCCTACCCTTCCCCTATCCCTTCTAACCCTTCACCCACCCCTGCTCTACCCTTCCCTATCCCCTTCCCTCTAACCCTTCACCCACCCCAGCTCTACCCCCTTCCCTATCCCTTCTAAACCTTCACTTACCCCTGCTCCCCTACCCTTCCCTTCATCCTTCTCTAACCATTCACCTACCTCAGGTCTACCCTTCCCCTATCCCTTCTCTAACCCTTCACCTACCCCTGCTCTATCCTTCCCTTCACACACCTTCTTCCCCCATCCCTTCTAACCCTAACCTTCACCCCACCCCAGCTCTACCCTTCCCCTACCCTTTCTCTAACCCTTCACCTACCCCTGCTCTACCCTTCCCCTATCCCTTCTCTAACCCTTCACCTACCCCTTCTCTAACCCTTCCCCTTCGCCTTCTCTAACCCTTCACCTACCCCACCTCTACCCTTCCCCTATCCCTTCTCTAAGCCTTCACCTACCCCTGCTCTAACCCTTCACCTACCCCTGCTCTATCCTTCCCCTACCCCTGCTCTACCCTTCCCCTACCCTTTCTCTAACCCTTCCCCTACTCCTGCTCTTGTTAAAAATACAAAAGCAAGAAATTATGACATTTACAATAAATTACACGAAGAGAATTTACTAAAAATGCAATAACCTTGAGCTGAGGAAAAAGTAAGCTAAGAGTGACAGCACTGGATTTCATGTCAATGTAAATCTAAATGTTTATAAAATATCATTAAAATAAATCACTTTTAAAATCACTGCTAAAATGTTTCTTTCCAATACTAGACTAAACTAAGTATATCCCCTCTTTAGCATCATACATGAACAGTAGTATCAGGAATGTAAAACCTGGGTCAAATGGAGGTTCACTTAATCTTCCTTGTGGGGAAAAAAATATGTAAACAAAAGCATTAATATTATAGTACAAGACTGAAAAAAAGATTAAAATAACAATATGCAATTCTCACTTTTCTGTGATGTTGTTAAGTTGTAATGTTGTCTCATTGTAAAGGGGAACTCAAATTGTTTTTTCTTTGTGTGTTAAACGTTGCCATATGTTGCTACAACTGTTAAAGTAAGGTGTGTGTACTGCTATTATTTATTTATTTTGATTTCCTGACCACTTTTTTACACTATTAAATTGCAGTCCACTGTGCTCTGTTTCCAAGATGGCTTCACATGTAACCTTCAGAAGAACTTCAGAACTACATTCCCCATCGTCCTCCTGCTCATGTGTGTATGATGGGGGTGATGGGAAATGTAGCTCTGTTGATTTCTGCACAACTGCAAAGCTGCTAACCCTTTCAAAATGGTTTTACTCCTGCCCTCCACCCCTTTAAAATAAGTTATTTTATCACAGTAAACTTTGAACAAAATCTCCAGTTTCATATTACAATGCACTCAGTTTATAAGAATCACATTTGTTCCAGATGTTTCGATTTTTATTAAAAAATATTCTTAAAAGCAGAATTGTTTAATTCAAGCAAAGAATGAATTAAATCTACCGTTATGTTTTAAACCGTTTTTTTTTATTCCATTGAGAAACATCTCACCGTAACTCATCTCTTTAAATATATTCAACATCCAACAATGGCACAGAACAGTAATTAAACAACACACTATCATTATTATAACCCAATCATTTATGCTTTTATCCAAGACAATTATTAATACATGTGACGAAGTGCCCGCCCCTGTGTGTATTTTCTGTTTATATGTTACGTGTTGTGTGTAAATGTTGGTGTATAGCGATGGCTGCACGGGATATAAATGGGTGTGTGCAGCACGAGTATTTAAATTGTATAATTATATTTAGGCACGGGATTGCACTATCACTTCACGTGCATTTAAAGTATAGTATGTGAGCACGGGGTTGCACAGAATTCATTCACGTGCTGGGATTCAAGTGAATAATTAATTAGTAATTGAATCCCAGCACAACAGTATATATAGATGCACGTTGGACTCACTCGGGGTTGGGTGTTCGTGAGTGGAGAACGGGAGAGAGAAAGGAGAAAGAATTAAAAATCTAAAGAATAACAATTGCTACAGCGTGCTGGAAGTGCCAGCACGGTACTTGTTTAAACGTTCGTCCGTTTGTTTTGTGTGTTAGTACGTTTTGTTTATATATTTATTTTGGCATAAGTGCCTTGTCCTGTGTTGTTTGTTACCATCGTTTATTTTCTGTTCTATTTATTTATTAAATGCTGAGCGAAACCATTCGCTCAGCTCCACCAAACCACACCTCTCTGTCGTTTTATTTCCTGCTTCTGGTCTGACGCCACCCACTCCGGCCGTCTTTGTGACAATACACCATGTGATATATAAAGCATTATGCAAAGTATAAGTTTACATGACCTTTGATAGAGCAAAGCTACAGTATACCTCTTGAATTAAAGATAACAAAGACGGCGATTTACACTTTTGTAACATTAATATAAATGTAAAACAACAAAACATACTGTTTATTTCCACCTCAGCAAATGTGTGAGAGTTGGCACTGTGGATGCACTGTACAGTGGTGCAGACATTGTTTACAAACTTGTTCAGTGTTCCCGAGAGGTTAAAATCATTGAAGCCCCTGTATAACAGACCGCAGAGTCTTTCTTTTTCCTGCCATGTCGATTCACACGTAAACTGCATGACTTGCTGTTTTCTACAGGGGTCGCTGTGGACCAGGGATGATATACACACAGGGCAATTTTAAACCATTTATAAATGTAAAAACATTCGTCTTTCATAAGCAAGGGTATGGAGACAAGTAAAGGCATTTCATATTATATTGATACTGTCACGAATGAATCTAAAGTCTTCCTTTGTACAAGGTGCAATCACCTTTTTTGAGTGAAAGGTGTATGTGGCAGAGATAGATGTCTCTTTGTGAACAGGCTGGCTGTAGGGGTGACGTCAGGCCAGAAAGAAACACAGACAGGCAGTAGCGGAAGGTGAAACTGAGACTCTGCGGTGCTCAGTGCATTTATTGTAAAATAAAAAGGTTTAAACAGAAAACAGCACACAGCCCTTGAGGCCAAAATAAACAAACTAAACGAATAGACACCAACAAACAGGGTGGATGAACGCTAAACACAAAACAAGTACCGTGCTGGTTCTCCAACAAGTAGTAGCAGTTGTTATTATTTTCTTTAGTTTCTTTTAAATAGTTTTTACCTCCTCTCCACACCCGTTCTCCACTCATGAACACACAACCCCGAGTGAGTGAAACGTGCATCTATATATACTGTTGTGCCGGGATTCAATTACTAATTAATTATTCACTTGAATCCCAGCACGTGAACTGATTTGTGCAATCCCCGTGCTCACATACTATTAAATACTTTAATATCTGTCTCCTCTGGGTTACTGAGCTGTAATCTCCATCTCAACTCACTTTGTGCCTTCGGGGGACAATACCTAATCATATATCCATGATTTCTTCTTTCATTATTCCCAGAAGGTCATTAGCATAATATCTGCAACTTTGTTCTTTAGTTTGATTATATATTGCTTGTTCAACCCCTTCAATTAGTTCTGCTATTGCCACTCCTTGTAACTTTACACTTTGGCCGGCATATATTTTTCCATTTCCTTTCCTGTCTATCCCTTCCCCTGCTCCATATACCATTTTCACCTGCGCTTCTGATAACTGATACATGTCCCAGCTGTTTATAACTGAGTTACCCGCCCCAATCCATCCTGCAATATCATCTATTAATCCTCTTTTTCGTCTCTTTCCCTCTTTTGTTTGCTCAGCTATCCTCTCTCTGTAATCCTGAATGATATGACCCACCTGTCGTTTTAACTGTCTTTATCTATACCTTTGGCAGTGCTGATCAAACATAGTGATAATGTTAGTGAAATTATACATGACATGTGTTAGTACCAAATTAGCATCATTTAAAACAATTTTATGTTCTGGTCCAAAAATGATACCCTTTCTGGGCATGGGGTACAGTTGAGGACATTTGTCTGGTTGTTTTAATTTGCATGAAGTTAAGGTTACATTCTGAATAGCTTTATGTGTGCAATTATGACTCCAGAGCATGAGGTTACTCACCCCTGTGTCTGTCCCACTTGTCCAACTGTTTGAATTTTCCCATGCTCTAGGAAGTTGGCATTGTATATTTTCATGTATACCTGCATGTTGCTCTGACCATACAAATGTAGGTGCATCATTGTTAGACCAGATCTCTACTCAGTGCCGTCCACATAATTCTCTCAACCACTTATCTTCTGGCACACCTGTGTTATTTTTAACTTGTATATGTCCTACCCATGTACCCCCATACTTCCATGCGTATAGTGTTCCAAGGTCAGGCTACAATTATTTGGTTCAAACCAAAGCTTTCCAGGGTAATATGTTAATAAATGTTCAGTTATTACTTTCCCCTGGTCATTCTGGCCCTCAGTCCAACTAGCTACATTTCTAGATACTTTTTGATGATTGTAGTGTGTCCATTCACAGCTTTTACTGTCAAATTCAATTGTTGTATTCTTGGGCATTGCATGATCATTTTACCCCCTCAATCGTATAGGAGCGATACCATGGTTGGTCTGCTATTCCCCAAATTCGATCCAGTCCAAATGTTTTTCCATCTTTTTGCCATGTCTGCAGCCCCAGTGGTGAAGCAAACTGCAACTGGATATATTGTCTTTGTTTGATGCATTGTGTTTTAGTTATGGTTGTGACGGGATGATTCCATTCTGGGCTGATTCCCGTCCACAATCCGCTCCACACTAGCAGAATCAGTGTCCTCCTCATCCCGAGATATTTGCTGCAGGAGAGAAAGACCAAATGTGAGTGTACATCATTATGCAGTTTTTATAAGTTTCACTTGTGAAATGTGATACCATTTCATTTGTTTCCTAATGATGACTCCCACACACAGATTTACCCTGTCAGTTACTGTATATGGCCCATTGCATTTTGGTGTAAGGGGTCTCTTTGGAACAAATACCCTGACCATTATGCTATTTCCTACATTAATTTCAGATTCCTTCATTGTAGCATATTCACGGTCATTTTCAGCGTGTATCATTTTTTTTGAATACCAGCTTCAATTTTGAGCTGTGCTAACCTTTTCTGCACCTGTGTCAAGTATTCAATTTGATTTTGTTTTATTTGAGCACCTACCAGGTCCATTGGATAAGGATCTATTGGTAGCCTCATTATTCTACCTGTCATCATTTCATGTGGGCTAATCCCTGTTGATCTGGAGGGTGTGGCCCTTATTTTGGCCAAAATTATTGGAATGATTTGAGGCCAATTGTTTTCTTTTTGTAGCATTATTTTCATCATGCTCTCTTTGATTGTCTGGTTCATGTGTTCGACCATCCCTGAGCTCAACGGATGGTAGGACACATTTTTGCCATTTTTGTTTTAAAGTGCGGTCCTTGGTCAGAATTGATCTCCAGGGGCGTCCCCCATATGGGTATCAATTTTTCCCATAGGATACGCGCCACTGTCATTGCCGTGTTGTTTCTGGTTGGAAAGATTTCAGGCCATTTTGTCAATTGATCCAATATTACAAGGCCATATTGTAATCCCCCCTGGCCATTGGTAAAGGTCCAATGAAGTCAATCTGTAACCTTTCCCAAGGGCCACGAGGAGGCATTGGTCTAGACAGGTGGACTTTCAAGCACATTTTAAAGACATTCACCATGTCAGTATGCATGTGCGGCCAGCAGAAATTGTGTTGCAGTAGAGCCAAAGTAGCATTAACCCCCCCATGAAAGTATATATGATACAGTTGTGTGTGAGGGTGTTGCAATGAGGGTGGAACCACCCAAGTGTGCTCCCGTATTACGAGAAGGTCAGGTGGTGTGGCTGTACTTGCGTCAAGCACCGCTACCTGTGTCTTCCACGGAGATCCGATGAGAGCGTCTTGTTTTGCAACCTTATCAACGGTCTGATTGTGTTGTTCATGTATGGTGGGGTTGGATGTTTGATGGGGCCTGACTTTACCAAAAGCTCTGAGCGTGTCTGTGCCAGGTCCCAAATTGTCTGGATGAGTGTATGGTGTTTGATTGGCTCTTCCGATGACGTCACAAACCCCTGTCGAGCCAATTGCACAATGTAAACATGTACTTTTCTGAATTATTATTATTATTATTATTTATTTCTTAGCAGAGGCCCTTATCCAGGGCGGCTTACAGTCGTAAACAAATACATTTCAAGTATCACAGTACAAGTTTTAATACAGTTAAGAGCAAGATAAAATACAATGACTTCAGTTCTAGTAAGTACAAGTATATTACAAAATACGAATCAATATCAGAGCAGATAACATGTCAGTGATAGTTACATCAGGATACGATTAAATGCAAAATATTACAGATTGAATAACACTAGTGGCAGATTACAGTACAGTACTCTGTAAAGTACAGGATTAAATGCAGTAAAATAGGGAGCAGATAAGTGCAAGTAAAGCGCATTAAGGAAGAGTGATAAAGTGTCCAGGGGGAAAAGAGGAATTCTACAGGTGCTGTCTGAAGAGGTGAGTCTTGAGGAGGCGCCGGTATTGTGGTCAGGGACTGGGCAGTCCTGACATCTGTAGGGAGGTCATTCCACCACTGCGAGATAAGGGTGCAGAAGGAGCAGGCTCTGGAGGCAGGGGAGCGAAGAGGAGGTACAGCCAGTCTTCTAGTGCAGGAGGAGTAGAGAGGTCGACTGGGGGTGTAGGGAGAGATGAGGGTCTGGAGGTAGCTGGGTGCAGTCTGGTCAAAGCATCTGTAGGCTAGTAGAAGAGTCTTGAACTGGATGCGAGCGGTGATCGGGAGCCAGTGGAGTGAGCGGAGCAGTGGAGTTGCGTGGGAGAAGAGAGGCAGAGAGAACACCAGGCGAGCAGCGGAGTTCTGGATGAGCTGGAACGGACGGGTGGCGGACGCAGGGAGGCCAGCCAGGAGGGAGTTACAGTAGTCTAGGCAGGAGAGTACCAGGGCCTGAACAAGGAGCTAGGTGGCGTAGTTGGTGAGGAAGGGTCGGATTCTTCGTATGTTGCTCAGGAAGAATCAGCAAGTGCATGCCAGAGTGGAGATAAGAAGAACATAAGAACATAAGAAAGTTTACAAATGAGAGGAGGCCATTCAGCCCATCTTGCTCGTTTGGTTGTTAGTAGCTTATTGATCCCAGAATCTCATCAAGCAGCTTCTTGAAGGATCCCAGGGTGTCAGCTTCAACAACATTACTGGGGAGTTGGTTCCAGACCCTCACAATTCTCTGTGTAAAAAAGTGCCTCCTATTTTTTGTTCTGAATGCCCCTTTATCTAATCTCCATTTGTGACCCCTGGTCCTTGTTTCTTTTTTCAGGTCAAAGAAGTCCCCTGGGTTGACATTGTCTATACCTTTTAGGATTTTGAATGTTTGAATCAGATCGTCGCCTAGTCTTCTTTGTTCAAGACTGAATAGATTCAATTCTTTTAGCCTGTCTGCATACGACATGCCTTTTAAACCCGAGATAATTCTGGTTGCTCTTCTTTGCACTCTTTCTAGAGCAGCAATATCCTTTTTGGAGATGTGCTGGGAATACGAGAAGCAGGGGTCCAGGGTGACACAGAAGTTCTTAGCTGAGGAGGAGGTAGAGAGTGTGGTAGATTCCAGAGGAACAGAGATAGAGAGATCAGAGGAGGGAGAGGAGGAGGAGGGAAAAAAAGGAGGTCAGATTTAGAGAGGTTGAGTTTGAGGTGATGCGAGTGCATCCAGGAGGAGATAGCAGACAGACAGGTAGAGATACAGGAGGGGATGGTGGAGTCAGAGGGGGGAAAGGAAAATCTGAGCATCATCAGCATAGAAATGGTATGACAAACCATAGGATGCGATGAGGGCGCCCAGGAAGCGGGTGTAGAGACAGAACAGGAGAGGACCCAAAACTGACCCTTGGGGGACTCCTGTTGAGAGAGGGCGAGGTGTGGAGGTTGCTCCACGCCAGGTTACCTGGTAAGTGTGGTTGGAGAGGTAGGAGGAGAACCAGGCCAGAGCAGTGCCAGAGATTCCCAGGTCAGCGAGAGAGGATAGTAGAATAGAGTGATCGACAGTGTCAAAGGCAGCAGAGAGGTCGAGGAGAATTAGGACAGAGGAGAGAGAGGCAGTCGGGCAGAGTTTAATGAGTTGGTGACAGACAGTAGGGCGGTTTCAGTGGAGTGAGCAGAGTGGAAGCCAGATTGGAGAGGGTCGAGCAGAGAGTGGTTGGACAGGAAAGCAGAGAGCTGGCGGGTTGGAGGGTTTTGGAGAGGAAGGGTAGGAGGGAGATAGGACGGTAGCTCTGGAGGGAGTTGGGGTCGAGGGTTTTTTGAGGAGGGGAGTGATAGAGGCTTGTTTGACCAGAAAGGAGAGAGGTGTTGAGAAGGGAGATGAAGGGAAGTAGAGCAGAAGCAGCAGCTTGAAAGAGGTGAGTGGGGAGGGGGTCCAGGGCACACATGGTGGGTTTGTGGCCCTGGAGCAGGGAAGAGAGGTTAGAGTCTGAGAGGGGGGAGAAGGTGGAGAAGGAGGGCGTGTTATTAGGGGACGGAGAGGTGTTAAAGGGTTTGCAGATATCTGAGATTTTAGAAGAGAAGAAAGAGGCAAAGTCATCAGAGAAGATAGAGGAGGGAGTAGGAGGTGGGAAAGGGTTTAGTAGGGAGGAGAAGGTAGAGAATAGTTTACCTGGGTTGTTAGTGAAGGCTTGGATTATAGATTGGGAATAAGAACATTTAGCAGAGTAGAGAGTAGAGGAGAAGGAGGAGAGGAGGGTGCGGTAAAGGTCTAGGGCAGCAGGGAGTTTGGTTCTCTTCCATTTCTTTTCAGCAGATCGCAGTGTGGTTCTTGCTGAGCGGAGCACAGAGGAGAGCCAGGGTTGGGGAGGGGAGGCGAGGGGCATTTTTGAACTCTGGTGTAAGTTTGACTTGTACTTGTGGTGGGAGGATAGACATTAGTATCTGCCATACGTCTCTTCCTTCCAATCAAAATGTGGTGACGTGTGCATCTAATTTTCGCCACCAGGGGTCTAGAGACCCCTCTTCTGGGAATCTACCTAATGCTTTAACATGATCCTATACTTTGTCTACGGTCATTGGTCTACTTTCAGTTACTGTTTGGAATTGTGGGCGGTCACCACGCTTAGTTACAACTTGTTTATCATATAACACTGCTACATGCGCCCCGTTTCCATATTTATCATATTGGTACTGCCTTTCGTCTTCCGCCAGTTTGTCCCAATCTACCCCTCTGTATTCAGTGTCATCATCGTCCTCGTCACTGTCACTGGGCGGATACGCCAAGGCAGCAGCTACGCCTACTGTTAGTTTTAATTTATTCAGTGGTGAGTCAGTGGTGAGCTATATATGGCTTCATTAAATCATAGACCTGGTAAAAACAAGTGAGGGGAAGCCATAGCATAGGACCATGTTATGTCATACGTCTGAGAAAATGCTTACAGAAGACTCTTCTATTAATGATGGATGAACTCGACAGAGAAGCAGGTGGTTCAGAACTTGCCTGATCAGCATTTTTGTAAGAGAAAAACAGAGAGAGGTCATGTGCATTATAAATATCATATGGGAGATACTGAAATTGAAGAAGGGAACTATGAAAAAGACCTAGGAGTTTATGTTGACTCCATGCTGTCTTCATCTAGACAATGTGGGGAAGCTATAAAAAAGGCCAACAAGATGCTCGGATATATTGTGAGAAGTGTTGAATTTAAATCAAGGGAAGTAATGTTAAAACTTTACAATACAGTGCAAGTATATGAAAAATACATATAGAAAGATGTGTTTAATACATAACACCTCACCTAGAATATTGTGTTCAGTTCTGGTCACCTCGTTACAAAAAGGATATTGCTGCTCTAGAAAGAGTGCAAAGAAGAGCAACCAAAATTATCCCGGGTTTAAAAGGCATGTCGTATGCAGACAGGCTAAAAGAATTGAATCTATTCAGTCTTGAACAAATAAGACTACGCGGCAATCTGATTCAAACATTCAAAATCCTAAAAGGTATAGACAATGTTGACCCAGGGGACTTCTTTGACCTGAAAAAAGAAACAAGGACCAGGGGTCACAAATGGAGATTAGATAAAGGGGCATTCAGAACAGAAAATAGGAGGCACTTTTTTACACAGAGAATTGTGAGGGTCTGGAACCAACTCCCCAGTAATGTTGTTGAAGCTGACACCCTGGGATCCTTCAAGAAGCTGCTTGATGAGATTCTGGGATCAATAAGCTACTAACAACCAAACGAGCAAGATGGGCTGAATGGTCTCCTCTCGTTTGTAAACTTTCTTTTGTTTAGTTTAAAGCATTGAATGGCTAAAATGGGACTGTTATATTTTGACTATGTTCTTGATAGACTGGATTTAAGTGAGAATAATTGGATATATAATTTGCTATGAGCCTTCTACCAGCCCCTATCCAATATGTTTTAGTTAATTGTTAAACCACATCTATACATGTAATAAAGCCAACCTACTAAGAAGGATGTCTTTTGATGTTAAAAAGGAAATATATATTTTAACCCAGGATTGGAATAATTAAACCAAAGTAGGTGTTATGTATTAAACACATCTTTCTATATGTATTTTTCATATACTTGCACTGTATTCACATGCATGTTGTGTTCAGGAACTCCCTGGTACCAAGAAAGAATAACATCAGTTCAAAAGTTCACCTTACATATTTCGGAGATTTAGGCGAGGTGGACTAGGGGATGATGGCTAATTAATCTTATGGAAGGAGTTACCGGATGTTTTGAAAATATTATTAACTTGAAGGACAGGAGCTGTTAATGCTGATTCATTTTTAAATTTATTTATGACTTTTGACGTAAAAAGCGAAGCAAAAACTCTATGAAAATCAAGGTAAAATCTTAGTCAAGTGTCACTCAACTTGTTAACTACAAGTTGTGTGATCCATGCTCTGAAGATCTCTGATCGAGCTCATTGCTGTTGGTGTCATGTTCAGAAGTCTTTGCCTTTGAAGACAGTTCTTGTCCTTACATTATATTCTACACTTCCATATATATTTTGGAAGGTAAGAACTATTTTGAATCTATATCTCGTTTATATTGATGCATCGTTATAAGGTATTTGACTTATGTTTTAGTCTAAGAGAGGGATATAGTGGATGTTCTAGGATTTAGCAGTGGGCATTTTTAGCTCCATGCATGCATGCATAGCCTTAGGGCAAAACATGTTGTAACCATAAATGTATTGAAGTATTAATGCTATCATACCTGTTAAGGCACTGGACCACCGAAGTTGCCTGTCAGCTGGGATTCGACGTAGTCTGTAATTACTCAATCCATTTTTAAGCATTTAATAAAACAAAGGGGTACTAATACTACTCTGATTCATTAAAACTTCAAATTGAATGAGTGTGTGAATTTCTTGATTATTAATAGTCATCTGGATACGTTGCAAGCCCAGTGCACGAACGAGCCACTTACAGGAGTCCAAAACATCTTTATGTCCTCCTAAACGTGTCCCCTGAGTTTAAGAGTGTGCTTAGAGTATATATATATATATATATATATATATATATAGAGAGAGAGAGAGAGAGAGAGAGAGAGAGAGAGAGAGAGGGAGAGAGAGAGAGTATGTGCAAATCTGACAATACCTTCATAGGAACACTTTAAAAACAACATTAACAAAGTGTTATGAATTCTGCTTTCATATACCATTTACCGTTTGCTTCTATCATGTGTACATCCAAAGTTATTCAAGTTGCACAAGGACTTTATAAACACACCCTGTATACTGTATGAAGTGTGTTTTTCAATATTGTAGAATACTGGAAGAATCTTGCATGCACATCTGATATTAGAAAGCTCAAGGACAGTTTTCACAAATGACACGGAACTTTCTGAATCAATAATGCTGATCTTCTATTTTGGTTCCAGTTTCTGGAGAGCCTCCTCCCAGTGCAAATTCACATGCACCTCCCAGTCTGTCTGAGGGGCTGAGGATGGTGCTGCTTGGGAATACTGGGGCTGTGAAGAGTGCAGCAGGAATCACCATCCTGGGTAGAGAGGAGTTTAGATCTGAAGCCAGCTCCTCCTCCTCTGCAGGAGTGTGAGAAGAGAAAAGGACAAGTGGCTGCAGGGAGACACTCCAGAGCTCTCCTCTCAGGACAAACTCCAGATTAGCAGCTGCGAGTCTCTGTCTGCCCGCGGGACCCCACGCTTTCCTCCTGGTGATACTGGTGGCGGGCCGATTCACAGAGGAAGAGAGCAGAGCAATGGAGACAATCCAAGAGATATTCAGTGAGGAGGTACATCATGGTCCTTTTCACATACGGTGACAGGCAAGACCATTGAGGATCACATTGAGACAGGCAGCAAGGAGCTCCAGCAGCTTGTTGAGAAATGTGGGAACAGGTATCATGTTCTCAACAATGAGGACTGGAGTGATGGCACTCAGGTCACACAGCTCCTGGACAAGATATACAACATGGTGAAGGGAAACAACGGCAGCTACTACACCAGTGAGATGTACCCGGAGGCAGAAGCAAAGATCAGACAAAGAGCAGAGGAGATACTGAAGTAGGAGGAAGATAAACAGAGGAAAATGCACCTACAAGAACTGGAGAACCTAGAATCGAAGATGAGACGGGAAATCCAGAAACGAGAGGAGAAGATCAGAGAGCTGGAGGACAAGATAGGAGAGCTGGAGGAGGAGCTGAGGAGAGAACAGGAAGAGAATTGCAGGATCAAACTGGAGGGAGAGCTGAGGAGAAGGAGAGAGGAGAGAGAGGGTGGTGCGAGAGAAGAAGGAGTGCAGGAAGGAGGGGGAGAGAGAGGGTAGAGTATGAGGAGAAACACAGGAGAGAGATGGAGGAAGTCAGGCAGCACTACTGGAAACCATCATCGGAACAGAAGCAGCGAGATCCAATGAGTTTCTAAACACAAAATCTCAAAAGATGAAGCCAGCTGAAGCAACAGGGCAGAACTAGAGGCAGTAACCAGAGCAGTATCAGGAGCAATGAGAGGAGGGGCTGAGGTAGGGACAGTATTACACACAGTAACCAGAGCAATCAGAGAAGAGACCAGACTAGGGGCAGTGATCCACGCAGCAAGAGAAGCCATGGCAAGGGAGCAGCACACAGGGCAGTGATTGGTGCAGTGACAGTAGCAATGAGAGGAGGGGCTGCCATCGGGACAGTGTTACACACAGTATCAGAAGCAATAGAGGAGGCAGTGCCAGGGGAAGAAGGGAGGAAACTGAAATATGATGAACAGAGGAGGAGAGAAGAGGGGATGAAGTTGAGGAAGGCGGAGGAGCTGGAGAAAGAGCCAGAGGAATCCAAGCTACCTGTCAGTAGAAGGAACAGCATGGAAGATGGTTTCCATCCCAACTGTAAGTATCCCTTTGAACCCCCTGATTGTCAGTTCAGTAAATCACCTTTCTGAGACACATGATAGTCCCTCCAGGCTTCCGCGATTCCGCGATCACGGAAAAAATCACGAAATTAGCCTCCGCCCGCGGAATTTTCAATTTTATCCCATTTCTTAGAATCAGTTAAAAATGTGGTGAATTATTATTTTTTTTATCACAACTTGAGCGTTTGTTTTGTGGTATAAGAAGGTAGCGCTTACCATATAAAATTCATGTGTATATGTAATAGAAACAAAAGAGATGCTTTCTGATTGGATGAGAGTCTGAGTGCTCATGTTCACAGCCAATCAGTGTCTGTTTCCAAGCTCTTCAGTACATGAATGAGAGATGTGACGCTTTGAGAATAATGTGCTTCCGTGGTGCAGATATGTTTCAAAGCTTTGAGGGATAATGTTTTTTGGCTTTGGTAAACAAACATACTTCTAAATACAGTATACTGATTTGGTCATTTGTGTCTGGTGTTAGTTAGAAGACGCTCCGTTTCTCAAACAAACATTGATGTGTAACTTGGTGATCAGATAGCGGGGGGCGTTTGAAAAAAAAATAGAATGTACAGTAGCAGAACAGCTCTAAATTAAACAAGCAGTAGGTTTTTCTGTTGCAAAATGCGTGTTGTGGTAAAAATGTCATAAGCTTTTCTTGTTTTTTTTTATGTTGATCATTACATTTGTTTACTAATTAAAGTTCTGAAAGGCTATCTTGGTTTAGATTTAATCAAAATAACATATTTACACTGTTTTTCATTAAATATAATAATAATATTCTTTCACTGTGGACCACCATCACAAAGCGCTTTACAGAGGTAGGCTGTGAACTGTGCATTATGTGCAGAGTCACTTACAATAGGACAATTAAAAAGACATTGCCGTGGAAAATGCACTATTTTCTTTGCAGATTTTTGGAAATTTTACTGCAGATTTCTGTGGGGACTAATGTAAGGGTCATTCCGTGTCAAATCAACCAAAATGCAATGAAGTAATTGAGAGCAGCTCAGTGGTTGGAACAAAAGGGACCAGGATTGAGAACCACTGCTTTAAAACACTAGAAGAATCTCCCATGTGCATACGATGATGTTAAGAACACTCATAATAATAATCTTGTTCTTTTTGTTTGTTTTGTTTGTTTCCCCCCAGTGTCTGGAGAGGCTCCTCCCAGTGCAGATTCCCAAGCGCCTCCCAGTCTGTCTGAGGGGCTGAGGGGGCAGGAGCAATAGAGGAGGCAGCAGCAGCAGAGGAGCCAAGTCAAGAGCAGCAAGACGGGAGGGGGGTCCACACAACACTACAAATACAATGTCAAAAATACCATGTACTTCATTGGTTTTGTGGATTAAGTGCTCTATTTTAATTTATTGTAATACTGTACATAATGATATGATTCTAAATATGCTACTTACCAAAACCATAACTACACTGAAGTGTATTACAAAATAATTTCCTTTATTCCAATTCCAAACATGCTGCTTTCTCAATGCAAGATGTATTGTAGGCATATACAGTGCTGTGATGTACATACTGTAAGAACATACGAACATAAGAACGTTTACAAACGAGAGGAGGCCATTCAGCCCATCTTGCTTGTTTGGTTGTTAGTAGCTTATTGATCCCAGAATCTCATCAAGCAGCTTCTTGAAGGATCCCAGGGTGTCAGCTTCAACAACATTACTGGAGAGTTGGTTCCAGACCCTCACAATTCTCTGTGTAAAAAAGTGCCTCCAATTTTCTGTTCTGAATGCCCCTTTATCTAATCTCCATTTGTGACCCCTGGTCCTTGTTTCCTTTTTCAGGTTAAAAGTCCCCTGGGTCGACATTGTCTATACCTTTTAGGATTTTGAATGCTTGAACCAGATCACCGCATAGTATTCTTTGTTCAAGACTGAATAGATTCAATTCTTTTAGCCTGTCTGCATACGACATGCCTTTTAAACCCGGGATAATTCTGGTTGCTCTTCTTTGCACTCTTTCTAGAGCAGCAATATCCTTTTTGTAACGAGGTGACCAGAACTGAACACAATATTCTAGGTGAGGTCTTACTAATGCATTGTAAAGTTTTAACATTACTTCCCTTGATTTAAATTCGACACTTCTCACAATATATCCGAGCATCTTGTTGGCCTTTTTTATAGCTTTCCCACATTGTCTAGATGAAGACATTTCTGAGTCAACATAAACTCCTAGGTCTTTTTCATAGTTCCCTTCTTCAATTTCACTATCTCCCATATGATATTTATACAGCACATTTTTATTGCCTGTATGCAATACTTTACACTTTTCTCTATTAAATGTCATTTGCCCAGTTCTGAATGCTGTCTAGATCATTTTGAATGACCTTTGCTGCTGCAACAGTGTTTGCCACTCCTCCTATTTTTGTGTCATCTGCAAATTTAACAAGTTTGCTTACTATACCAGAATCTAAATCATTAATGTAGATTAGGAAGAGCAGAGGACCTAATATTGATCCCTGTGGTACACCACTGGTTACCTGGCTCCATTTTGAGGTTTCTCCTCAAATCAGTACTTTCTGTTTTCTACATGTTAACCACTCCCTAATCCATGTGCATGTATTTCCTTGAATCCCTACTGCATTCAGTTTGAGAATTAATCTTTTATGCGGGACTTTGTCAAAAGCTTTCTGGAAATCTAAATAAACCATGTTGTATGCTTTGCAATTATCCATTGTCAATGTTGCATCCTCAAAAAAGTCAAGCAGGTTAGTTAGACACAATCTCCCTTTCCTAAAACCATGCTGACTGTCTCCCAGGATATTGTTACCATATAGGTAATTTTCCATTTTAGTTTCCATAAGTTTACATATAATAGAAGTCAGGCTTATTGGTCTGTAGTTACCTGGTTCGGTTTTGTCTCCCTTTTTGTGGATCGGTATTATGTTTGCAATTTTCCAGTCTGTCGGTACAACCCCTGTGTCAAGAGACTGTTGCATGATCTTGGTTAGCGGTTTGTAAATAACTTCTTTCATTTCTTTGAGTACTATTGGGAGGATCTCATCCGGCCCAGGGGATTTGTTTATTTTAAGAGCTCCTAGTCCCTTTAACACTTCTGCCTCTGTTATGCTAAAGTTATTTAAAACTGGATAGGAACAGGTCGACATGTGGGGCATGTTGTCCATGTCCTCCTTTGTAAAAACCTGTGAAAAGTAATCATTTAATATATTTGCTATTTTTTTTTCTTCGTCTATGACTTTGCCATTTGTGTCTCAGACATTTAACCACCTCTTTGAATGTTCTCTTGCTGTTATAATATTGGAAAAACATTTTGGAATTGGTTTTAGCCCACAGCAATATTTATTTCTATCTCTCTCTTGGCCTTTCTAACTTCCTTTTTGACTTTTGTTTGCAGTTCTTAGTACTCTTTCTGTGTACTTTGTTTTTGGTCCCTTTTAAACGCTCTTAAAAGTGCCTTTTTCGCTTAATATTTTTTTTTAATTGATCTATTAAACCATTTTCGCCATTTTGTTTTAGATTTAGATTTGTCTACTTTTGTTATGTAATTGTTTTGCGCCTCTAGTACAACATTTTTAAAAAACAGCCATCCTTTCTCTGTGGATGTTTTCTCTATTTTACTCTAATCTACTTCTGTTAGTCTCTGTTTCATACCTTCATAGTTTGCTTTTCTAAAATTGTAAACCTTAGCTTTAGTCACTTCAAATGAGACCATGTTGTGGTCTGAGTTTGCCAATGGCTTTCTGACCTCTGTTTTAGTTATTATTTGTTTATTTAGCAGACGCCTTTATCCAAGGCAACTTACAGAGACTAAGGTGTGTGAACTATGCATCAGCTGCAGAGTCACTTACAATTACGTCTCACCCGAAAGATGGAGCACAAGGAGGTTAAGTGACTTGCTCAGGGTCACACAATGAGTCAGTGGCTGAGGTGGGATTTGAACCAGGGACCTCCTGGTTACAAGCCCTTTTCTTTAACCACTGGACCACACAGCCTCCTAGTAATGTGTTTGTTATTTGAAAAGACTAAATCAAGGCATGCCTCCCCTTTAGTCGGTGCCTTGACAAATTGCGTTAGGAAGCAGTCATTTGTCATTTCCACCATTTCAATTTCGTCCGTCGTGCCCATCGGGTTTTCCCATTTTATATGGCGGAAGTTGAAATCCCCCATTAGTATGGCTTCTCCTTTTCTACACGCATTTCTAATGTCATTGTATAACAGATTATTTTGCTTGGTGTCTGAATTTGGCGGTCTATAGCATGCTCCTATTATTACGCCTTTTGAATTTTTGTCCATTATTCTGAGCCAAATCAATTAATGACATGTATTTTCCTGGCTTGCCATTTATTAATTTATATAAGTTTAAAAATTAAATACATTTCAACAGCTACCCAGAGGCGCAGCCGGTTTAAAGTTCTCAATGTAACCGGATACTGCTGGTTTTAAAACCGGAAGGTGGAGATTTTCAGTCGAGCAGATCCTTTTCAGTGCAAACTTGTCAAGTACGGATGTAAGCTTCAAAACTGGGGGCATTCCAACAGCTGACCGACAGCGAAGCGGGCTAAAGCGTGTCTGTATCAGCGTACAATTCTCATGCTGCAGCTTGAAACCCTGCAGGGTTTTTTTTTCCCGCAAGGAATGGAAGATGATGATGATGATGATGATGATGATGACGATGATGATGAAAAAGGAGAACGGCCCACGTTACCACACATGAACTGCATTTCATTCAGTACGTTTACATGCAGGCAGTATTCGGAGTACCGAGTATTCTGAATAGCAATTCCACTCCATATAAACCAAAATCAGGCCGTATTTTGAATAGCAGTATTCTGAATATGTAAACCGGAATACCCACCTCATATTCGGAATACCAGCCCTTGTAAACACCTTATTCAGAATACTATTTTTTTTTTTACTGCGGCAGTCCAGCGGGATTCAAAGCCTTCCCCTTATATTAGTACTAGCCTATGTGTCGCTTCGACGTCTGACAGTACCCTACTTTTATAAGATGACGGATCATGTGCCTAAGATTGAAAGCCTTTGCAGAAACTGTACACACATTTATTCACATTACATTATGACCTCAAACTGATTGCTGACTATGCGATATTTACAGCAGCCTATTCATTTGCATACAGTATTACCTCTCGCATACAAAAGTTTTTTTATTTTTATTATGAAGCAGCACGCAAGCATTTCTAGTTGTTGCTGCTGATGTGTGTATGTACGGAATAACACAGGCAGTAGTGCAGGGCAAAAAGACGCAGCACGCCGTTTAATTAAATACAAAAACAAAATAAAAAGTTTAAACACAAAAACACTGATCACAGAGCAAAATAAATATTTAAACAAAACAAAATCACGAACACAAAAATCGAACAGCCAACACAAGTCAGGCTGGGCAAATGCCTTCACTGGTCCTGTACGGTTTATTTTTTTAATTCTCTCGCTGTTCTCGCTGCTCTCACTCTCATTCCACCTCTGAACATCCAACCCCCCTTTGAGCCGAGAGTGGGTCTTTTATATTCGTGGCTGGAGCCTTAATTACCTATTAATAAATTACCTTATTAAGGCTCCAGCCACATTCCCATGAGAGTTATAGGGAAGGGGTTTTAACTCCATCCCCACGACTACATATTACAAGACCGGCTCTCTCGCCGGTCTCAAACAGCAAATAATAAAAGATGGACGGTGCTTGACCGCCTGCACATAAACACAATAAAGATTAGGACGGACAGCTTCGTCCGCCCGCCTACAAATACAATAATAATAATAATAATAATAATAATAATAATAATAATAATAATAATAATAATAATAATAATAGAGGGGCGGGGTGTACTCTGTCACAAATAGCTATTCCTACACTCATGTAAACATGTTTTCAGAATACCAGAATACTCAGGTATTTCAAATACTGCCTGCATGTTAATGTAGTGAATGTAAATAACAAATGCGTTGATGGCTGAAATCTATTATATATAAAAAAAACATGAACTGTACCACCCACTTGCGAGATGAAGTATGGAGTTCATATTTTAGACCAGGTGGCATAGAAATACCCCATGCCATCTGGTCTGAATGCCAACTCCATACTTCATTGTATTCATTTGTCGTCAGAGTATTTTATAGCCTACATATATTTAGGATAAGTCAAGAACGGACAACCGCGCATCTTTCAAGAGTAAAAGTGTAAAACCGTCAAACTGACTGCCTTTGTGGTTCTACAGGTTGCCATGGTACAGATGAGTATTCAATTAAGTAACTAACAACTCAGCTGGAACAAAAACAGAAGAATCTGAGGAACAATAATATTACCATCATTGTAACAGACCTTGAAATTGTCATTGAAGATATCACTTCATGGAGATGAAGAAATGCATTCCGTTGCCTCTTCTGTAACTGTAGAAATTTTCAGCATTTCTTCACATGCTGTCGACTTACTAGCCTTTGCCTCTGTATAAAACACCACAGTACTGCAGCACACAAAAACAGGACTTTCTCCATAATTTTCTCCATGGTTGTAGAACCTCCCAACATTCACTTCAAGGAGATCATGTGATTTTCTTGTGTTCTCGGTACAGTTGCAGATATGTAGTGTAAAAGGGAAATGTTCTTGGTACACTTGAAAAGATGGAAGCGTACTCTGTACATTTTTCCCCTGAAAAGCGCTGAGGACACTTGGTAAGTGTACCGTGCAGAAGTGTACCCAGTGTGAAAACAGCCTTAATCTTTAATCTTCAATTATTGATTAACCCTTTGCGGTCCATTTATTCAGCGCATCCCAGGCACGTCAGCTCCAATTTATTTTCACACATGCAGTTTATTTTAGACGTGCTGTTTAAAAGTATTTTTTTCACAGTAAAAGGAAAAGGCACTGCATATTAACAGGACACTCAGTACTGCATCTCCAGCCCCGCCCCACCCCTTGTTCGCTGTATTTTTCACATATCTCTTCATAGTCGTGCATACCAATAAATCATCTCCTGATCACTCGTTTTATCACCAAACTCCTCAATAATGCGATCCAAGTCATTATTTTATTACTATAACATCTCAAAAAGCTCTGTAAATGTCTGTGATATTCTTTGAGCGCTGGATGCAGAAGCAGCTATCTTGTTTGTTTATGTCCGTGTTATCTCTGTGGTGCCGGGGCTATGTGTATTGCTCAGATCCGCCCCTTTTTTTTCGGCTTCTCTCGGCTCCTATCGGTCTCACTCGGCCATTGAATGGTTTTCTCGGCTTTTTCCGGAGAAAAACAACTAAAGACTTGTGTTTTATGTAACGCTGTAAGAGTTTAAACATTTAAAATAGTAAATGTGGATACAATATTTTCGTTTAAAAAAATTAGTATACGTTAAACCCTTGACAAAAAAAGAATGCGTTTCCTTATATTATGTCTGTAACTTACACTAGTTTTGCCTTTTTACATTTGCGTCAACCCCCAATCCCCCTCCTCTCCTATCCTATCGTGGTGTTCACTCATGTGATCGGTCCTCAACCAATCAAAGTGATGTGCATTAATCAACTATTTCCTCTAATGCGTTAGTATAGGAGGCTGTGTGGTCCAGTGGTTAAAGAAAGAGACTTGTAACCAGGAGGTCCCCGGTTCAAATCCCACCTCAGCCACTGACTCATTGTGTGACCCTGAGCAAGTCACTTAACCTCCTTGTGCTCAGTCTATTGGGTGAGACGTAGTGGTAAGTGGCTCTGCAGCTGATGCATAGTTCACACACCCTAGTCTCTGTAAGTCGCCTTGGATAAAGGCGTCTGCTAAATAATAGTAAAGACTGTAATAATACATGTATGAACGACATGTCTAAATCTAAAAAGAAAAGTCCCGTTTGGGATTGTTTATCGGGGAGGCTCCACTGGTAAAATGCTGAACCACCTTCGACTGAGGCATCCACAGAGCATCAGTGAAGGATCAGTCACTGCAGGTCAGGCACGGATTACACAATTTACGTGCCCACGGACTTGTGACCCGGTAAAAGCTGAAAGGATATCAGAACTAATTGCAGAAATGATTGCATGAGATTGCTTGCCCATTCACACAGTGGAAGGTGATGGATTTCGTCAGTTGCTGTCTTTCATTGAGTCCGATTACAAGGTACCATCACGGCCATCCATACTAAATCGAATACACAGTCTGTATGACACTGTGAAAACTACAAGAAGCCCTAGATAAAGCTAGGGCTTCTTGTAGTCTGTCGCCAAGCTACACACGTAAGATTGGCGACAGACTGCTGGACATCAAGAGCACAAGATTCTTACATTTCGTTCTTACATTTCGTTTCTCGCGCACTACATCACTGATGAATGGGAGTTTTGTTCAAAACGTAGCAGACTCTTGGAATCTTCATGGCAAAGTTGTAGCTGTTGTTCATGATAATGCTTCAAATATGCGGAGGCTTGGTGAAATGAGCTGCAATGCTCAGGATCTTGGTTGCACTGCACACTCGCTACAGCTTGCAGTTCAGACTGGTCTTAAAACTGACCGCATCTCTCGTCTGCTTAGAGAAGCACGACATCTTGTGGCTCACTTTAAGCACAGCAATTGTGCTTTGAACGCGCTTCAAGAACAGCAACACGTAATGAATCTTCCTCAACATCAGCTTGTTCAGCATGTTAAAATACGCTGGAACACTGACTTTCTCATGTTGGAGCATCTCTTGGAACAAAGGTGGGCAGTTTGTGCTGTCTTAAGTGATAGGAGAATCACCAAACGTACAGATGCCCGCACACTTGAAATGAAAGACGGGAGCTGGAAATTGCTGAATCTCTAGCAAGCAAATTAAAGCCGCTGTACTGTGCTATAACTGTTCTGTCTGGCGAGACCACTTCAAACGTGTTTGCATCTTTCATACATCCACTAATGCATTGGTTAATCAGCAACCATCTCGTTGTTTCAAATGAAGATTTGCCTTCCATCAAAACGTTCAAACGGCTCATGACTGAGGAAATCCGAACAAGGTTTGAGATTACTGATGCACAGTCAATATCGATGCTTTCGGCTGGACTGGACCCACACTACAAATCGCTGGAGTTTACAGATGCTGATTTGAAGGAGCTAGCGTATGGGGCGATAAATAATGAAATGCACACAGTGATCTTCCCAGCCACTGAAAACACACTCGCAGCCGTCGATAACGAAGCCTCCACCTCTCAAACAGAGAGCGAAACAACCCCACCTGCAAAGAAAGGCCGTGAGGATCCCCGCTCAACTCTGTGTTTTCATCTAGGGAGACAGCGCGAAGCTCCACCGGCATCAAATGTAAATGAACGAGAGCTTGAGCAGTACCTATGTGAACCCGATTTGATGTTGAAAGTAACCCACTGAAGTGGTGGGCTGTGAATGGTCACAAATACCTGCGACTGGCAAAAATCGGATGCAAATACGTCACCGTGCCAGCTACTTCAGTACCAGTCGAGAGACTTTTTTCAACGGCTGGGAATATTGTGATAAATCTGAGAAGTTCACTGGACCCAGAAAATGTCGACAAACTAGTTTTCTTGCAGAAGAATCTAAAAAGTGTAAAAAGTGGATTTTACCATTGAAGTACGCTATCTAAGTTTCTTCCCCTTATGTTTTCATTTTATTTTTTTGTAAATACATAGCAAATGAAAGAAACTCTTTGATTTTGGACTAATGTTTTCTGAACTAAGGTTTTTTTGGACTAAAGTTTTCTGACATGGATTATTGGCATCTTGAGGACTGCAGTTTAATGTAAAAAAAAGTTAAATGTATTCTCTGAAAAAAGGCAAAAGACAAGTATAAAGGTAAGATCAGTTTTTCTTCATATTATATTTTCATATAAACTTATTATGTTTGACTGTTTGAATCTGTCAGAAACACTTAAAATACAAAATGGATTAAAATGGGTCTTAAAATAATGCAAGTAAAATATACAAATGTGAAGTTACTGAAACATAAACTGTTTGCCCGTTTAAACGGTTAAATGACCCCGATTAACTCTGGGTTTAAACGTTTAGTCAATTAAACGTAGATTTACTGCCTTAGTTTTACGTCTTTTTGATGATGTCGGACCTGGTCTGACATAGGACCGCAAAGGGTTAATCCTTCAAGAAGCTGCTTGATGAGATTCTGGGATCAATAAGCTACTAACAACCAAACGAGCAAGATGGGTCGAATGGACTCCTCTCATTTGTAAATTTTCTTATGTTCTTAAGTTCTAATAGATTTCCATTACATGAGAGTAGATGTTAAAACTTCATGCTGATTTGAACTCGACTCTCCAAAGATAAGCACCAACTAAGGCGTGGGTTTACAGTAAACTAATGTGATCCATCTGTGTCTCCATCCATTTGCGTTTCCTTCCATATGATGATGTAGATATCCTTCTGCCTGGTGTTGATGACTGAAGTGTAATGCTGGCTCCAGGGATCAGCTTATTTGCCTCCCTAGCGCATCAGCACACACAACAGCTGCGATGCTGGCTCCGGGGATCAACCACAGTGCGGTGTCCCCAGCGCATCAGCATGACAACCATCTGGATTGAGCTAAGTAGGGTACATCCCTGGGGTCTTCAAGTGGGCACCTTCCATTCTTGGTGTTTCATCGACTAGCCCACGACACCTCAAGAGGGCTTGATGGTGATTCTGGCATCCCAGCATAATTAAGGACCCCTGTATGTGTGGATTTTACTAAATTGAATACTCAATTGATGTAATAATTATGTTATGTAGACCTTTTATGATTTAGTTACGCCTTTTGCAGTTATCAATATTTAAAAGTTGCTTTTCATCTTGTCTTCATTAGTAATAGCCCTGTGCCTGTGGCTCCCTGCCTCAGACTGTTTATCCTCCTGCTTTCTCTGTTCCTGTTTCCCATAGACTGCGCTGGACAATTACCCTTCCCATCATCCCCTGTGGCAGTTGCCTAGCTGTTCTTGTTGTTTTGCTGTTGTTCTTGCTTGTTTATTTGTGTCATTTGGGGACATTATTATTTGGGTGAGAAAATGTTTCTGTGTCTCCCCAGTGCCTAACTGCCTAACCAGTGTAGTGTCTTGTCTCTGTGCCTCCCCCCCTCCCTTTCCTTCTCCTTTACCTTTCTCTGCCATACAGTCCTGTTCAGAATAGTTCTAAGTACAAGATACATTTTGCCAGTGTAACGTTTAATCTAGCTAATAAAAATAAATGTTATTTTGAGAAGTCATTGTATTTATTCCAAGTTGCCTAGTATACAATCAAATTGTATTAGTCTGCCAGTGTTGCACCAATTCTGCCCCAATAGGGTCCAATGTTGACATACCATAGAGCCAGTAAGGGAACAGTATTGGACCTATTCAGATTACCTTCATTTTAAACTCAGTAACAGTGTTTCTTAAAGGGCCAGTACTGCACCAGTTCCTAGTCAATTCAGATTGCCAGCACTAGGCCAATTAAGTGTCCATGTGCAAATGACACCGGTCCAATTACCACACATGATTGGACCAATACAAGTCATACTGGTCTGCCCGCATTGCACCAAATCTGGCAAAACAGTTTGGCAACATTGGTACAGTATTGGGCCTGGGAATAATTACTGGGAATCATTATGCTCATCATCATCATCCTCATCCTCCTTTTTAATGTGCACTGTTTCTTTATGGCTGGATTTGTTATAGTGATGTTGACGTTGTTCCGTTGTCATTTTGTTTTGCAGAGTAGATTGTATTATACTGCTTGATGAACACCGTAAGTCACCTTGGATAAAGGCGTCTGCAATAATAATAAGAACTGTGATTCTGATAATATGTGACCTGGTCCTGCTGTGTGTACTTTGAATTGCTTGTGGGAATTATTTCACATCATTGCAGCCTTCCACAGTGAAAATAAACAGCTTGTGTAAAAAGCAAACATGACCCATACCAGTTGTAGTTTAAACATTAGCTTGTTTTTGGAGATTTTTTATGTTTGATATGGAAAGCTAAATAAGGAGAATACAAAGTACAAAATCCGGAGGTTTTTACAGAAACATTTTCCCACCCAAACAATAATGTCCCCAAATAATTAACGAGCAATAACAACAGCAAAACTAGAATTGTCCCGCTCAGTAGCATGTACGTCTGCATGGCAATGGTAAATAACGGTCTAGGGAAGGTGAGGAATCTTTTTGGCTTACAGAAATCCCCCCGTAACAGCTGATCCATTCAACGGATATTTTGTGCAGCTTCAAAACTGCGGTTAAGTTCAATCAAGTTGCTGCCATTTTGGATTTCAGGTCTGATTGTTAGTCTGGTGGTTTAACTTTGGTGCCGGAGAGCGTTTTTTTTTTTTTAATTCACTTGTAGGTATAAGAGTACTTGAAACTGCAAACGCAAGTCAAAAAGGAAGTTAGAAAGGCCAAGAGAGAGATAGAAATGAACACTGCTAAGGGGCTAAAACCAATTCCAAAATGTTTGTCCAATTATAACATTTCAAAGAGGAGGTAAATGTCAGCAAGATAACAAAAAAATTCAAATATATTAAAGGTTAAATGTTTTTACAAAGATATGGACAACATACAAATGGCAAAATCATAGATGAAGAAAAAAATCTCAAATATATTAAATAAATGGATTACTTTTCATGCAACAGTCTTTGACAAAGGCAAATATGGACAAACATAATACCCCATCCATGGAGACAAAACCAAACCTGTTCCCATCCTGAGTTTTAAATAACTTAATATGCATAACAGAGGCAGAAGTTTTAAAGGGACTAGGAAGATGCAACTTAAAATGGATAATTGCAAAGCGAATCTATGAAAAAAGACAGAATCCCTGGGCCGGATGAGATCCTCCCAATCTAGACAAATAAATGAAAGTTATTTACAAACTGCTAACCAAGATCATGCAACAGTCTTTAAATGGGAATTTTAATCGAAGTGACCTCATCTAGAATATTGTGTTCTTCTGGTAAAGGACAGACTGGAGAATTGCAAACATAACAGGCTAAAATAATTGAATCTATTTAGTCTTGAACAAAGAAGACTACACAGTAATCTGATTCAAGCATTCAAAATTCTAAAAGGATTGACAAAACCAAACCAAAAAAAGTAACTACCAGGGGTCACAAATGGAGGACCAAACAGAAAATAAGCACTTTCCCAGTAAACATTCTATTTGGCCCCATGTAAACTTATGGAAACTATAATAAGATCCAACAAAATGGAAAACATTACCTATATGTCAACAGTATCCTAGGTAGTTTAATGGAGATTAAACAGTCATGTTGCATGGTTTTCATTGGAAATATAAACGGGTGATTTAAAAAGGTCATTTGTCTTAACTAAATCCTGCTTGATTTTTTGAAGATGCAACATTAATTAATGGAATAATTATATAGATGCACATTTTCACTCAGTCTATGAAAAAGAGACCTTTGTACTCACACCGTGTTTGTTAAATTTGTCCTGTCTGTTTAGTGTTTAGTCGTTTTGTATGTCTGTTTATTTTGGCTTTGTAAGTCAGAAAGTCTTTCAAACCTTTTATTTTCTGTGCTGTTTTATTAAATGCAATCTGGTCTGGGCCGTCTTTGTGACATTAGGTCTTAAACATTTTTGTTACTCTCAGATTAAAAAATAAGGCCAAATTATTTTAAATGTTAACAGAATTATTTTTTACAAACTGCTTGACTTATTTGATTTGATCTATATTTAAGTTTCCATATTGTTTTTTTGTGATCAAATGTTTTATTAGAAAAGCTTATTTCCCAAGTTTTACTTTCGGAGATGCTTCTGACCTCTGCCTCGGCCTCCACTGCGGTCTTTGGCATATCCTCCGTAAAAAACATTAGCTCTTACAGCTCCTGAATAAGAAAACACATGTATCTGTTATTCCACTTACACAAATGTTTTTATGAAGTTAACTTTTTTAGTACTATTTCTCAAATATCTGTATTTTCAAGGGACAATTAGAAAAGCAAATAATGCTCTTAGTTCAAATGTTTCCACACCCTTGTCAGATAAGTATTTAATAATTGTGTCAATTAATCTAATTCACACAAAATATTGTAGAAACTGTCATTATATCATTTTCTTACAAGTGTGTGATACACTAATTTCAGCAGGCCCCAGTGCTGTAAACCAGGAGGCAAAGACAAATCTGTTCAGCCACTTGGGAAGTGATGATATTAGAGTACATCACACAACCGAGTACCTTATGTGCTTATAAAAATGGGTTTAGTAACTAAATTAAAAAGATGGTTTTCACATTTTGTTTGACTTATTTTATATAATATACTTCTGTTCAATATTGACCTAAATACTTCTTATTTTTTTAAATAGTCCCTTAAAATTTAAAGTAAAAAATGATTGATACTAAATTGAACACTCATTGAAAGTACTTTAAATCTCTAAATTGTATGTAACTGTTGGTGCATTGTGACCCTGGAGATGGAAGTTTGATCTTTGGGTTAACCCCTACGAGCCAGTGCTTTGTGGTGCAGCCTGGGGGGAAGTTTGCCTTTGGATTATGGCTGTATTTAAAATACTAATTTCATAATAAGTATATATATATATATATATATATATATATATATATATATATATATATATATATATATTATTTTTTAAAGAAAAAATGACTTACTGAAAATGATGTTCTTCAGAAGAAGATCTTTGAAAGCTCTTTTGACACCTCGTCCAACCCAGTTGAACTGTACAGCTAAATCATTGGATATTGTGGTGCTCATCAGCCTCCAGGTAGTAGCTTTGAGGTTTCCACCTCCAATTACGGAAAGCATGCCAACCTGAAATAAAGGATGGATGTTTTTTTCAGAAAATATGTTTACATGAGCAGGATTTAAAAGATGGCCATTAGTCTGAATTGCTATACAATTTATTACACCCGGTCACAAATGTAACCTGTTAAATTTAGCCAGTATTCTATTTATGAACTATACAGCTTTATTTAAAATAAATATATATAAATCAACAATAGACAACCCTTAAAATATGACGTGCCTCATGGTGCACTTGTTAACAGGTTGGGTATGTAAGAAGAGTGCATTGTCAGTTTGGCTGGTCATGAATTCTGTCCCAACTTTGGCTGCTAGATTGATCATCTGGTCAGAAAAGCCCACAGGTGACACAAATTGAAAACATTACACTGTGAGGAAAGTGTAATTAAAGGGATTTTGTGATTGCAATCAATTATCATTCTCAGGGCAGCATTGCTATTACATATAATATTGTCCCCACAGAAATCCACGGTTACATTTCCTAAAATATGCAAAATAAAAAGTAAATTTTCCGCAGTAAAGTCTTTTTTAATGAAAAACAGTGTAATACTGTGTTTTTATTAAATGTTAAACAAAGTAGCCTTTAGTTTCAGATCTTTAATTAGTAAACAAGCGTAATGTGTTGATCAAAATAAAAAACTAGAAAAGCACAACATTTATCACTACACACGTTTTGCAATAATAAAGCCTACTGCCCCAATGCCTCCCCTTGCTATCTGGTCACCAAGTTACACGTCAATGTTTGTTTGAGAAACTGAGCATCTTCTAGCTAACACACACACCGACGAGTAAAAACAATATTTCAAATAACCAAATCAGTATACTGTATTTAGAAGTATGTTTGTTTACCAAAGCCAAAAAACATTATCCCTCAAAGCTTTGAAACATATCTGCACCACGGAAGCACATTGTTCTCGAAGCGTCACATCTCTCATTCATGTACTGAAGAGCTTGGAAACAGACACTGATTGGCTGTGAACATGAGCACTCAGACTCTCATCCAATCAGAAAGCATCTCTTTTGTTTCTATTACATACACAAGCGCTCCCTTCTTATACCACATAACAAACTCGCAAGTTGTGATATAAATAAATAAATAATTTTCACCACATTTTGAATTGATTCTAAGCAATTGGATAAAATTTAAAATTCTGCGGGCGGAGGCTAATTCTGTGATTTTTTCCGCGATCGTGGAATCATGGAAACCTGGAGGGACTAATAATAACTGAACTTTTTCCAAAGAAATAAAATAGTCAATAAAAGGGTTACTTTTATTATATATATATATATATATATATATATATATAAAATATCAAAACACACTTACTAGATCTTTGCAGAATGATTCTGCTTCTAGTTTCTTTTCCAGGTTGTCCACTGCCACCATTGTACTATGAGGAAGCTGGACATTTTCTGACAGTTGAAATTCTTCTTCTCTTGATCCAGCAGGGATGATGGTATTGAGAAGTCGAGTGTTTTGTGCTATTTGCATTTTTAGTTCCTCAAAGCACTCAAATACTTTCCTTTGAAAAGCTGAAAAGATGTGATGATACTTGATTAATTTAGGGTATACATTTAGAGAATACATACCATTTTTCATTTGCAATTCACCATGCTACAACGCAATCTGAGGCACACTTAATTTTTAGGAAATATGTAATTTTTGTTTTGGTTCCAGGAACACATTTTTAAATATGTGTGCGCTAGACTTCAGAGCTTTAAAAGTGCACGACTCAAGTGAAAGTATAACATTCAGCTTGTTGTCCCTTAGACAAATCTTACATTCCTATGTGTTGAGTGATATGAATCCACACCTCTGAAAAGTGATTACAAATTCAACAATTACCTGCTCTCGATGTGGTTTCAATATCTGTTTGAGAAGAGGATGGTCTTTGAAAATTTCGTATTGAAGACATGGGTGTCATCATCTGCAGTGGTGGAGTCTCAGTCATAGTTACAGTCTGGGGTAGAGGTGGGGGTGTGGGGGGCAGTGGCAGCTCCAGATTAATGGCTGGATGCTTTTTTGGATGTGAAGAGGGCTCCTGCTCATCTTCATCAGAAGAAACATAGGCCCTGTTTGGTCTTGAAATTAAATTATGACAATTAATTGCAATGTTTTTTGCAACTTGTCAATAACATTCAAACACCTTTTCAGCTAATTGTCAATAACATTCAAACACATTTTCAGCAGACTTAAGCTGTGGCCAAAAGCATTTTGTAGAGCCAATAATCCAATTCCTTGGTACCACCTCAACTTCTAAAGTTTCACTAAATTCAACAATGGCAAACATTGCTTTTCCCTGCTTAAAATATGAAAATTATACAAATTAAAAAAGGACAGGCATTCCTTAACTACAACTCCCCCAGCCACAGCCAAAACATCCTTCACTGGTGCTGTGGCAAGTAAAGTTCCAGCATCTTTGGGCAGCAAAGGGTGTTCTGGATGCAATATTCTTAGTAGCTCAGACAGGGCATTTAATGTGATTTTATTTTTGGTAGCCCATTCACCTAATTTTACAGATAATCCCCAAATCAGACACAACTCTGTCAAAACTCATGTCTTCATCACTTGTGTCATTAACCTCACACTCATGAGCAGACTACAAGTGTCCAGTTGACTTGTGACTAATTGTGGTAGAGGGGTATCATGATCACATGTGCTCATTTCTAAGGGCATAGATGGAGTCTTTAAATCAACAGGCATGACCTGATCAATATCAAAGATATCAGCTACATCTCCAAGGCCAACATGTTTTGAATATGCTGTATTATTTGTAACATTGTGGTTTTGCTCATTATTTTGTTCTTCCACCATAATATCTGCAATTTGCTGATGTACCCTAGCATGGATTTTTCTGCGATTTGTCCAGTATGATTGCAATTTTGAATGACTCATTGCATTTAAATTCTGAACAAATAATCATAACTTTGTATGTATGTAACACTTCTCTGATAGGACATTGGATGGAATGAGGAGACTGATAGGATGTGTATCACTAGCTGTACTGTCAAATCAGAGCTCACAGACTGCCTCTCTGTAGGCGGGACATAGAGGATCCAGTCGAGGCATACATTCCCTGCACACACACATATTTATTTTCTTAAATTATTTTCTTAGTCCTATTTAAGTCAATGTGTTTTTTTTCTTAAAACACCAATAGTTTAGCTAATAATGCTTAATGTTATTATTAAGTTGTTCTGAAATAACTTGTATGCTATGTTCATACAGTAATTAAACAGACTGTGTTGTATAGCGTTATGCTGACTTTGAAAAACAAAATGTTAAAAACAGGGTTTAGTGCAAGTGACAAACCCGTTTTTCTTTACACACACTAAATTATATATGACGCGCACGCAAGCATGCTATCACACACACACGCACACACACTCACACACACACACACTCACACTCACACTCACACACGCACACACACACACTCACACACGCACACGCACATGCACACGCACACACACTCACACGCACACACACACACACACTTACACTCACACACACTCACACACGCACACGCACACGCACACACACACGCACACACACTCACGCACACGCACACATGCACACACACACACACACACGCACGCACACACACTCACACACACACTCACACACACGCACACACACACACAAATACACACACAAATTATCTGGCCCGTGAGCAGAAAACTAGTTATTTGTTGAAGGCCAGCATGGGCAGCAGTGTGGAGTAGTGGTTAGGGCTCTGGACTCTGGACTTGACCGGAGGGTCATGGGTTCAATCCCAGATGGGGGACACTGCTGCTGTACTAAAATAAATAATAATAATAATAATCGTGCATCTTGTTACAGTTTCAACACTCGTGGTTTGTCTTTGTTGTATAAAAACCTGTCCATATGCAGAAACTGCTCGTGCTGCATCCGCAGAGTGTGGTGGAATTGTCAACTGCACATGTGTGGAATTGTCAAAAAAACAGTGTTTAATTTTTGCATGTTCACATCTGATTTCATACCTCAGACAGAAATCAACAATATTTATTTTTTCACAGTAGGCAGTCAAAAAAATCAGTTTTCCGTTGAATACAACGAGACACTAGTGATCCGTCGCAGCATCTGTGGAGTAGCACTTTGTTCTTGACTGGACGTTTGTGAGTTCAATCACATGTGGGGACACATTGCTGCTTTATCTAGATTGGTCAGTAAAAACCTGACTGTTAAATGTATGTCACAATTGTAAGTTGGCCTGGATAAGTGTGTCTGTTAACTAATAATAATAATAATAATAATAATAATAATAATAATAATAATAATAATAATAATAATAATATGTGGTTTGGTTGATACTTGGATGGGAGACTGCCTGGCAATACCAGATACCTCAAACTTTTCTTTGAAGTTTTACTTGTATTATTAACAAATATTAAACAGAAAAAATGAGCTGATTTACTTTTAATTTATTCAAATGGACCGCAAAAGGGTATTAATCGAATTGAAAAATTGCATAAGAGAGTTATAACATATTTATTTCACGCATCCACCGCTGTTTTAATTGCATTTGGATCATTCCAGACACCACCTGACAGAAAACAAACTCAATGCATTGATCATTAATATGGACTGGAAAATAGCAAACGTAATACCGATCCAAAAAGGAGACAAAACTGAACCAGGTAACTACAGACCAATAAGCCTGACTTCTATTATATGTAAACTTATGGAAACTATAATAAGATCCAAAATGGAAAATTACCTATATGGTAACAATATCCTGGGTGACAGCCAGCATGGTTTTAGAAAGGGAGATCATCCGTAACTTACTTGACTTTTTCGAGGATGCAACATTGAAAATGGACAACTGCAAAGCATACTTCTATTTAGATTTCCAGAAAGCTTTTGACAAAGTCCCGCATGATTAATTCTCAAACAATCACAAGGAATTGCATGCACATGGATTAGGACAACAGGTGAAAACAGAAAGTACTGATTAGAGGATCTAAATGGGTCCAACCAGTGTAAAACCTTAGGTCTGTAATCTACATTAATGATTTAGAATCTGATATAGTAAGCAAACTCGTTAAATTTGCAGACGACACAAAAATAGGAGGAGTGGCAGACACTGTTGAAGTGTCTCATTCAAAATGATCTAGACCGCATTCAAAATTGGGCAGACACATAAAATGAAATTTAATAGAGAAAAGTGTAAAGTATTGCATAATAAAAATGTTCATTATAAATATCATATGGGAGATGTGTTTGGAGTTTATGTTGACTCAGAAATGTCTTCATCTAGACAATGTGGGGAAGCTATAAAAAAGGCTAACAAGATGCTTGGATATATTGTGAAAGTTTTGAATTTAAATCAAGGGAAGTTTCTACAATGCATTAGTAACTCACCTAGAATATTGTGTTCAGTTCTGGTCACCTCGTTAAAAAGGATATTGCTGCTCTAGAAAGAGTGCAAAGAAGAGCAACCAGAATTATCCGGGTTTAAAAGGCATGTCTTTTGCAGACAGGCTAAAAGAATTCTATTCAGTCTTGAACAAAGGACTACGGCGAAAGGATTCAAACATTCAAAATCCTAAAAGGTATAGACAATGTCAACCGGGGACTTCTTTGACTTGAAAAAAAAAAAAAAAGGACCAGGGGTCATAAATGGAGATTAGATAAAGGGGCATTCAGAACAGAAAATAGGAGGCACTTTTTACACAGAGAATTGTGAGGGTCTGGAACCAACTCCCCAGTAATGTTGTTGAAGCTGACACCTGGGATCCTTCAAGAAGCTGGATGAGATTCTGGGATCAATAAGCACCTGATGCGAGCAAGATGGGCTGAATGGCCTCCTCTCGTTTGTAAACTTTCTTATGTTCTTATGTTCTTATGTTCTTAATACATTTTAAAAACAAAACATCAAAGTCACAGCATGCATTATATTCCGGCCGGGACATTTCAATTTGATGAGAATAAGCAGAGCGTGACATTAACAGAAGTGACATTAAATTTGACTGTATTATGGCTACGTCTGTCTTCTTTTCATACATTTACACTGTAAAACACGAGGCTGAAGCTGGCTTATTCGTCAGCTTCTTATTCGCAAGCTTTTAAGTGCATAAATGTATTTGTCTATGTTGAAGAAGTAACCTTGCATTTAAAGGATTGAATTACTTTGGGCCGCTGATTTCTCTGCAAGTACCTGAAGAGGGGCAACCCTCCTACAAGCCCCACTTGTATTTATCGGCAGCACAAAGTGATTTAACCCTTTAAATGCAAGGCTTTTTCCAGCGAAGAAGCTGTGCAATTGGCATATGCGGCATATTTGCCCTCTGTTCTGCCCCAGTAAACCATGTTGGGCCGGGCTAAATACAGGTGTAGCTTATAGAGTGGGTGTCCCTCTCTGGGTACCTGCAGAGAAATCAGTGGTCCAACGTGATTTAACCCATTAAATGCAAGGCTACTTATTCAACGTAGATACATAAACAGCGAATAAGAAGCTGAGCGATTAGCATATGTAGCAAGTGTACCCGCTGTTCTTCCCCAGTAAACCATGTTGGGCCAGGCTAAATACAAGTGGGGCTTGCAGAGGGTTTGCCCCTTGTCAGGTACCGGCAGAGAAATCGGTGGCCCAAAGTGATTTAACCAGTTAAAGTCAAGGCTACTTCTTCAACGTAGACAAATACATTTATGCACTAATAGCCAGCGAATAAGAAGCTGAGCGAATGAGAAGCTGGCGAATAAGAAGCCAACTTCAGCCTCGTCTGTAAAACCACAGACGTGTGAAACATTTGTATGTAAATGGAATGTGTGTATAGTAAAAAAAGTGCTCTATTCCTAAACAGCAGTGTTTATACCTCATTATACCTGGACTCTTGACCGGAGGGTTGTGTAAATTGGTAATTGTATGTAAACATAATGTGATATAATTGTGACAATTGTAAGTTGCCCTGGATAAGGGTGTCTGCTAAAAAATAAATAATAATAATTTAAATGCAATCTGCTGAACTATTTGCATTTGACTTGGTATTTGTATATTCTGAAATATAAGAATTTGCATTTGAATTTCAAATCATGGGAAAGTTAAAAAATATTTCAATTTTAAACACTTTTCAATTATAATGCTCATAATAAAGTAGAGAGACTTTTCGGTATTGCTGGTAAAGTTGATTAACCTGAAAGATGTAAACTAAAGGACACTTCAGAACTTCATGTTCATTAAACATAACAGTCAAAACAAGTAAAAAGAATAATTGTGTAATGCACACATATATAAATATATACATATATCTAATCATTTATGTCAGTTTTTCACAAACCTGGTCCTGCGGGCGTGTGTCTGCTGTTTATGTTCCATGTCACGAAATCTGTAGGTTCAGATTTCTTTACGTACTCTTTTCCATTTAGCTCAGTATACACTCTTATCTCAGGGGAGACGTTAGGAGGACAGAGATGGTACTACTCCTTGTGGGGTATTTTTATTACGCTCTTGACCCGCAATATATCCAGATGACTAATATAGCACCCAAGAAATTGACAGACTCATGTATTTAAAGTTTTTTACGAATCGGAGTATGATTAGTACTCGTTCGGTTTATTAACGGTTAAATATTAGATAGAGTAGCTACAGGCTACTTCGTATCCCCAGCTGACAGACGCACTGGGCAGTCCAGTGTCTTAACAGATATCAACGTTAACACTTTAATACATATATATATATATATATATATATATATATATATATATATATATATATATATATATGTATTCAAGGCCGACAAGCAGGCCAAGAACACGTCACTTAAAGTACCCAATGGTCTATTTCAGTACATTCAACAAAATACTCTCTTATTTCTAAAACATAGCGTGAGTCCCTTATAGCAATACATGCAATACATGTGAGATAAAATAATAATTGATTAATGCTTACCCTTACTACTTAGCTCAATCCAGACGGTTGTCATGCTGATGCGCTGGGGAGGCCGCACTTTGGTTGATCCCCGGAGCCAGCATCGCAGCCGTTGTGTGTGCTGATGCGCCAGGGAGGCAAAATAAGCTGATCCCTGGAGCCAGCATTACACTTCAGCCATTAACACCAGACAGAAGGATATCTACATCATCATATGGAAGGAAACGTAAATGGATGGAGACACATATGGATTACATTAGTTTACTGTAAAGCTACGTCTTAGTTGGTGCTTATCTTGGCGAGAGCCGAGTTCAAATCAGCATGAAGTTTTAACATCTACTCTCGTGTAATGGAAATCATGAAGATCTGGATCGTCCAGTGACTGCTGTGAATAGTGCAGCTGGCAACAAGGGAAAGACCTTGACAGCCTGGAGAGACAGCAACTGACAGGAGGAAAGAGACCCCATTTGGGCTGGTAAGGGTTAGCTACCCTTGTCGGCAGTATCCAGCTCTGTGTTTACAGGATGCTGGAGACACCACCCCAAGGCTTCTAAGAAATTAAAGAAAAAATACCCCTAGAGTCTGCGAGGCGGGGGGGCGGAAGATGACTCAACGTTGGACAACACGGTTAACGACTTAGGAACGGAAACGGATATGAGTATGGAGAGTACTTCACAAAAGACTAGTTCAAGATCTGCAGTTAACAAAGACATGGAACTCCAGGTTTGTGTCTGCGGCTGGAGCAAGGCGACAACGGTCAGGGGTTTGAAGATTCATCAAGGGAGAATGAAATGTTTGAGGGAGAAGGGACAAGGGCCTCGCATTGATCAGTACTTCTTACGAAGTCAGTCAAGTCAGTCGAATGAAATCCAGCGACAGGAAGCAAACCACAGTTCGCAGGATATCAGCACCCCTGTCATAGACGTGAGGAGGACTTGCATGGACACAGTTAGTGATGAACCTAATGATCCTTGTGAACCCGGTCAGACAAACCAGCATAAGAGAAAAAAAGAACCTCAACGGGCACAAGCCTGGAGTTAAATGGCCAAGAGCTTGTGAGAAAACTGCATGGGACACAGTAAACACAGATCTCTGCGTTGCATTGGAAAGATTAAGTGGAACAGTTGAAAAGAAGCTGGATAAATTTGGGGACATCATCTACGCATATGGAAGTGAGAGGTTTGGAGTTGAAAAAAGGAAGGAAAAAGTACAAACGATTCCTGGAAAGTCTAGACGGCAGCAGGAGATTGAACGCTTAGTTAGAGAAAGGAGACAGCTGAGGAACCAATGGAGAAGAGCAGAACAAAGTCAGAAGGAGGGACTCAATCTCTTACAAAGGGTCATAAAAGATAAGCTTGCAACATTGCGCAGAGCTGAGCGCCTACGGAAACGCTACAAAAAGAAGGAGCGTGCGAGAGCTAACTTTTATAAAGACCCATTCAAATTTGTAAAGTTATTCACCAGTGAGAAGAATGGCACACTAAAAGCATCTAAGGTTGAGCTGGAGAGATATTTGGAGGAAACACATACAGATTCAAAAAGGCAGGAGCCTATGTCAATTCCGTCAGACATCCCACCTATCAATCCACCAGAATACCAAATGGAGGACTGTGCACCTAAGTGGAAAGAAATAGAGCAAGCTGTGAAAAAAGCAAGGGCTTCATCATCTCCAGGGCCTAATGGAGTTCCGTACAGAGTGTACAAGAGTGCTTCAGGAGTTCTACAATTCTGTGGAAATTGATGAAAGTGGCATGGGAAAAACAGGTTGTACCAAGAGCATGGCGCCGAGCAGGTGGAGTCTTTATACCTAAAGAAAAAGATTCTACAAGCATCAGTCAGTTTCGTCCCATTTCCCTATTAAACGTAGAAGGCAAGATTTTCTTCAGCATTATTGCTCAGAGATTGTCAGCTTACCTATTAAAGAACTGCTTCATTGACACTTCAATACAAAAAGCGGGCATTCCAGGTTTCCCAGGTTGCTTAGAACACATCAATGTGATCTGGCAACAAATTCAATCAACTAAAAGGAGAGGAAGGAGCTCCATGTGACATTCCTGGATTTGGCTAATGCATATGGTTCAGTGCCACATGAACTACTTTGGGCAGCATTTGATTTTTTCAGTGTACCGATGACAATAACAAATTTAGTGAAAGCCTATTTTGGAGATTTGCAATTCAGTTTTTCAACTTCAGAATTCAGCACTACATGGCAATGCCTAGAGGTTGGAATAATGGCAGGATGCACCATTTCTCCACTGGCTTTTACCATGGCAATGGAAGTAATCATTAGGGCATCAAAATGGGTAGTAGGAGGAGAGCGCTTGGCTTCTGGAATGCGACTACCACCAATTCGAGCATACATGGATGACATGACAACCATGACTACAGCAGTAGCCTGCACTAATCGATTATTGGGCAAATTAACCAATAACATTGAATGGGCACGAATGCAATTCAAGCCCACTAAATCAAGGAACATCTCTATAATTAAAGGCAAAGTAGTAGATAAAACATTCTTCATTAATGGTGAGGCAATACCAACAGTGTCTGAGAAGCCAGTGAAGAGTCTTGGGAGATGGTACGACGGGGATCTAAAGGACACAGTTCGTGTGGGAGAAGTTAGACAACAAGCAGTGGAAGGGTTGAAGAGCATAGACAGCTGCGCTCTACCAGGTAAACTAAAACTCTGGTGCTTTCAGTTTGGTCTACTGCCGAGGTTGCTGTGGCCACTGACTGTGTACGAGGTTTCTTTGACAACAGTAGAGAAGCTGGAAGCTTTAATCAGTTCATACATCAGGAAATGGTTGGAGTTCCACGCTGCCTCAGCAGAGTGGGACTTTATGGTAAAGGAATACTGCAGCTACCAGTCTCTGCTCTAACCGAGGAGTTTAAGTGCGCCAAGGTCAGACTGGAAATGACATTAGTAGAGTCACGCGACAAATGCGTAGGGGAGGCAGCACCTGTGTTGAAAACTGGAAGAAAGTGGGCGGCAAAAGAAAGCTGTGGAAGATGCAAAGGCTGCCCTTCGAATTGGTGATATCATGGGGCAAGTTCAGCATGGAAGAGGCGGTCTTGGTTTCAGTTCAGCTCCTCCTACATGGCACAAGGCAGCCCCAGCTCAAAGGAGGAAGCTGGTAGTCAACGGTGCAAAAGCAGGAGGAGAGGATGAGGTGTATAAAGGCCATTTCCCAGGCCAAGCAGGAGAATGGATGAGATGGGAGAGTGGAACAACGCAAGATTGGCTGGCAAGACCTATGGTCAATGGAACAGAGCAGGATCAGTTTCCTCATCAGGTCAACATATGATGTTCTCCCATCACCACAGAACCTAAACCTCTGGGTAGGAGAGGATCCCTCATGTCCTTTGTGTTCATCACCTGCAACATTAAGGCACATTTTGACAGGATGTAAGGTGGCTCTTAGCCAAGGATGGTTTACTTGGCGCCATGACCAGGTGCTGCGATGTTTGGCCTTAGCATTGGAAGACAAGCGTAACATGACCAATAAGTTGTCACCTGTTCCATCAAAACATTACACACAAAGACAACATTCCTCCGCCCAGGAGAGCAACCACCAAGAAAAGGTGTTAAAACCAATCCTCGCCCAGGACAACTGGAAGCTGCTAGAGACTGGAAAATGCTGGCAGATGTTGGTCAACGGCTTATTTTTCCACCTGAGATTGCCACCACTAACCTTCGACCAGATATTGTCTTGTGGTCTGGATCAGCACGCCTTGTTCACCTGGTAGAGTTAACAGTGCCATGGGAGGATGCTGTAGATGAGGCGTATGAGAGGAAGAGACTGCGGTATGCTCAACTAGCCACTGAAGCGGAACAGCGAGGATGGAGAGTTCGGGTTTACCCAGTGGAAGTGGGTTGTCGAGGATTTGTGGCACACTCTAACCCGGTTTCTCAGAGGCGTCGGATTCAGTGGCCAAGAGTTGCGTCGCACAGTGAAGAACTTATCTGAAGCAGCAGAGAGGAGCAGCAACTGGCTGTGGTTGAGACGGAAAGATTCTGGCTGGGGATCTCAAGCACAATAGAAAGAAAGAAACGCTGATGTACAGGTAAGTAAGCTGGGCTGAGTTGAGTGGGGGGGCGGAGGGGGTGATGCTGGGACGCCAGAATCACCGTCGAGCCCTCTTGAGGTGTCGTGGGCTAGTCGATGAAACACTGAGGATGGAAGGTGCCCACTTGAAAACCCCAGAGATGTACCCTAATTAGCTCAATCCAGACGGTTGTCATGCTGATGCGCTGGGGAGGCCGCACTTTGGTTGATCCCCGAGCCAGCATCGCAGCCGTTATGTGTGCTGATGCGCCAGGGAGGCAAAATAAGCTGATCCCTGAGCCAGCATTACACTTCAGCCATTAACACCAGACAGAAGGATATCTACATCATCATATGGAAGGAAACGTAAATGGATGGAGACACATATGGATCACATTAGTTTACTGTAAAGCTACGTCTTAGTTGGTGCTTATCTTGGCGAGAGCCGAGTTCAAATCAGCATGAAGTTTTAACATCTACTCTCGTGTAATGGAAATCATTAATATAAATCGTAAAAGGATATGACTGTCTTCACCAGGCAAATGAAACTGAGTTCAATCAGCTCAATTGTGTTGGTTTGCAGAAGATGGACCACCTTACCCTGTCTGGGATGAGTGTGGTACTCCATTGTAATTACTTTGGAGTTATATAGGTTTTTCGTCTCATTGGAATACATGGGACGCCTCAATTAAATCCAGTCATTAATCTGGTGAGACAGCTCCTGTTCCTTTTACATATAATAGTTTTCAAAAGATCCGGACTAACTTTTCAGAATTAATAGGTGTCATGTACTCAATAAATTCAAAACTTCATATTTGCCCAACTCTATGATCTCATTCCTTGTTTTCCTCCGAGCCCCTCCTTTATCTGAAAAGTTAAGTGAACCAAAGTTCCCAGGATCTTGGTTTATAATATAATATAAAAACACTACTGTTTATATGTGCATGCAAAACACTATTTTTATATGTGTTATATATGAGAGATGTTCTTAATATGTGACATCATCTTCTAATTGATTATATTTTGCTAAATTAAAGGTATGTGTTTCTTTTAACCTCATATTGTTTCATCATTTTGTTAATGAGTCAGTTTTAATTCCATATACCATTGTCTAACAGAGTATTTGACAAAAGATTGTCTCATACAGTATTTAAGTCAATTAGTTTCACTAAGTTTAAGTGGTAATAGTTTTCATTACAATTATTTATCCCTTAAAAGATGCACTAACCAGGCTCTGACCTGTACCTGACTTCTGAATATGCTATTCCAAGCGGTTTTCCACAGTCTCTTGTTTTTTCAAGGCCAAAGTCTGTGCAAACACTTTTTTAGATATATGACCTATCAATGTCTGTTAAGCCATAATTTTTGCATATTATTTCAAGATATATTCTTATCTGTGCTAAACCACTAATTCCATAAACCTTAAGTTCCGAATCTATAAGACTTGCAGCTTTGCTAGCGTGGAATGCAATAAGACCCCCTCCTTTCTCTATAGCCCGTACATTTGATAAGAGGCCCCCTTTTTCAATGCAGCAGTTTCAAAGAACCACATTATAAGGACTCCATCTACCATCATTAGACAATAGTATAGTGGATTAACAACAAGGTACATTATAGTATATTATTACAAACTTAACACAAAAACATAACACAACACCTTTTAAATTCTATAATTCAATGGATATCATAATGTCTAGAGGTCTTGTTGTTCAATAGAAGGAGAAATAAACTGTACCACTTTCCCATTTAATTAAATCGAATACTGCCCCAGTTTTTAAATAATGTTTTCTTATTATAGCAAATACTTAAAACATATTATTAATCTTATGAAATCAAATAATTATTTTTAGTTTCAAATATCATGCTGTCTAAAAAAGGGGTTGATCATTTATTTTATTAATTTATAATACCTTCGTGTCTAATTTCTATTCTTTAACTATTATGAACTATAAACAGTGTCAATTATCACTGAACCTGTTTCATTATAAGATAATCTTTCAATTAATTTACTTCAGTTTAACAGTTGCTCCTAGAATTTATAATATCACTTTATTTCTTTGGTGAATCCCTCTAAGATTTAAATCCAAATACAGGCCAGTATAACTGCATTCAACTCTTATTTTTTTTATAATGACTGAACTAGGCTTGACCCTGTTCTTTGTTCATACAAAATCCAGCCGAGACTGTTTTTTTCTTAAGATCTTGGCTGTTTAAGTTTTAATGTTAATTTATATGTGGTAAAGAATCTCTTTCATATTTTGTCTTCAGAAACATAATTTTGTAGATGTGATTAACGTTCACTTTTTAGCCGGAATGGTGCTTTTTTTATCAAGCGTCATGCTTTCTGAAGATAAGATATACAAGCGGTAAATCGTTCATTATATATTTTCTTAGAAATTCCCAGATTACTAAGTACTTAATTAGAAACATGTGTAGACTGACCTATTTCATGGAGCAAGAGAGCCACCTACTGGCTGTACAAGGATACTCTCTCTTTATCCTTCCTTCAAAAAACCTCTAACACTTCATTTTTATGTCAAAGTACATTCCATATTTGAAATCGCCTAGTACATGTCCAGCATATCCACACGTTCCTAGAAGGATTCAGCTTCTGTACTAGGTTTCGCTCTTAGTTGGTTCCACAAGAAGTCCCTTGATCCAATGTTTCTCCATCACAGATGTGGATTTCCATGGTCTGACTTCATTCCTATAAATACTTGGACACGTTTAGCTGTACATATTATTTCTATATATTTCCTTTTGTTCTCACCGGGTCATTTTGCAAGGTATGCGCTCCATCCAGAATACTAAAGGAGGTCAAAATTCACTGTGATTCATATTTTTGGGCACTCAATTACTGTTCTTTTCCACATCATCAGTAGCAAACTTAACATAACTGAATCTGAATCAGTTGATGAACCGTGCACTGTAGCTTACTGAGATCCTCCATGCAAAGGAGTCCAATGTTTTACTACACGGAATAACTAGTTCAGTGTCACCTGCGACATCCAACTGAGTTCTCAATTATTAAATTGATCCTCCAATTGAACTAACAATTAGTGACTTAATGCAATGTTAGAAATAACTTGAAATATCCAACTCTTTTGGCTGCTTTCACAAACCCTGATCAGCCTTAACCCTTTGCGGTCCATTATCGGACCTGGTCCGACATTGCAATTATTCCTATCCGGTCCATTGTCGGACCCTGTCCGACATCATCAAAAAAATGCAAAAAACGGGTTTCTAGTCGTTTTTTCTCCGGAAAATGCAGAGAAAACCATTCAATGGCCGAGTGGGAGCGACAGGAACCGAGACAAGCCGATAAAAAAAAAAAAAAAAAAAAAAAAAAGGCGTATTTCATGAATAGTCATACTTGCCATTGGCATCCCATATGGGCGGTCATAAGGAAACAAGCTGGTTGTTACTGTATCAGCGCACAGAGACTATCACGGACATTTGCAGAGCTTTTTTGAGATGTTATAGTAATAAAATAATGACTTGGATTGCATTATTGAGGAGTTTGGTGATAAAACGAGTGATCAGGAGATGATTGATCGGTATGTACGACTATTATTATTATTATTATTTATTTCTTAGCATATGTGAAAGCGATAGCGAACGAAAGGGTGGGGCGGGGCTGGAGATGCCTAGTGAGTGCTTTGTTGATATACTTTTAAACCCATTTTACTGTGAAAAAAATACTTTTAAACAGCTCCTCTAAAATTAACTGCACGTGTGAAAATAAATTGGACCTGACGTGCACTTAATAAATGGACTGCAAAGGGCTAATCTTGGACTACCTTACCTGAGTTAACAGATAAACATTAATTGATGCCTGTGCAGCCAGTCATTTCTACAAATAATTCAAATGCTCTGATTAGACATTTTATTAATTCAATTGAGGGTTCAATTCGTAATTTAAAGCTCAGTTGGAACACAAATCAGCAAACACGGGGTCCTCAGGACCAAGATTGGGAAACACTGTTTTATGTAACTTGCTTCCTATATTGGTACATACCTGTTAATTATTATGAACTACGTGATTACTGTGTTTATGTTGTTATTATATAAACTGCTTTCCTTGTATGTCACCTTGGATAAAGGCCTCTGCCAAATTCATGTTAATAAATTAACATGTGTTGTATGGGAAAGTATTTGAAGTCCATTTAGCATTTGTCACATATTTGCATTTGTATTTAGTTTGGTAGTAAATGTATGACATTTGCATTTGTATTAAGCAAATTCGCAAGAACATTGACATTGCCACTGGTCTCATCAATTTCCTACTATCTGGAAAACACAAGTATGCTCAAAACCATAACCATCAAATTTAACAATGGAGTCACCCATACCTTTCAACATTTATGCTCAAAGTTTGAAATCATGGATAGAGTCTACATAGTTCGAGAACAGTTCCCAGTCATTGGTGCTCATGCAATCACCATTCACAAATGCCATGGGATGACTCTAAAAGCAGTTATGATGGATCGTGGTAACTCGACCTCTGAAGGATTCATTAAAACACAGTCAACAAGAGGCTATCAGGAGCTTTGTTCACAAATAGGATCACTTGCCACCCACCGTGTCTCTAACTACTGTGGATATTTGTCACTTCTTAGGAGAACCTTTCAAGAGAGTTTCTCACCAAATTGTCTGAAATTTGTCCTGAAGTATCTCACATGGTTTCAGTCACAATAAGTCATGACATTCTATGTACTACATGTAACTACTGCTCATCAAACCGAGAGGTGTTGTATATTTATCCTCTTCATGTACCTGCTGGTACAGATTCCATGTGTTTGGAAGAACTCATTTATAGAAATGACTAATGGGCAATGATTCCTGGTAGCAAATGTAGGCAATGCAAAACTTCTCCAATCATGAAACGTGAAACCAAACCAGACGGGACCATTACAAAGTGACACAATGCTAAGTTTACTGCTGTGCAAAAGAGCACAATTACTGTGGACAACAGGAATTACCAATTAGATTCCATTATCATACACCAAGGACAGGATGTTACTTCAGGACACTATGTGTCTGTTCTTGCTGTGGGTGCTACTGGAAAATGGGTGCATGCAAATGATGCACTTATTAAAGTCAAACCATGGTCAAGAAATGCAAGCGAAATGTATATGGCCTTTTATGAAGAGATCTAATGTTTTACAAATGCCTTAGCCTAAGTTCATAACACCACTATATCAAGGAGAATAATGTTTTTTTCCAGCATTAAAATGTGTTAGTATACTACCCTTTAGCAAGGACATGCATATGTACCTTTTGAACCATTTATAACATTGTAGTTTTGTACCTACGTAAATATCAATATATCAATACCTACCAAAATAGACATATTGTTTTCACCACTCATGCAACTATAAGATTACAATGTTTACACTTTCAATACTGTCCAAAAGTCCCTTCTACCATTATTTTACTTTCAAATCTTTTCTCATTTCTCTTATATTACTCTACTTATTACTCTCTTGTAATGTCTGTCTGTCTATTTACCATACACATTCTCGAATATCTTTCTTTCACTTTATTCATTATTTGATGATGTAAAAAAAGAAGTGATATCTATAACAAAAACATTGTCAATGTAAAAAAAACAAGTTAGAAAAACGCAACAGCTGTTTAAAGGGGTGATATCAAACACAAAAGCCCAAGTTAGGAGAAGCAATTAGGCCAATCTTGTCAAGCATCAAGCAAATAGGCACAATTGGAAAGGTGCTGGGGCCCAAGATTCACACAATTCTTGCTTCTAACTTGGCGCCTTTTTTTGATCGCTTCGCTCCACTTTATCCGCCACTTAAAATGCGCAGTGGCACAGCGGGCTAAGGTCGTGTGCTCTTCAAGAACGTCATGTTACGAGTTCAAACCACTTAAAATGCTCTTTGTATGACTTGAAGTGACTGAGACACACACTCACACACTGAGACACACTCACACACACTGAGACTGTGTGTGTTGTAGCGTGTGTGTTTCTCAGTGTATGTGTGTCTCGGTGTGTGTGTGTGTGTGAGTGTGTGTCTGTATGTCTCAGTGTGTCTGTGTGTGTCTCAGAGTTTTCGTGTCTCAGTATGTGTGTGTGTCTCAGTGTGTGTGTGTTTCTCAGTGTGTGTGTATGTGTCATTGTGTGTGTGTCTCAGTGTGTGTCTCAGTGTGTCTGTGTGTATCAGAGTGTGTGTGTGCCTCGGTGTGTGTGTGTGTGTCTCAGTGTGTGTGAGTGTGTGTCTCAGTGTGTGTGTGTCTCAGTGTGTGTGTATCTCAGTGTGTGTGTGCATGTGTGCCTCAGTGTGTGTGTGTCTCAGTGTGTGAGTGTGTCTCAGTGTGTGAGTGTGTGTCTCAGTCACTTCAAGTCATACAAAGAGCATTTCAACTGGAGCAATAAAGTGGAGCGAAGTGATCAAAGAAATGTGCCAAGTTAGAAACAAGAATTGTGTGAATCTTGGGCCCCAGCACCTTTCCAATTGTGCTTATTTGATTGATGCTTGACAAGATTGGCCTAATTGCTTCTCCAAACTTGGACTTTTGTGTTTGATATCACCCCTTTAAACAGCTGTTGCGTTTTTCTAACTTGTTTTTTTACATTGACAATGTTTTTGTATAGATTTAGTTTACAGCGTGCACTGTAAATATTTTGCATTGTGTTCAAGATCTATTTCTGCAGCCTGACCAACCCCAATCCAATTCTTTTTAAAGCATAAAAAGATATTGCTGTGTTACTGTTCTCTTAATAACTGTGATTCTGATAATATGTGACATGGTCCTGTTGTGTGTACTTTGAAATGCTTGTGGGAATTATTTCACATCATTGCAGCCTTCCACAGTGAAAATAAACAGCTTGTGTAAAAAGCAAACATGATCCATACCAGTTGTAGTTTAAACATTAGCTTGTTTTTGGAGATTTTTTATGTTTGATATGGAAAGCTAAATAAGGAGAATACAAAGTACAAAATCCAGAGGTTTTTACAGAAACATTTTCCCACCCAAAAAATAATATCCCCAAATAATTAACGAGCAATAACAACAGCATAACTAGAATTGTCCCGCTCAGTAGCATGTACGTCTGCATGGCAATGGTAAATAACGGTCTAGGGAAGGTGAGGAATCTTTTTGTCTTACAGAAATCCCCCCGAAACAGCTGATCCGTTCAACGGATCTGTAAACAAAGCAAAAGCACAAGGAATATATACGGCAGTATATACAGTCTTAACAATCTTGTACTAATTATGGCAGGATGATAGTTGCAATCTTATTTCCATTATAAGCCTCTATTTTGTGCAGCTTCAAAACTGCGGTTAAGTTCAATCAAGTTGCTGCCATTTTGGATTTCAAGTCTGATTGTTAGTCTGGTGGTTTAACTTTGGTGCCGGGAGAGCGTTTTTTTTTTTTTAATTCACTTGTAGTTATAAGAGTACTTAGAACTGCAAACGCAAGTCAAAAAGGAAGTTAGAAAAGCCAAGAGAGACATAGAAATGAACACTGCTAAGGGGGCTAAAACCAATTCCAAAATGTTTTTCCAATATTATAACAGCAAGATAACATTCAAAGAGGAGGTTAAATGTCTAAGAGATACAAATGGCAAAATCATAGATGAAGAAAAAAAATCTCAAATATATTAAAGGATTACTTTTCACAAGTTTTTACAAAGGCGGATATGGACAACATGTCCCACATGTCGACCTGTTCCTATCCAGTTTTAAATAACTTAAGCATAACAGAGGCAGAAGTGTTAAAGGGACTAGGAGCTCTTAAAATAAACAAATCCCCTGGGCTGGATGAGATCCTCCCAATAGTACTCAAATAAATAAAAGAAGTTATTTACAAACTGCTAACCAAGATCATGCAACAGTCTCTTGACACAGGGGTTGTAAAGACAGACTGGAGAATTGCAAACTTAATACTGATCCACAAAAAGGGAGACAAAACCGAACCAGGTAACTACAGACCAATAAGCCTGACTTCTATTATACGAAAACTTATGGAAACTATAATAAGATCCCAAATGGAAAATTACCTATATGGTAACAATATCCTGGGAGACAGTCAGCATGGTTTTAGGAAAGGGAGATCATGTCTAACTAACCTGCTTGATTTTTTTGAAGATGCAACATCGACAATGGATAATTGCAAAGGATATTATTTATTACTTAGCAGACACCCTTATCCAGGGCGACTTACAATTGTTACAAGATATCATGTTATTTTTACATACAATTACCCATTTATACAGTTGAGCTTTTACTGGAGCAATCTAGGTAAAGTTCCTTGTTCAAGGGTACAGCAGCAGTGTCCCCCACTGGGGATTGAACCCACGACCCTCTGGTCAAGAGTCCAGAGACCTAACCACTACTCCACACTGCTGCCCAATACCATATGCCATTGTTTATTTAGCCTTCCAGAAAGTTTTTGACAAAGTCCAGCATAACATTCTCAAACTGAATGCAGTAGGGATTCAAGGACATGTATGCACATGGATTAGGAGTGGTTAACATGTAGAAAACAGAAAGTACTGATTAGAGGAGAAACCTCAAAATGGAGCGAAGTAACCAGTGGTGTACCACAGGGATCAGTATTAGGTCCTCTGCTATTCCTAATCTACATTAATGATTTAGATTCTGGTATAGTAAGCAAACTTGTTAAATTTGCAGATGACACAAAAATAGGAGGAGTGGCAAAAACTGTTGCAGCGGCAAAGGTCATTCAAAATGATCTAGACAGCATTCAGAACTGGGTAGACAGATGGCAAATGACATTTAATGGAGAAAAGTGTAAGGTACTGCACGCAGGCAATAAAAATGTGCATTATAAATATCATATGGGAGTGTGGCAAAGTGGTAATTAGTAGCAGGTGTATAGCAGGTGCAGTGCGGATGCAGTAATTCCAAATAACAGACAACAAAGTACGGGTGAAATGAGGGTTTTAATGATTAGAAATCCAATTGTCTGATGACCAGCCAGAAAACAATAATGAGCTGGCAATACACAGCAATGTGTATTGCGCAGTAATAAAAAAAAGGTTTGCAGTCCTGCAAACAATAAACACGGTACAAAACACACACAATTAGACACACACGATCACAGGTCCAAAGTGAGTGCTCTCAGGGCTTGTGGTGAAGTACAATATATTACGTGCTATTGGTGAAAACAAGTGCTGTGGTGATCCGGCTTTGTGCTGGCCCCTGGCGACAGCTCCGGATTTGTTTAGCCGTCTAGTGCTATTTAACAAAACAAACACAGACAGTTACTAAACAGAAAACACCAACAAAACACTCACAAACTCTCTATTTCAGTTTGGGGATATCTCCCGGTCCTTTCAGTCTCCTCGTAACGCTGAAACCCAAGTGAAGGAAAAGATTTACAATTCTCCGGCCCCTTTTATGCGTTTATGCATGACCCCTTGGTAAATGATTACAGCTGACTCTATTGCTTGCAGCTGCTACCTCATTTAACTTCCAGGTCAATACGTTCCAGCATCAGAGTCTCGTCTTTTTCCAGGCTGACTGACCTCCCGAGAATAAACTGCCAGACCAACCTGTCCAAAGCCTTTCCCCTTTGCTACTTAGTACCCTCAGAGGTCAAGTGGGAGATTTACAACCAGAACTCATTATATATCCATCACAGGTAGATACTGAAATTGAAGAAGGAATCTATGAAAAAGACCTAGGAGTTTATGTTGACTCAGAAAGTCTTCATCTAGACAATGTGGGGAACCTATAAAAAAAGGCCAACAAGATGCTCGGATATATTGTGAAAAGTGTCAAATTTAAATCAAAGGAAGTAATGTTAAAACTTTACAATGCATTAGTAAGACCTCATATAGAATATTGTGTTCAGTTCTGGTCACCTCATTACAAAAAGGATATTGCTGCTCTAGAAAGAGTGCAAAGAAGAGCAACCAGAATTATCCCGGGTTTAAAAGACATGTCGTATGCAGACAGGCTAAAAGAATTGAATCTATTCAGTCTTGAACAAAGAAGACTACACAGCGATCTGGTTCAAGCATTCAAAGTCCTAAAAGGTATAGACAATGTTGACCCAGGGGACTTTCAACCTGAAAAAGGAAACAAGGACCAGGGGTCACAAATGGAGATTAGATTAAGGGGCACTCAGAACAGAAAATTGGAGGCACTTTTTTACACAGAGAAGTGTGAGGGTCTGGAACCAACTCCCCAGTAATGTTGTTGAAGCTGACACCCTGGGATCCTTCAAGAAGCTGCTTGATTAGATTCTGGGATCAATAAGCTACTAACAACCAAACGAGCAAGATGGGCCAAATGGCCCCCTGTCGTTTTTAAAGTTTCTTATGTTCTTATGTTCTTATAAAACTACTGGACAGTTGCCACTCAAATTTGGCAAGATACTGTATCTAAGTAGTCTTTAGTTCCTTTGTGGATGGGGAGGTTTAAAAATGTGTATTTTAAGTCATTTTAAAAACAAGTGGTATGTCTGCTCAGTTGTTTGCTCCGGTAGTAATGTTTTTTTCATGCATGCGCACTACAAACAGAACAGAACCACAGGGAAACAAATTCACAATCAAGCCAGTTCTTTTTTATTTAATAAAAGTTGCTAAACGTATACCAACATAAACATGTATACCAACACAAACACGAGGCACTGGCTTCATTTTCACAATATTATATTAATTTAGTTAGTACACAGAAATATGTGTGTCTGGAAGTATTTAGTTTACAGCTTGCACTGTAAATATTTTGCATTGTGTTCAAGATCTGTTTCTGCAGCCTGACCAACCACATCCAATTCTTTTTAAAGCATAAAAACGTATTGCTGTGTTACTGTGTTCTTAATAACTGTAATTCTGATAATATGTGACCTGGTCCTGCTGTGTGTACTTTGAATTGCTTGTGGGAATTATTTCACATCATTGCAGCCTTCCACAGTGAAAATAAACAGCTTGTGTAAAAAGCAAACATGACCCATACCAGTTGTAGTTTAAACATCAGCTTGTTTTTGGAGATTTTTTAGTTTGATATGGAAAGCTAAATAAGGAGAATACAAAGTACAAAATCCAGAGGTTTTTACAGAAACATTTTCCCACCCAAACAAGTTCTAGTTTTTAACAACAGCAAAACTAGAATTGTCCCGCTCAGTAGCGTGTACGTCTGCATGGCAATGGTAAATAACTGTCTAGGGAAGGTGAGGAATCTTTTTGTCTTACAGAAATCCCCCCGAAACAGCTGATCCGTTCAACGGATCCGTAAACAAAGCAAAAGCACAAGGAATATATACGGCAATATATACAGTCTTAACAATCTTGTACTAATTATGGCAGGATGATAGTTGCAATCTTCTTTCCATTATAAGCCTCTATTTTGTGCAGCTTCAAAACTGTGGTTCCCTTTCAAGTCGAAAATAACCATCAAGGTATGGGATATTGCCGTCAGGCAGTAGGGATTGGCTGAGCTTTATAGCAAAGCTGCTGATAGGCCTCTGCGCGAGCTGCCGCGTAAGCTCGCCCCCTTGGAAGCTTACTATACGCAGCGCGCAGAGACTCACTTCCTCTTTTGCCTTCAGCATCGGTAGCGGTAGGACATAGAGCTTAACTAACTGATTGTACTCAATAAGCTTAGGCTTGAGAAGCTGGTTTTTCCCCTTCTCTGAGTTTAATTCAGTTATACTCTTTACAGTTATTATTATTATTATTATTATTATTATTATTATTATTATTATTATTATTAGGATGATATAATTGTATTACATTTATATTTTCCTTCACGCTTTGCTTCGGCATCACGTTTCTTTCTTTCGTGGTCTCACGTCTTTCGTCTGTTTAATTAATTAATAGTTATTGTTGCTGTGTTTTGGGTTTTTTCTGTAAATTTTATATTATATACAGTACTGTGAAAAAGTTTTAGGCAGGTGTGAAAAAATGCTGTAAAGTAAGAATGCTTTCAAAAATAGACATGTTAATAGATTATATTTATCAATTAACTAAATGCAAAGTGAGTGAACAGAAGAAAAATCTAAATCAAATCCATATTTGGTGTGACCACCCTTTGCCTTCAAAACAGCATCAATTCTTCTAGGTACACTTGCACAAAGTCAGGGATTTTGTAGGCATATAGTCAGGTGTATGATTAAACAATTATACCAAACAGGTGCTAATGATCATCAATTCAATATGTAGGTTGAAACACAATCATTAACTGAAACAGAAACAACTGTGTAGGAGGAATAAAACTGGGTGAGGAACAGCCAAACTCAGCTAACAAGGTGAGGTTGCTGAAGACAGTTTACTGTCAGAAGTCATACACCATGGCAAGACTGAGCACAGCAACAAGACACAAGGTAGTTATACTGCATCAGCAAGGTCTCTCCCAGGCAGAAATTTCAAGGCAGACAGGGGTTTCCAGATGTGCTGTCCAGAAAAGACGCAGTGGTCGGCCAAGGAAACTTACTGCAGCAGATGAAAGACACATCATGCTTACTTCCCTTCGCAAATTGGAAGATGTCCAGCAGTGCCATCAGCTCAGAATTGGCAGAAAACAGTGGGACCCTGGTACACCCATCTACTGTCCGGAGAAGTCTGGTCAGAAGTGGCCTTCATGGAAGACTTGCGGCCAAAAAGCCATACCTCCAATGTGGAAACAAGGCCAAGCGACTCAACTATGCACGAAAACACAGGAACTGGGGTGCAGAAAAATGGCAGCAGGTGCTCTGGACTGATGAGTCAAAATCTGAAATATTTGGCTGTAGCAGAAGGCAGTTTGTTCGCCGAAGGGCTGGAGAGCGGTACACAAATGAGTGTCTGCAGGCAACAGTGAAGCATGGTGGAGGTTCCTTGCAAGTTTGGGGCTGCATTTCTGCAAATGGAGTTGGCGATTTGGTCAGAATTAATGGTCTCCTCAATGCTGAGAAGTACAGGCAGATACTTATCCATCATGCAATACCATCAGGGAGGCATCTGATTGGCCCCAGATTTATTCTGCAGCATGACAACGACCCCAAACATACAGCGAAAGTCATTAAGAACTATCTTCAGCGTAAAGAAGAACAAGGAGTCCTGGAAGTGATGGTATGGCCCCCCCACAGAGCCCTGATCTCAACATCATCGAGTCTGTCTGGGATTACATGAAGAGAGAGAAGCAACTGAGGCTGCCTAAATCCACAGAAGAACTGTGGTTAGTTCTCCAAGATGTTTGGGCCAACCTACCTGCCGAGTTCCTTCAAAAAACTGTGTGCAAGTGTACCTAGAAGAATTGATGCTGTTTTGAAGGCAAAAGGTCACACCAAATATGGATTTGATTTAGATTTTTCTTCTGTTCACTCACTTTGCATTTTGTTAATTGATAAATATAAACTATTAACATGTCTATTTTTGAAAGCATTCTTACTTTACAGCATTTTTTCACACCTGCCTAAAACTTTTGCATAGTACTGTATATATATTGTTTAGAGGACACATTGTGCGTTGGCCTTAGGCCACGCGTGTATACTGCAGCCTCGGTCTTGCCTGATAGTGTGAGCTGCACTGCAGTGTTTCCCTTATCAATGCGACGTGTTCCGTATTACCATGTGTTAACTGTATGGTTAATTCCTTACAGTCCCCTTTTTTCCCATTCACTGTACATAGGAAGATGACCACAAAGTGCAATTCCCCAGTACCAACAGGTAGGTATTGCACAGCACCCGAGACACTGTACCAGCACTTAGCGTCTCCGCTCTGCGGGTCAGCTGATGCCTAGGCATCTGTGCTAGCTTTCTACAGTACAGTGCTCCGACACTTTTGGTGCAGCGCTTCGGCGCTTTGTGCAGCACTTCAGCTCGATGCTTGACGCTCGATGCTTCAGCGCTCGGTGCTCAACGCTTGGTGCTCGACGTTCGGTGCACTTCCATCGACGCATGCGCACATTCAGTGCTCGGCGCTCGGCGCTCGGTGCTTGGTGCTCAACGCTCGGTGCACTTTCCATCGACGCATGCACCTTCGGTGCAAGGCGCTCGATGCTCAGTGCTTGACACTTCAGCGCTAGACGCTTCGGTTGCTTGATACGCCCGGCGGCCGACGCTGGTGTTCAACGCCGGCACTTTCGGTTCGGTGCTCGACGCTTCGGTGCTCGATGCTCGGTGCTCAGCGCTTGGCGCTCATCGCACACACTTCTGGTGCTCAGCGCTCAATGCTCGGTGTTCGATGCTTCACGCGGTTGTGCTGGTTTTCAAACACGCACCCTCGCCAGAGGGCGAAGAAGGCGGTTGGGGTCACTCTCCATCTTCGGGGTCATCCCATACAGTCTTGGCACCGCCGTCGTCTGTAGCGACTCCGCCGGTGAGGGTGCAGCTCTCCAGGAGCCCGTCCTCCCAGCTTACAGCTGGTCAGAGGTCCCCAGCTAGACATGCTCGGGAACACTCCCCCAGCCCCTCCCCTCGTGGGGGATGCCCCGTCAGGAGTCTAGGTCGCGATCTAGATCGCCTCACCGTAGGAGACGCTCTCATTCCCCTCGTCGGGACAGGCGACACCAAGACAGAGTTTATGGAGATGATGATTGGGCAGCAATCCCTCCTCATGACCTTAGCGAACGTGGCGCCCCGGGTCCCAGAACAACCGACCGGGCCCATCGCTAACCAGCCAGTGGCTCCTCCACAATCAGCACCAGTTCCCATCTCTCAGGTACAACCTCAAGAGGTGTGGGACATCGATGCGGTCTCAAGGGACGCATCTGACACGGAGCCTCTGCTGGAAGAGGACAGCAAAGAAGCTGAGGTGGTCTCCCAGCAATCTGGGCAGGAGATCGACCTTGAAGTGCTGGACACTAATGACCCTATGTGGTCAGTGGTGGAAAGGGCAACCCGCCACTTGGGTGTTGAGTGGCCTATGCTGGAGCTTCCATGGCGCTCCCTTTTCGAGTTGCCATCAGCTCAGCCCCTTCAATCCAGGATGCTACCGGCATTCCCGGATTTTATCAAGGAGGTGCAGTCCACCTGGGGGGCCCTGGCCTCTGCACCTGCGACTTCTCGCAAGGCTGGGTTAGCGTCCTTCCCACCAGTGGGCGCTGTGTTCACCGTGTTGGTGAAGTCGCCAACGTTATCGGGGCTGACCAAGGATCCTGCATATCCGAACAAGCAATGCAGGATCACGGAGGTGCACCTCAAGAAGGGGTACGTTGCGGCTACAGAGGCAGTCAGGCTGTCTAACGTGGCCAGCCTCCTAACGGTCTACCAGGCGGCGCTCATTCGAGACCTACCTGAGTGCCCTTCTGTTGCCCTCAGGACCGAGCTGGGTACAGTCGCTCAGCTGCTGGTGAAGCTGGCTCAGTTAAACGCACAAGCTCAGGGCAGGAGCATCACATCTCTTGTTGTGGCAAGAAGGCAGCTCTGGCTCTCGCAGGCGAGGGTACAAGAGCCTGATAAGGTCCCTTTGTTGAATGCCCCAATCTCACCGGGAGGAGATGCTGCAACGCTCCATCAAGGCACGTGAGGTGTCACAGCAGATGGCGAGGATGTGGCCAAATAAGCCGTTCGAACCAAAGCGGTCACAGGAGCACCAGTGGTGCAGAACACTGCCACAGCAGCAGGCATGTCCATGGGGTAACAAGTCCTCGCCCACAGGTGTACATAAGAACATAAGAACATAAGAAAGTTTACAAACGAGAGGAGGCCATTCAGCCCATCTTGCTCGTTTAGTTGTTAGTAGCTTATTGATCCCAGAATCTCATCAAGCAGCTTCTTGAAGGATCCCTGGGTGTCACCTTCAACAACATTACTGGGGAGTTGGTTCCAGACCCTCACAATTCTCTGTGTAAAAAAGTGCCTCCAATTTTCTGTTCTGAGTGCCCCTTTATCTAATCTCCATTTGTGACCCCCTGGTCCTTGTTTCTTTTTTCAGGTCAAAAAAGTCCCCTGGGTCGACATTGTCTATACCTTTTAGGATTTTGAATGTTTGAATCAGCGAGTGACCAACCCGCATTCGTAAGACTGCAGCGCGGATGGTGGCGCCCTAGAGGAGGTGGCAGGCAGTGCCCTCGTGGCTCTGGCCAGGCCCCTCATGAGAGAACGCAGCCCAAACAGCCCTGAAAAACCCAGGCAGCTGTTAACCCACCCCTACACTGTCCCACAGCTCCAGTTCTGGCAACATTACACCGACAACATCTGGGTGCGCAAAACTATATTCACCGGGTACACCCTTCAGTTCTGGTTAACCCCCCCCCCCCTTTCAGGGAGTGGTGGTAACTGCAGTGAAGGACTCGGTTCAGTCCTCAGCTCTGAATGTGGAAATACAGGCATTGCTCAGGAAGCGTGCCATTCAACAAGTAGACCCTGCTCTGATCGACCAGGGGTTCTATTCCAAGTACTTCCTGGTGCCCAAGAAGGATGGCGGGCTCCGTCCTATTTTAGATCTGCAAGTATTAAACAAATACCTGCAGGTGTTTCAGGATGCTTACGCAGAGGCACATTATCCAGTCAGTCCGACATGGTGACTGGTTCACCACCATGGACCTAACTGATGAGTACTTTCACGTTCCCATCTGCCCGGGTCACAGGAAGTGTTTGCATTTCATCTTTCAGGGCAAGGCATACGAATTCCATGTCCTTCCATTCGGCCTGTCACTGGCTCCTCGAACCTTTTTGAAGTGTATGGATGCCATTTTGGCTCCCTTGCGGGCTCAAGGCGTCCGACTGCTGAACTATCTAGACGACTGGCTCGTCTGCGAGCAGTCGAAGGAGCAGTTGGCACAGCACACAGTGATGATTACAGACCATCTTCAGCGGCTGGATTTGAAGGTCAATTCAGAGAAGAGCCGCCTCGTGCTGAGCCACAGACCGAATTCTTGGGTCTGCATCTGGACTCAGTGTCCATGGAAGCGACCCTGTTGACACAAAGAGTTGCCTCGATGGAGCGGTGTCTCTCCCTATTCAGGTTGAGAGAAACAGTCAGCATGGAGCTGTGTCAGCGCATGCTGGGATTGATGGCTGCCGCCTCGCAAGCCCTCCCTTTCAGCTTACTACACCAGAGACCTGTGCAGGCCTGGTTCAATGCCTTCACGTTGCATCCGCAGAGAGACAAACACCGCAAGTTGAAGGTATCCCGAACCTGTTGGGAAGCGTTACACTGGTGGAAAGTTCTGTCGAACATCCGCCAGGGCGTACGCTTGGGTCCCATCTTCCGCAGGGAAGTCATCATGACCGACGCTTCCAACCAAGGTTGGAGAGCAGTCTGGAACGGGACAGGGACCCGTGGAGTGTGGTCAGGGCCCTGGAGGTCAGCCCACATCAATGCTTTGGAACTCAGAGCGGTGAACCTCGCCCTTCGGCACTTGCCAGTACTTCTAGGCAAGCACGTGTTAGTGCGGTCAGACAACACCACGGTTGTGGCGTATATCAACCGCCAGTGTGGCTTGCGGTCCCCTGGTCTTCACCGGATGGTAACACGGATGTTGCTATGGGCACAACCATGTTTAACCTCTGTGTGTGCGGTCCACCTACCGGGCAGAGTCAATTACGCAGTGGATCTCCTATCCAGAGGAGGCCCTCTTGCGGGCGAAGGGCACCTTCACCCTCAGGTGGTAAAGCACATCTGGGAATGGTTCGGCACAGCGCAAGTAGATCTCTTCGTTTTACGAGAGACCACGCACTGCCCCCTATGGTTCTCGGTGAAGGACCTCAACAGCCCCCTAGGAGTCGATGCACTGGCTCACGAATGGCCACCAGGGCTCCTATATGCATTTCCACCAATTCCGATGCTCCCCTCCTTCTTAGAGAAGGTCAAGGTAGAGCAAGCGACAGTGATTCTGATCGCTCCTCGGTGGCCTTGGAGAATATGGTTCCTGAGTCTAGTACAGTTGTTGCACGGTCGCCCGATGGAGCTCCCTCTACGAGCGGACCTGTTGTCCCAAGCCCAAGGAGGGCTATGGCACCCCAACCCCAAGCTCATGCAGCTATGGGCTTGGCCCCTGAGCGGTAGCGCCTGTCAGCCTTAGGGCTTTTGACGGCGGTGATTTCGACCATTCAGAGTGTCAGAGCACCCTCTACTAGGTCGCAATATACGTATAAATGGCAGTTGTTTCAAGGTTGGTGTCTGGCTGAGGGCCATGACCCAATATCCTGCTCTATGGCAGTGATATTACAGTTTCTACAGAAACTGCTAGATGAAGGGAAATCTCCCTCTACATTTAAGGGGTATTTAGCCACCATATCGGCTTGCCATGTACGCATTGACGGGTTATCACCAGGTTGCCATTTTCTGGTATCTCAGTTCCTGAAAGGTGCAAGATGCTTGCGACCTCCAAGGACAACCAGTTTACCGTCATGGAGCCTTGACGTGGTGTTGGAAGCCCTTACCAAGGCACCGTTCGAGCCTCTCCACAGCGTGGATATGACGCTCGTGTCCATAAAAACCACGTTTTTGCTATCTGTGGTATCAGCCAAACACGTGGGCGAGTTACATGCACTTTCAGTGCATTCATCATGTACTCGTTTCGCAGGAGACGGTTCTAAGGTCTCGATGCGTCCAAATCCGGCCTTTTTACCCAAGGTCATATCCTTGTTTCATATGAACCAACCAGTCGAGTTGATGGTGTTCCATCCTCCTCCTTTTTCTTCCCCAGAGGAAGAACGGTTACACATGCTCTGCCCTATGCGGGCATTGCGGTGTTATATTGACCGTACAATGACTGTGAGGCAAACAGAACAGTTGTTCATATGCCATGGTTCTAGGACTTTGGGTCAGCCGTTGTCTAAACAACGCCTTTCCCATTGGATAGTGGATGCTATTAAATTAGCATATGAATCTGCAGGCCTTCCGCCACCAGGGCAGTTGAAGGCGCATTCTACTAGGAATATGGCGACATCCTGGGCCCTTTTTAAAGGGGTGCCGGTGTCTGACATTTGCGCTGCAGCTAGTTAGGTTACACTGCATACTTTTATGAGGTTCTATCATTTAAACGTACTGGAATCCTCTGCTTCATCATTTGGAGCATCCGTGTTACACTCTATGATGCCCTAGTTGGTGGTCATGTTGAGTATTGTCACGATATGGTGTTGATTCCATCTTAGGACAAGTGTCATTTCGAGCGTAGACGCTGAGGCGCAGCTCCACATATGCGTAGATGTATTGCCTACGCAGCTGTACGTAAGTCTGTCCTACTGCCGAGAATACTCCATCGCGACGGCTTGGGTACACTGTTCCCATACCTTGATGGTTATTTTTTACTTGAAAGAGAACGATAGGTTGCGGATGCAACCCTGGTTCCCTGAAAGAGAAAATAACCATCAAGCCGCGAGGTCGCTCCGGAAGCCTTCACGGCGTGAAGAGCAAAAGAGGAAGAGAGTCTCTGCACACTGCGTATAGTAAGCTCCCAGGGGGGCGGGCTTACACGTCAGCTCGCACAGAGGCCTATCGGCAGCTGTGCTATAAAGCTCAGCCAATCCCTACTGCCTGATGGCAATATCCCATACTTGATGGTTATTTTCTCTTTCAGGGAACCGGGGCTGCATCCGCAACCTATCATTTTGTGTGGGTGATTTTCTCTTTAAGTTCAATCAAGTTGCTGCTGTTTTGGATTTCAGGTCTGATTGGTAGGCTGATTTTTTTTTTCTACAAATGTTGTGCAATTCTGTCAAATATTTTTTGACTTACAGTACTTTTAAAAAACAGGTGGTTTAACTTTGGTGCCTGGGAGAGCGTTTTTTTTATTATTATTATTCACTTGTAGGTATAAGAGTACTTGGAACTGCAAACGCAAGTCAAAAGGAAGTTAGAAAGGCCGAGAGATAGAAATGAACACTGCTAAGGGGTCTAATACCAATTCCAAAATGTTTTTCTAATATTATAGGGCAGCAGTGTGGAGTAGTGGTTAGGGCTCTGGACTCTTGACCGGAGGGTTGTGGGTTCAATCCCCAGTGGGGGACACTGCTGTTGTACCCTTGAGCAAGGTACTTTACCTAGATTGCTCCAGTAAAAACCCAACTGTATAAATGGGTAATTGTATGTAAAAAATAATGTGATATCTGTATAATGTGAAATAATGTATAATGTAATATCGTGTAACAATTGTAAGTCGCCCGAGGTAAGGGCGTCTGCTAAGAAATAAATAATAATAATTATAACAGCAAGATAACATTCAAACAGGAGGTTAAATGTCTAAGAGATACACATGGGAAAATCAAAGACGAAGAAAAAAAAAATAGCAAATATATTAAATGATTACTTTTCACAGGTTTTTACAAAGGAGGATTCAGACATGCCCCACATGTCGACCTGTTCCTATCCAGTTTTAAATAACTTTAGCATAACAGAGGCAGAAGTGTTAAAGGGAATAGGAGCTCTTAAAATAAACAAATCCCCTGGGCCGGATGAGATCCTCCCAATAGTACTCAAAGAAATGAAAGAAGTTATTTACAAACCGCTAACCAAGATCATGCAACAGTCTCTTGAGACAGGGGTTGTACCGACAGACTGGAGAATTGCAAACGTAATACCGATCCACAAAAAGGGAGACAAAACCAAACCAGGTAACTACAGACCAATAAGCCTGACTTCTATTATATGTAAACTTATGAAAACTATAATAAGATCCAAAATGGAAAATTATCTATATGGTAACAGAATCCTGGGAGACAGTCAGCATGGTTTTAGGAAAGGGAGATCATGTCTAACTAACCTGCTTGATTTTTTTGAAGATGCAACATTGAAAATGGATAATTGCAAAGCATATGACATGGTTTATTTAGCCTTCCAGAAAGCTTTTGACAAAGCTTCAAGGAAATGCATGCACATGGATTAGGGAGTGGTTAACATGTAGAAAACAGAAAGTACTGATTAGAGGAGAAACCTCTGGTATTACTGTACCAGAATCTAAATCATTCATGATTTAGATTCTGGTATAGTAAGCAAACCTGTTAAATTTGCAGATGACACAAAAATAGGAGTGGCAAACACTGTTGCAGCAGCAAAGGTCATTCAAAATGATCTAGACAGCATTCAGAACTGGGCAGACACATGGCAAATTACATTTAATTGAGAAAAGTGTAAGGTACTGCACGCAGGCAATAAAAATGTGCATTATAAATATCATATGGGAGATACTGAAACTGAAGAAGGAATCTATGAAAAAGACCAAGGAGTTTATGTTGACTCAGAAAGTCTTCATCTAGACAATGTGGGGAAGCTATAAAAAAAGGCCAACAAGATGCTCGGATATATTGTGAAAAGTGTCAAATTTAAATCAAGGGAAGTAATGTTAAAACTTTACAATGCATTAGTAAGACCTCACCTAGAATATTGTGTTCAGTTCTGGTCACCTCGTTACAAAAAGGATATTGCTGCTCTAGAAAGAGTGCAAAGAGCTACCGTCCTGTCTCCCTCCTACCCTTCCTCTCCAAAACCCTCGAGCGGACTGTACACCGCAAGCTCTCTGCTTTCCTGTCCAACCACTCTCTGCTTGGCCCTCTCCAATCTGGCTTCCGCTCTGCTCACTCCACTGAAACCGCCCTCCTGTCTGTCACCAACTCACTTAAGTGTGCCCGAGCTGCCTCTCTCTCCTCTGTCCTAATTCTCCTCGACCACTCTGCTGCCTTTGACACTGTTGATCACTCTATTCTACTATCATCTCTTGCTGACCTGGGGATCTCTGGCACTGCTCTGGCCTGGTTCTCCTCCTACCTCTCCAACCGCACTTGCCACCAGGTAACCTGGCGTGGAGCAACCTCCACACCTCACCCTCTCTAACTGGAGTCCCCAAGGGGTCAGTCTTGGGTCCTCTCCTGTTCTCTCTCTACACCCGCTCCTGGGCCCCCTCATGCATCCTATGGTTTCTCATACCATTTCTATGCTGATGATGCTCAGATTTTCCTCTCCTTCCCCACCTCTGACTCCACCATCTCCTCCCGTATCTCTACCTGTCTGTCTGCTATTTCCTCCTGGATGCACTTCGCATCACCTCAAACTCAACCTCTCTAAATCTGACCTCCTTTTCTTTCCCTCCTCCTCCCCTCCTCTGATCTCTCTATCTCTGTTCCTCTGGAATCTACCACACTCTCTCCCTCTTCCTCCGCTAAGAACCTTGGAGTCACCCTGGACCCCTGCCTCTCTTACTCCCAGCACATCTCCACTCTGGCACGCACTTGCCGATTCTTCCTGAGCAACATCCGGCGCAATCCGACCCTTCCTCACCAACTATGCTACCCAGCTCCTGGTCCAGGCCCTGGTACTCTCCCCGCCTAGACTACTGCAACTCCCTCCTGGCTGGCCTCCCTGCGTCTGCCACCCGTCCGCTCCAGCTAATCCAGAACTCTGCTGCCCGCCTGGTGTTCTCTGCCTCGCTTAAACCTCGCTTTCTCCACTACTCGCTCCACTGGCTCCCGATCACCGCTGGCATCCAGTTCAAGACTCTTGTACTAGCCTACAGATGCCTTGACCAGACTGCACCCAGCTACCTCCAGACCCTCATCTCTCCCTACACCCCCACTCGACCTCTCGCTCCGCCTGCACTAGAAGACTGGCTCTACCTCCACACGCTCCCCCTGCCTCCAGAGCCCGCTCCTTCTCCACCCTTGCTCCGCAGTGGTGGAATGACCTTCCTACAGATGTCAGGACTGCCCAGTCCCTGACCACATTCAGCGCCTCCTTAAGACTCACCTCTTCAAACAGCACCTGTAGAACTCCTCTGTTTGTATCCTGGGACACTATCACCCTTCATTTAAATGTGCTTTATTTTGCTCTTATCTGCTCCCTATTTTACTGCATTTAATCCTGTACTTCAGAATACTGTAATCTGCCAAGTGTTTAACCTGTAGTATTTTGTATTTAATCATATCCTGATGTAACTATCACTATTTAATCATATCCTGATGTAACTATCACTATTATCTGCTGTATTATTGAATTGTGGTTTGTCACACTTGAACAAAAGTTATTGTATTTCTTGCTCTTATTGTATTACTTGTATTGTAACACTTGAAATGTATTTGCTTACGATTGTAAGTCGCCCTGGATAAGGGCGTCTGCTAAGAAATGAATAATAATAATAAAGAAGAGCAACCAGAATTATCCCGGGTTTAAAAGGCATGTAGTATGCAGACAGGCTAAAAGAATTGAAACTATTCAGTCTTGAACAAAGAAGACTATGCGGTGATCTGGTTCAAGCATTCAAAATCCTAAAAGGTATAGACAATGTCGACCCAGGGGACTTTCAACCTGAAAAAGGAAACAAGGACCAGGGGTCACAAATGGAGATTAGATAAAGGGGCATTCAGAACAGAAAATTGGAGGCACTTTTTTACACAGACAATTGTGAGGGTCTGGAACCAACTCTCCAGTAATGTTGTTGAAGCTGACACCCTGGGATCCTTCAAGAAGCTGCCTGATGAGATTCTGGGATCAATACGCTACTAACAACCAAACGAGCAAGATGGGCCGAATGGCCGCCTGTCGTTTTTAAACTTTCTTATGTTCTTATAAAACTACTGGACAGTTACCACTCAAATTTGGCAAGATACTGTATCTAAGTAGTGTTTATTGTCTTTTGTGGGTGGGGAGGTTTAAAAATGTGTATTTTAATAAAAACAAAGTCATTTTAAAAACAAGTGGTATTTCTGCGCAGTTGTTCGCTCCGGTAGTAATGTTTTTTCATGCATGCGCACTACAAACAGATCAGAACCACAGGGAAACAAATTCACAATCAAGCCAGTTCTTTTTTATTTAATAAAAGTTGCTAAACGTATACTAACATAAACATGCCTACCAACACAAACACGAGGCACTGGCTTCATTTTCACAATATTATATTAATTTAGTTAGTACACAGAAATATGTGTGTCTGGAAGTATTTAGTTTACAGCGTGCACTGTAAATATTTCACATTGTGTTCAAAATCTATTTCTGCAGTCTGACCAAACCCATCCAATTCTTTTTAAAGCATAAAAACGTATTGCTGTGTTACTGTTCAATTTATAACTGTAATTCTGATAATATGTGACCTGGTCCTGCTGTGTGTACTTTGAATTGCTTGTGGGAATTATTTCACATCATTGCAGCCTTCCACAGTGAAAATAAACAGCTTGTGTAAAAAGCAAACATGACCCATACCAGTTGTAGTTTAAACATCAGCTTGTTTTTGGAGATTTTTTATGTTTGGAAAGCCAAATAAGGAGAATACAAAGTACAAAATTCAGAGGTTTTTACAGAAACATTTTCCCACCCAAACAATAATATCCCCAAATGACACAATTAAATTAACGAGCAATAACAACAGCAAAACTAGAATTGTCCCGCTCAGTAGCATGTACGTCTGCATGGCAATGGTGAATAACGGTCTAGGGAAGGTGAAGAATCTTTTTGTCTTACAGAAATCCCCCCGAAACAGCTGATCCATTCAACGGATCCGTAAACAAAGCAAAAGCACAAGGAATATATACTGCAATATATACAGTCTTAACAATCTTGTACTAATTATGACAGGACGATGGTTGCAATCTTTCCATTATAAGCCTATTTTGTGTAGCTTCAAATGTGGGGTTACGTTCAATCAATTTGCTGTCATTTAGGATTTCAGGTCTGATTGGTAGGCTGATTTTTTTTCTACAAATGTTGTGTAATTCTGTGAAGTAGTTTTTTGAGCTACAGCACTTTTAAAAAAAGGTGTAAAGTAGTTTTTGAGCTACAGCACTTTTAAAAAACAGGTGGTTTAACTTTGGTGCTGGGAGAGCGTTTTTTTTACTCACTTGTAGGTATAAAACTACTGGACAGTTACTACTCAAATTTGGCAAGATACTGTATCTAAGTAGACTTTAGTGCCTTTTGTGGGTGGGGAGGTTTAAAAATGTGTATTTTAATGAAAACAAAGTCATTTTATAAACAAATGGTACGTCTGCGCAGTTGTTTGCTCCGGTAGTAACGTTTATTTTCATGCATGCGCACTACAAACAGATCAGAACCACAGGGAAACAAATTCAACCTCAAGCCAGTTCTTTTTTATTTAATAAAAGTTGCTAAACGTATACCAGCATACACATGTATACCAACACAAACACAAGGCACTGGCTTCACTTTCACAATATTATATTAATTTAGTTAGTACACAGAAATATGTGTGTCTGGAAGTATTTAGTTTACAGCGTGCACTGTTTGTGTGAAAAAAATAAAGTATGGAGCCGCGAGGTTTTTTTTTGTTTGTTTTTCATTAAAAAGTAAAAACACCGTGTAAGCCTGGACAGAAGAAGCTTACTCTGGCAGCCAGCGGGATTGATGCCTGGAAATGTCGCTTTTGTGGAAAATGATTGGACTGGTCTTGGTGAACCAAACTCGGAGGCAGACAGAGCTGTATCCGGCCTATGGAGGCAGTCAGGTTGTATTTTTTTTCCTTGTTTTTTCTTTGTGCTTTCTTGAAATACTTAAATGCAAGACGGGAAGCTTGTTTTTTTGTTTAAGGACTTTTTTTATTTATTTATTTTTTGTTAAAACTCTGTGCTGGACTTTATTTTTGATTGTCTGGCACTGCTCCAAAATACTTTTTTTTAAATCATCACTGCTTGAGAATGTGTGCTTGTCTAGAATACTATATTATTATTTATTTCTTAGCAGACACCCTTACACAGGGCGACATACAGTACAGTTGTCACAAAAATACACATTTTAAGAATCACAATACAATTAAGAGCAAATACAATATACAATAACTTCAGTGCTAATAAGAGCAAGTACAAAACACAGTACGTGATTTGATTTCAGGGCAGTTCACATAAGAGCAGAAAACAGTATGGCGATAGTTATAGCAGGGTACAATATGGGTGCTAAGTGCAGTGGAGTAAAAACAGTTGAAGTTGCAAAATATTACAGCTACAGTTAAGAGTTACGGCAAATTAAAGGACAAGATTAAAATATAGCAAGTAGGGAGCAGATAAGTGCGAGTTCAAGAGCATACAAAGCAGGGTGCCATATAGTCCAGATGGGAAGATTTGAGGTTTACAGGTGCTGTCTGAAGAGGTGTGTCTTGAGGAGGCTCTGGAAGGTGGTCGGACTGGGTAGTCCTGACGTCTGTAGGTAGGTCATTTCACCACTGAGGGACGAGGGTGGAGAAGCAGGCTCTGGAGGCGGAGGAGCGGAAAGGATGTACCGCCAGTCTTCTAGTACTGTAGGCACAGAGAGGTTGGGAGGGGGTGTAGTGAGCGATGAGGGTCTGGAGGTAGCTGGGTGCAGTCTGGTCAAGGCATCGGTAGGCGAGTACAAGAGTCTTAAATTGAATGCGAGCGGTGATCGGGAGCCAGTGGAGAGACCAGAGTAGCGTGGGAGAAGAGGGGCAGAGAGAACACCAGGTGAGCAGCAGAGTTCTGGATGAGCTGGAGCGGGTGGAGGCCAGCCAGGAGGGAGTTGCAGTAGTCTAGGCGGGAGAGTACCAGGGCCTGGATGAGGAGTTGGGTGGAGTAGTTGGTGAGGAAGGGTCGGATTCTTCATATGTTGCTCAGGAAGAATTGGCAGGTGCGTGCTTGAGTGAAGATGTGCTGGGAGTAGGAGACTCCCTTTTTATGACTTTGCATATAGTTCTTACTTTACTAAACTCACATTGCTTGTTGAATACTGTCTTGATTGTGCGCTTGTTTAGAAAATGTATAGTGTGCAGAGAGATCATGATACTGATAATGTGAATGAAGACAAGGTGCAGAAGGTACTCAAGCAGAGAAGCTGTCTTTACAGCACAGACATGTTCCTGTCTAGCTGACTCATGAAATAACACATATTACAGCCTTCCTCTGAAGTTAGCCTTTCTTTTAACAAATACAATATCCTACAGTAATTCGGACTAATAAATAATTGGCACATTTTTAACTCTATGCACAATAGTCTAGTTGCCTTTTTTGTGTGGTCTCCACTTCATGGGTTGCGGTACAATGTATTTCCTTCCACGTGTGTTGGACTTTAAAAATTGATAATGTAGTCGATTCGGGTAAAAAAAAAAATTTAATTGAACTGTTTACTTGGGCAACACTGTTCTTTATCATCAAAGATAAACACAGGTCTGGTGCTGTTCCCACAGAGTGCAGTAAGAGATTAACACGGACAAATGTATAAAAGGGGCAAACAGGGTGCTGAGAATTGGCAGTTGTCAGGGAGACCGGATTCCTGTGAAGTGTTACAGCTCAGCAGCACAGTCACAGGGTGAGAGACAGAGAAGGTGACCAGTCAGAAGATTCAGACAGGTAACTGTTAGTGGATCTCAGTGCAGAGGAAAAACAGCGGTTGAACTGCATTTCATCTCACTGCAGCCCCCTGTGTTTGAAAGGAGAGAAACCACATAAGGTAAGATTTCTGCTGCAATCTTGCAGTAAGTATGCAGGTTCCTGAATGAGTGTTGTCAATGGTTTAAAGGCAAACACTGTTCCAGTTCACACTGTAAATGTATTACTGTCATCAGTGGGTCTTGCTACCTGTCAGTTTGCAAAGCCAGGGGGCGGGGGATATTTTAAACATATTTTGAAATCCTTCTCAAATGAAAAGCATGTTCATCAGAGGCTGCAGCTCTGCTGTGAACATTGTGCTTTAAAGGGATGGGGAAGACCGCATCAGCAACATGTAATTAATACCTTTCCTACTTCATGTCCTTATTAGTATGTGGCAGGATGGCTTGCAGTGGTGAGGTGTGGTGACGTCACGGACCAGGAAGTAACTGAACCAAAACAGTGGATGGGCGGGTGAAGCTGAATGCTACGGCACTCAGTGTGTTTAATAAATAAATAAACAAAACAAAAGTTTTGAACAAAACAACAAAACAAAAAAAAAGGTGCATTGGCCAAACAAATAAACAGCAACAAGTATATGTTAAATATAGCAATTGTTCGTTATATTCTCCTCGCTCTCTCTCTCTCTGCTTTCCCGTACTCTCCTCTCTACACTCAACCCCGCAGCACGGACAGCTGCAGGTTCTTATACTCTGGCCGAGGGGTTAACTAGCTGTTAATTATCTTATTACCCCTCGGCCACAGTCTGCACGCGTTTGGTAAGGATGCGTGACTGTCAGCTAGTTAAATAATCAGTAGCTGATCAGCCACGCATCCTCACAGGTTTTAAATATAAAAACAATAAGAAATACGCGGCGCTGTTATCCGCGCTGCAAACAATAATACAAATAATAATAAATAAATACATAGGGGCGGGACACTCCGCCACATAGTATTAAGATCCTGTTATGTTTTTTTTTGTTTTAGCGCAATCTGGAGCTCTATTTTAATCATTTTTAAACTGTATAATGAACGTTGAGACCGCCACTTCCTTCCTACTTCTTATCCTAAGATGACATGTAATCCTCATATGAAAAACAGCTTTCTTTTCAAAACCCAACATCAGACATTTCCATTTTTCACTAAAATCAAACATATTCAATTGGCTATCACTGATCTACCGTAAAACTTCAAATAATTGCCAGGTCTCAAATAATCACAGGTCTCCAATATGCTCTGCTTGCAAATATTGTAATAGGCAGGTCAACCAAACGTTCTAAAGTTTGTCAACACATCAAGTTCCAGTTCAAAGTTCTGCAATGCAATTTTGAAACTCACATTTTTCTAAACATCTTTTAATATTCACAACATGTGGCAAAAAAAGAAGTCACCATCTGTTATATAGAACAACATTTTCTTCATTATATCTAAAATATTAAAAATATATTATTTTTTGTAAGGTCTTATTTAATAGAGCTACTATTGCTGGGATGATAGCTGCCAAGTTTTAAGTTGATCATTTGATTCAACAAATTTTATTGTGACCATTAGGCGGCCATCTTGAATTACAGAAGAACACATTTTTTTCTAATATTCAATTTCTATTGTCACTAGGATGATGACTACAAAGGTTGGAGTCATTTGGCTGAATGGTTTTCAGAAAGAATCATTAATGTTTTGCTGGCATTTTAGGTTAATTTCGTGGTTGCCATTTTGATCGTAAAATGTATTGCAGCAACTATTTTTTTTCAAACTTAATACAGGTTAGGCTGCAGATGGTATCTGCAAAGCTTCAACCCAATCGCTCCACAGGTACCCAGGAAGAAGATTTCGAAGTCTATGGATTTTGTCAGTTTCTTGATCTCTTGGCTTCTGTTTCATGTGGCTAAATCAATAAATATAAACACCACACTAACCTGTTTTAGTAGTCATTATGATTTCAATATATTTGTATGGGGGAAATTACAAAAAGAATGATTGTATAAAAATGATTTGCTGTGCCTTGGCATTAAAATCTCTCTCTTTTTTGCCCCTCCTGTGTTTCCTATCCTCACAGTACAAAGTCATGGCATCAAATAGACGCTGGGGATGTCTTATGATCTTCCTGGCACTTCACTTCCTGGCACAGCTGAATGGGTGCCACTGTGCCAACATTAAAGTGACGGTGTTTAGAGGCTTTGGGCTGCGTCCAGATCTTTTTTCCCCAGCTGATGGGTTTGTGAGGGTCTATTACAACAACAAGGATTACGGTCGGACACAGATCATCCAAGATAGCAACAACCCTGCATGGAATCAGAACTTTTTCATTAATAATGTGTCATCTGGGAAGAAGCTGGAATTAAAGGTTTATGACAATGACCTTATGTTTCACGACCTCCTGGGAACCTGCACATCTAATCCCAGAGTCTCATCCTCCACAATAGGCTGTTCTCTGAATGAAGGTGGCACTGTTATGTACAGCTACAGTGTCTCTTAAGAGCTACACAGCACTCTCAGTGTAAACCAAACCTCAAACTCCTGCCCCTTCCCCTCCAGAGTGTGCAACTCTACTCCTGGAGAGCCACAGTCCTGCTTGTTTCACAGGGAGCTTTCAAGAGTCAGTGAAGGAGACCTGTAAAACATATTAAACTGTACTAATGAGGGAAATTATTGATCCAGGATAATGATAATCCAAGATACTGTGGCTTTCCAGGACCAGGTGGCAGAACCCTAGGATAAATATAATATTTGATTAATATTTTATGACCAACAGTCAGGTACACACTTCTGAGGGAAGAGGACAAAGAATACGTTAATAAATTATTCCAAATCATTCAGAGGATTTGTGGGAAAATAAATCATGAAATTAATTAGTTTTAACATGTACCCAACAACACCAGGAAAAGCGGATCAGTGATAATGGATGGAGTTTTAATTCATATTCTTAATTTTAAAAAGGGGTCAGTGGTCTTAATAGAACACATACTTGATCATCAATTTAAAAAAGTAAAAAATAAAATGAAGATAAATGAAGGAAACCCTTTTTAAAGGGTATAAATGCACAATGCATGAATGAACATGGCAGGAGTTTGGATTTGGGGATTTTCTCTACAAGGAGTTTTCTGTCACGATTCTCTTCTTGCTTAGCTTCCGATCTGATTTTCTCTCTAACTTTGATTTTGAATAACTGGGTGTGACGAAGTGCCCGCCCCTGTGTGTATTTTGTGTGTTAAGTGTTGTATGTTGCGTGTGTTAATGTTGGTGTATAGAGATTGGTACACGAGATATAAACGGGTCTGTGTTTCACGTGTATTTAAAAATGTAGATTTGTATTTAGGCACGAGGAGAGCACAAATCACTTCACGTGCTGGTTAAATGTAATATGTGAGCACGGGGTTGCACGTAATTCATTCACGTGCTGGGATTTAAGTGAATAATTAATTAGTAATTGAATCCCAGCACAACAGTATGTATAGATGCACATTTCTTTCACTCGGGGTTGGGTGTTCAGTGAGTGGAGAACGGGATTGGAGACGGAGGTAATAATAATAATAAATAATAGTTAAACGTATCTGCTCACCGTGTTTGTCTGTCTAGTCCGTTTTGTTTGTATTTTTTGTTTTGGCTCGAGTGCCGTGTCCTGTGTTTTGTGTTCAAACCTTTTATTTTCTGTCTGTTAATTATTAAATGCTGAGCGCGTGCTTCACCAAAACCCCAAGTCTCTGTCGTTTTATTTCCTGGCTCTGGTCTGACGCCACCCACTCCGGCCGTCTTTGTGACACGTGGTGTCCTGCGTGGGATCTACAGCGCCTCCAGGACTCAGGCCAGAGCGGGAACCGCAGTTTTTTTGGGGGGAAAAAAAACAAACAAAAAAGACAAACAAAACGGACTAGACAGACAAGCACGGTGAGCAGATACGTTTAACTATTATTTATTATTATTATTACCTCCGTCTCCAATCCCGTTCTCCACTCACTGAACACCCAACCCCGAGTGAAAGAAATGTGCATCTATATATACTGTTGTGCTGGGATTCAATTACTAATTAATTATTCACTTGAATCCCAGCACGTGAATGAATTACGTGCAACCCCGTGCTCACATATTACATTTAACCAGCACGTGAAGTGATTTGTGCTCTCCTCGTGCCTAAATACAAATCTACATTTTTAAATACACGTGAAACACAGACCCGTTTATATCCCGTGTACCAATCTTTATACACCAACATTAACACACGCAACATACAACACTTAACACACAAAATACACACAGGGGCGGGCACTTCGTCACATAGGGTAACCTGTTTTCGATAATTGCCTGTGTGCTTGGTCAGGCAGGGGTTATTGAATACAAGTGAAATAAGTATAATAAGCCAAATTTGCTTTTTTTTTATCTTTTAATGAATACTCTAAATCCCTGCTTGCAAAGGAAGGGCAACAGTCTGGCATTTTCTCTGCATTCTTCTTATCAAACCGCAATAAACTTTTGCATTCAAACATTGTTGTCTGTCTTTAGAGTTCACCTATCTCTCATAAAAGATAAGCTTGCAACATTGTGCAGAGCTGAGCACATACGGAAACGCTACAAAAAGAAGGAGCGTACGAGAACTAACTTTTATAAAGACCAGTTCAAATTTGTAAAGAAGTTATTCACCAGTGAGAAAAATGGCACACTAAAAGCATATAAGTTTGAGCTGGAGAGATATTTGGAGGAAACACATACAGATTCAAAAAGGCAGAAGGCTATGTCAATTCCTTCAGACATCCCACCTATCAATCCACCAGAATACCAAATGGAGGACTGTGCACCTAAGTAGATAAGAAGTACAGCAAACTGTGAAAAAAGCAAGGGCTTCATCATCTCCAGGGCCTAATGGAGTTCTGTATAGAGTGTACAAGAGTGCTTCAGGAGTTCTATGAATACTTGATGAAAGTGGCATGGGAAAAACATTGTACCAAGAGCATGGCGCCGAGCAGGTGGAGTCTTTATACCTAAAGAAAAAGATTCTAAAGCATCAGTCAGTTTCACCCTATTTCCTTATTAAACATAGAAGGCAAGATTTTTTTTAGCATTATTGCTCAGAGATTGTCAGCTTACCTATTAAAGAACTGCTTCATTGACACTTCAGTACAAAAAGTGGGCATTCCAGGTTTCCCAGGTTGCTAAGAACACATCAATGTGATCTGGCAACACATTCAATCAGCTAAAAAGGAGAGGAAGGAGCTCCATGTGACATTCCTGGATTTGGCTAATGCATATGGTTCAGTGCCACATTAACTTCTTTGGGCAACATTTGATTTTTTTCATTTGATTTTTTCAGTGTACTGATGACAATAACAAATTTAGTGAAAGCCTACTTTGGAGATTTGCAATTTAGTTTTTCAACTTCACAATTCAGCACTACCTGGCAATGCCTAAAAGTTGGAATAATGGCAGGATGCACCATTTCTCCACTGGCTTTTACCATAGCAATGGAAGTAATCATTAGGGCATCAAAATGGGTAGTGGGAGGAGAGCGCTTGGCTTCTGGAATGTGACTACCACCAATTCGAACATACATGGATGACATGACAACCATGACTACAACAGTAGCCTGCACTAATCGGTTATTGGCCAAATTAACCAATAACATTGAATGGGTAAGAATGCAATTCAAGCCCACTAAATCAAGGAGCATCTCTATAATTAAAGGTAAAGTAGTAGATAAAATGTTCTAATGGTGAGGCAATACCAACAGTGTCTGAGAACCCAGTGAAGAGTCTTGGGAGACGGTACGATGGGGATCTAAAGGACACAGTCTGTGTGGGAGAAGTTAGACAACAAGCAGTGGAAGGGTTGAAGAGCATAGACGGCAGCGCTTTACCGGGCAAAGTAAAACTCTGGTGCTTTCAGTTTGGTCTGCTGCCGAGGCTGCTGTGGCCACTGACTGTGTACGAGGATTTGACAACAGTAGAGAAGCTGGAAGCTTTAATCAGTTCATACATCAGGAAATGGTTGGGAGTTCCACGCTGCCTCAGAAGAGTGGGACTTTATGGTAAAAGAATACTGCAGCTACCAGTCTCTGCTCTAACCGAGGACTGGAAATGACATTAGTAGAGTCACGCGACAAATGCGTAAGGGAGGCAGCACCTGTGTTGAAAACTGGAAGAAAGTGGGCGGCAAAGAAAGCCGTGGAAGATGCAAAGGCTGCTCTTCGAATCGGTGATATCATGGGGCAAGTTCAGCATGGAAGAGGGGGTCTTGGTCTCAGTTCAGCTCCTCCTACATGGCACAAGGCAGCCCTAGCTCAACGGAGGAAGCTGGTAGTCAACGAGTTGCAAAAGCAGGAGGAGAGGATGAGGTGCGTAAAGGCCATTTCCCAGGCCAAGCAGGGAGAATGGATGAGATGGGAGAGTGTGGAACAATGCAAGATCGACTGGCAAGACCTATGGACAATGGAACACAGCAAGATCAGTTTCCTCATCATGTCAACATATGATGTTCTCCCATCACCACAGAACCTAAACCTCTGGGTAGGAGAGGATCCCACATGTCCTTTGTGTTCATCACCTGCAACATTAAGACACATTTTAACAGGATGTAAGAACATAAGAACATAAGAAAGTTTACAAATGAGAGGAGGCCATTCGGCCCATCTTGTTCGTTTGGTTGTTAGTAGCGTATTGATCCCAGAATCTCATCAAGCAGCTTCTTGAAGGATCCCAGGGTGTCAGCTTCAACAACATTACTGGGGAGTTGGTTCCAGACCCTCACAATTCTCTGTGTAAAAAAGTGCCTCCTATTTTCTGTTCTGAATGCCCGTTATCTAATCTCCATTTGTGGCCCCTGGTCCTTGTTTCTTTTTTCAGGTCGAAAAAGTCCCCTGGGTCAAGATTGTCAATTCCTTTTAGAATTTTGTATGCTTGAATCAGATCACCGCGTAGTCTTCTTTGTTCAAGACTGAATAGATTAAATTATTTTAGCCTGTCTGCATACGACATGCCTTTTAAACACGGGATAATTCTGGTCGCTCTACTTTGCACTCTTTCTAGAGCAGTGTGACAGAGATCGAATGATTCTGTGTAAAAGAAACAGAGTACCCTTAACTAAATGGCACGACACTTTATTCCGTAGGGTAGGTGGAGGTCGGTCATTTAGGAAAGGTGCAAAGGTACGGTATCCAAACTCAGTGACCGAGACGGTAAACGGTGTGACATCTGAGGATTGTAGGAGCGGATGCGCTTGTTAACCTAGGGGTCATGAGCGAGGATATAAATAGGGGTCATAATAGACATGATCTGTTCCTTTTTGTGAATGGTTAGGAAGGAACCAAAAAAGAGTCCCTGCATGTAATAACTGTGAGTGTTTGTCACAAAGACGGCCGGAGTGGGTGGCGTCAGACCAGAAGCAGGAAATAAACAGACAGAGATGTGTGGTTTGGTGAAGCTGAGCGAATGCTTTCGCTCAGCATTTAATAAACAGAACAGAAAATAAAAGGTTTGAAACAACAAAAACACAGGACACGGCACTTGAGGCCAAAATAAATAGACAAACAAAACGTACTACACAGACAAAACACGGTGAGCAGATTTAACTATTATTATTATTATTATTATTATTATTATCTTTACCTCCGTCTCCAATCCGTTCTCCACTCACCCAACACCTAACCCCGAGTGAAAGAAACGTGCATCTATATATACTGTTGTGCTGGGATTCAATTACTAATTAATTATTCACTTGAATCCCAGCACGTGAATTAATTCTGTGCAACCCCGTGCTCACATATTACATTTAACCAGCACGTGAAGTGATTTGTGCCCTCCTCGTGCCTAAATACAAATCTACACTTTTAAATCACCACGTGAAACACAGACCCGTTTATATCCCGTGTACCAATCTATACACCAACATTAACACACGCACGCAACATACAACACATAATATGCACACAGGGCGGGGCACATTGCCACATATACCCCCCCTGTGCAAAGCACACATGGCCTCAACGGCCACCTCCCCATAAAAAATCCAGCAGTCCAGGACAAAGTCTCGGGCTGGGAAGGGAGGCCTCAGTGGGCCCATGGCTGGCCATGCTGTCAGCACCCCTGCCGGTAGTGGCACGGCTGACAGCCTGTTGGTCCACTCCTGCAGCGAAAACTGCTGCTGGGGAAAGTGGTCTCCTGACCTCTCCCCTGTCTTTGTAGCCGGTAGCTCCCTTTGGTGGGGCTCCGACCACAGTACTGCCGGGCAGCGAAGAAGCTGCAGTGGGAGCAGGTCTCCGGACCTCCCCCACGATCTCCGGCAGCTAAAACTGCTGCAGTGGGAGCAGGTCTCCGGACCTCCCCACGATCTCCGGCAGCTGCTGCAGTGGGAGCAGGTCTCCCTGACCTCCCCACGATCTCCGGCAGCGAAACTGCTGCTGGGGTTGGGGTCTCCAGACCTCCTCCCCTTCTTCGTGGGCCCAGCTCCCCTTTCTGGGGCTCCGCCACCGTACTCCCTGTGGTGGAGGTATGGGAAGCAGAGACAGCTCCTGCTGCTCTGCTTCTGGCGGTGGTGGAGGCAGAGGCAGCTCCTGCTCCTCTGCTCCTGGCGGTGGTGGAGGCAGAGGCAGCTCCTGCTCCTCTGCTCCTGGCTGGTGGAGGCAGAGGCAGCTCCTGCTCCTCTGCTCCTAGTGGAGGAAGCGGTGGAGGTGGGGAGGCAGAGGCAGCTCCTGCTGCTCTGCTCACTGCGGTGGTGGTGGCGGAGGCAGAGGCAGCTCCTGCTCCTCTGCTCCTGGCGGTGGTGGAGAGGCAGAGCAGCCCTGCTCCTCTGCTCCCAGTGGAGGAAGCGGTGGAGGTGGGAGGCAGAGGCAGCTCCTGCTGCTCTGCTCCTGCGGTGGGAGGCAGAGGCCATGGGGCTGATGCTGGCCACTCAGAGGAGGCTGTGGCGGTTGGGCTGGTGTGCCGTGCTCCCCTTCAGCAGCATAAATAGAGGCTGCTGGGGACACCAGCATCCTGCCCTTCCCCCCAAAAATTCAGGGGGTTGAGCCTGTAACTCCTCCCCCCCCCTTCTGGCTCTTGGGACGGCAGCGATGGCTCCTCCCCCTTTAGCTCTCGGGATGGCAGCAGCAGGTGAACCAACAGGTATTCTCCCTCTGCTGGCAGCTTGGGTCCTAGGGCTGTGGAAGCCCCGACTTCCCTCTCTTCGGGCTGTGGACGCTCGGCTCCTCCCGCTCGGGCTGTGGACGCACCGACTCCTCCCTTTTGGGCTGTGGACGCACCGACTCCTCCCTTTTGGGCTGTGGACGCACCGACTCCCCCCTCTTGGGCTGTGGACGTTCGGGCTCCCCCACTCCAGGCGTGGGGCGTTCGGGCTCCTCCCACTCAGGCGTGGGGACGTTCAGGCTCCTCCCACTCAGGCGTGGGACGTTCGGGCTCCTCCCGCTTGGGCTGTGGACGCTCAGGCTCCTCCCGCTTGGGCTGTGGACGCCAGGCTCCTCCCGCTTGGGCTGTGGACGCCAGGCTCCTCCCGCTTGGGCTGTGGGCGCTCAGGCTCCTCCCCCTCGGGCTGTGGACGCTCTGGCTCCTCCCGCCGGGCTGTGGGCAGCTCTGGCTCCTCCCGCTTGGGCTGTGGACGCTCTGGCTCCTCCCCCGCCCGGGCTGTGGACGCTCTGGCTCCTCCCGCTTGGGCTGTGGAGGCAAAACCAGCAGGCATTCTTCCTCTGCTGGTGGAGACGGGGACAGCAGGCATTCTTCCTCTGCTGGTGGATCTGCTACCTGGGCTGTCGTGAGTTATGACCACCTCCAGGTAGCTGAGGACCAACTCCACCTTCCTCCCAGGTGCTTAGGGTCTGTTCCCTATATGCCTCCCATCGCTCTCTGTCCATAAACCGCAGGAACCGGACGGACTACTGGGATAGACTGGGCCTCCAGCCCAGCATTCTCCAGGATCCAGTCCCGCAGTTTGATGGCGTCTTCTGCCATTTTTTTTTTTTTTTTTTTTTTTTTTTTTTTTAATCCAAATATGCGGTTCCTGCTCTGGCCTGAGTCCTGGAGCGCTGTAGATCCCACGCAGGACACCACGTGTCACAAAGACGGCCGGAGTGGGTGGCGTCCAGACCAGAAGCAGGAAATAAACAGACAGAGATGTGTGGTTTGGTGAAGCTGAGCGAATGCTTTCGCCAGCATTTAATAAACAGAACAGAAAATAAAAGGTTTGAAACAACAAAAACACAGGACACGGCACTTGAGGCCAAAATAAATAGACAAAAACAAACGTACTACACAGACAAAACACGGTGAGCAGATTTAACTATTATTATTATTATTATTATTATTATCTTTACCTCCGTCTCAATCCGTTCTCCACTCACCGAACACCTAACCCCGAGTGAAAAGAAACGCATCTATATATACTGTTGTGCTGGGATTCAATTACTAATTAATTATTCACTTGAATCCCAGTACGTGAATTAATTCTGTGCAACCCCGTGCTCACATATTACATTTAACCAGCACGTGAAGTGATTTGTGCCCTCCTCGTGCCTAAATACAAATCTACACTTTTTAAATCACACGTGAAACACAGACCCGTTTATATCCCGTGTACCAATCTATACACCAACATTAACACACGCACGCAACATACAACACATAATATGCACACGGGCGGGGCACATTGCCACAGTGTTCTATTAGTCTGTCTTGTAAACGTTGTTTTTTTTGTTTCGTTTATCTAAAAAGATTACTAACACAATCCGGAGCTGCAGCTGCAGGCCAGCATTAAACCCGGACACCAGCACTTCACTTTCCACTGAGAACTGTCTTTTCACCACAAGCACTTAAGTCACGCACCGTAGGAACTGTGTCTGTGTCTGTGTGTTTTGTGTGGGTGATAAAACTGGACTTTTTTGGTTGTGGGTCAAACCTGTGGGATTTTACAAAACCGAAGTGATACACGCCGCTGTAATCACTTCCAGCATTATTAATTACAGGTGTTTTGCCTTAAGGCTCTGGACATTGTAGTAATTTATCAATAAACACCCTTGCACCTGTTAGTAATTGTCTGTGTGATTTGTACCTGCAATGCACTCACCTGTATCCACTCACCACTTTGCCACACATGGTTATCAGAAGAGGGATGGACTACGCAGCACTTTCGGCGCTGCTGGAGCAGCTGGACGGAGAGACAGAGAGAGGAGAGGTACACAGCACTGATCGAGAGTGTCAGGCTGGAGATACCACCCACAGTATCAGCGGGACCTACCATGACGGCCCAGAAGGCGAGGATGCATAAAATGATGGTGGAGGATGACCCGGAGGCATACTTGGTGGCGTTTGAGCGGCTGGCTACCACCGCGTCATGGCCCCGAGAGTTCTGGATGAGCCAATTGGGACCCTACCTGATTGGTGAAGCACAGGCAGCGTACCAGGCGATGGCTGATGACGACGCTGCTCAATACGACCTGGTAAAGCTGGCCATTCTCCGCCGTCTCAACATTACGGAGGAAACTCACCGGGTGAGGCTCAGGGAGTACAAGAGGTCCCCGAATACACGCCCCAGGGTGGTCGGCAAAAACTCTGTGACCACATGTTACACTGGCTCAACCCTGCTCAGAAAACAAGCGCCCAGATGGGCGAGGCCATAGTGATTGAGCAGTTTTGCCATGTGGTCGGTGCCGAGACGCAAGCATGGATACGGCACCACAACCCCGACACCCTGGAGCAGGCAGTGAAACAAGCTTAGGACTTCGAGGACTCCGTGGCATCAGCCCAGACCGGGCTACTCACCGCTCCAACACCGCGGAGCATCCGGGCACCACCCCCTCTCTCTGCACCTCCACCCCAACCACTGGGACCGACTCAACGACCTTCTAGACCGCCGGCCCCAATGGGCAACCTTGCCTCCCCTCCATGGAGACCAAGGTTGGCCCCCGGCTGGGGTAGAGGTGCTACCATAACAGCAGCGGGACAGATACCTAACCGCTGTACCCTCCTTTCCCCCTACCTGTTTTAGGTGCCACCAGCCGGGTCATCAGGCCAGGTCGTGCCCATCTGCGATGGAGTGTGATGTGGCCGTATGCAATCTGGCATCTGAAGCGGGTAAACAAGGGGAAAATGGTCGGGAGGGGACTTGTATCGTTAATGTGATTTTGGGAAATGTGAAAACCCATGCATTAGTGGACACAGGGTGTGGTCAGACTTTAATTAGAGCATCTCTCTTGGGCAGTGTGTTGTGGCAGCCACAAGGTCAGGTGGCTATCTCCTGTATCCATGGAGACATGGCAACATACCCCACAGTCAAAGTATACTTATCAGTCGGTCCGATAAAATGTCACCTGATAGTGGGGGTGGCGGAAAAGTTACCACACCCAATTATTCTGGGTCGAGACTGGCCAAATTATAGAGAATTGGTGAAATTAATGGCAGTCCCGACCGCACACGTAAACGTGGCAGAGAAAAACGAAAGGGAAATGATTGGTAATGTTTTTCTCTTTTAAACTGAAATGTTTTCTCCTCTGTTCCGCCCAAGAAAAACAAATAAAAAGATTAGGATGCGGAAATGGGAGGGAGCATTAATGAGACAAGGCTGGGGGCTGGTGGGAGCCTGCTACAATGGTAACAATGGTTACTCCCGCCCCTCTCAATATACCGGACATGTGGCACTCAAGCGCGGACATAGTGTGGGGCCAAAATAACGACCCCTCACTAGTGCAAACTTGGGGACAGGTCCGGTCTATTGAAGGTAAGGATGTTGAAGGCGCTGGGGCACTAGTATTTCCACATTTCATTATCAAGGGGCAATTACTGTATAGGGTAAACCTTGCCACGGGCACAGGACAGCCTGTAACACAATTATTGGTTCCCCCGTCTTCTCGACTGGAGGTCATGAGGCTGGCGCATGATATCCCTTTTGCGGGGCACCTTGGAGCTGACAAGACAAGGGAACGAATACTGCCTCGATTTTATTGGGTAGGACTTCATAAAGATGTGTCGAAATATGTAGCCACATGCCCAGACTGCCAGCGAGTAGCGCTGGGTCGAGTGCTCCCCACCCCTTTTGTCCCACTGCTGATTATTTCCACCCCCTTTGAACACATTGAAATGGACATAGTCGGCCCTTTGCTACCTTCTGACTCTGGGTATACGCATATATTAGTAGTGGTAGATTACGCAACACGATACCCGGAGGCAGTTCAGTTGAGGTCCACTAGTGCCACTGCGATAGCCAAAGAACTAGTGCAGATTATGGCTAGAGTAGGGATCCCCAAGGAGATTTTGACTGATCATGGAACTAACTTCTTGTCTAACACGTTACAGCAAGTATACAAAATATAAAAAATACGTCCCATCAGAACGTCTGTTTATCATCCACAGACGGATGGTTTGGTGGAATGTTTTAATCAGACCTTGAAGGCGATGCTGAGACGATTTGTAAATCAAGAGCAAAAACATTGGGCATCGCTTCTCCCCTACCTCCTTTTTGCAGTGAGAGAGGTGCCGCAGAGTTCGACAGGGTTCTCCCCCTTTGAGCTCTTGTATGGCCGACAGCCTCGCGGCATTCTTGATCTGCTGAGTGAGGGTTGGGAGGAGCACAAAGGCTTGTCCATAAATGTAGTGCAGCATGTGCTCCTACTTAGAGATCACCTAGATTTGGTCGGTCGTTTGGCCCAGGACAATCTCAGATCGGATCAGCACCGACAACAGCAGCATTACAATCAAAATGCATTAATTCGAACCTTTCCAACTGGAGACAAGGTAATGCTGCTGTTTCCCTCCTCAGAATCAAAACTATGTGTTAAATGGCAGGGGCCATATGAGGTGAATTATGAAATTAGACAGCCCAATCGCCGCAATGAAAATTACATTTATCATATAAATTTAGGCCTTATTTATAGCCCCAGGCAATGTAGAGGATGATTTGGGCCCCGAGCTAGAGACCTCTTGCACAAAGGACATTTCGATGGGGGAACAGTTACTTCCTGATCAGCAACATGAGCTGCGTATGTTAATTGAGGAATTCAACAATGTTTTTTCTGATGTGCCCGGTAGAACTAACCTTGTTGAATATGCCATTGTCTCTCCCCCAGGTGTCACAGTGCGAGAGAGACCTTATCGGATCCCAGAAAGTTGATGAGGTGGCTCAGGTGAGGTCTCTACTGGGGTTAGCCGGTTACTACCGCTTTATCCTCGAGTATGCCACAGTGGTTAATCCCTTAGTTGACCTCACCAGAAAGAGCACAACAAATTCAATTAAGTGGTCAGAAGAATGTCAGGGGGCGTTTGATATTGTTAAGCAGAGACTTTGCCAGGCCCCCGCTCTCATCACTCCAGACTTCACCAAGAGATTCATCCTCCACACCGATGCATCGGATGTCGGTTTGGGTGCAGTCCCGTCCCAAATGGTAGATGGAGTAGAACATACCGTTCTGTATATAAGTAAAAAAATGCTCCCTCAGGAGCGCAACTACTCCGTTGTCGAAAAAGAGTGTTTGGCCATCAAATGGGCTACTCACTCTTTGAGATACTACCTGCTGGGGCACAGTGACAGGGTGACTGGGTGGTGACGTTAAGCAGAAGCAGGAACGAAAACAAACTGACACCAATACTGCAGTTCAAAAGAAAGAATCGGCTGTGCCGTTTTTATTCAGCAAAAATAAATCAAAAGTTTAAACAAAAAGAAACTGTGCTCACAGAGCCAAAAATAAAACAGGTAAACAAAAAAAAATCACGAACACTACAACCGGTCAGGCTGGGCAATCGCCTTCACTGACGCAATCCTTGGTTAGTTTCATTTTTAAATAAATTTCTCTCGCTCTCCGTCTCTCTGCTCGCTCTCTCCTCTCTAACACCCCACCCAGAGTGCCGAGAGCTGCAGGCTTATATACCGTGGCCGAGGGGTTTAACTGGCTAGTAATTATCCTATTACCCCTCGGCCACAATCTGCACGAGTTTATTAAAAAGTGCTGTGGATGGGGCTTCCCATCCATGCTAAACAAAACAATCGGCTACGCCGTCAAAATACAAAAAATACAAAACAATACAAAAACATACGGCGCTCGTCGTCATGTAAATAATAAATCATAATAATAATCAAATACAAAATAACACAGGGGCGGAGGGGGACCCCGTTCTAAAATAAAATAAACAAAACAATGTACAGGGCACCTCGCCCTGTTACAGGCACTCATTTCATCTCGTCACTGACCACGCCCCACTCAAGTGGTTAAGCACAATGAAAGACAGCAAAGCCCGAATAATTCGGTGGTATCTGGCATTGCAGCCCAATCTACTCAGAGAAAGGATCCTTGAGGAGGTCCAGAAGCATTTAAACTAGAAAGGAAGGGGGGAGAAAACAAAAGAACAGAAGGGAGACCACATCAAAACAAGTGCAACAACTCAGGTAAGACAGCCATTAAATGTATTTATCTAAATGCTAGAAGTCTGAGAAACAAAATGTTAGAACTTGAACATAAGAACATAAGAAGATAAGAAAGTTTACAAACAAGAGGAGGCCATTCAGCCCATCTTGCTCGTTTGGTTGTTAGTAGCTTATTGATCCCAGAATCTCATCAAGCAGCTTCTTGAAGGATCCCATGGTGTCAGCTTCAACAACATTACTGGGGAGTTGGTTCCAGACCCTCACAATTCTCTGTGTAAAAAAGTGCCTCAAATTTTCTGTTCTGAATGCCCCTTTATCTAATCTCCATTTGTGACCCCTGGTCCTTGTTTCATTTTTCAGGTCAAAAAAGTCCCCTGGGTTGACATTGTCTATACCTTTTAGGATTTTGAATGTTTGAATCAGATCGCTGCGTAGTCTTCTTTGTTCAAGACTGAATAGATTCAATTCTTTAAGCCTGTCTGCATACGACATGCCTTTTAAACCCGGGATAATTCTGGTTGCTCTTCTTTGCACTCTTTCTAGAGCAGCAATATCTTTTTTGTAACGAGGTGACCAGAACTGAACACAATATTCTAGGTGACATCTTACTAATGCATTGTAAAGTTTTAACATTACTTCCCTTGATTTAAATTCATCACTCCTCACAATATATCCGAGCATCTTGTTGGCCTTTTTTATAGCTTCCCCACATTGTCTAGAGGAAGACATTTCTGAGTCAACATAAACTCCTAGGTCTTCAATTTCAGTATCTCCCATATGATATTTATAATGCACATTTTTATTGCCTGCATGCAATACTTTACACTTTTCTCTATTAAATGTCATTTGCCATGTGTCTGCCCAGTTCTGAATGCTGTCTAGATCATTTTGAATGACCTTTGCTGCTGCAACAGTGTTTGCCACTCCTCCTATTTTTGTGTTGTCTGCAAATTTAAAACGTTTCCTTACTATATCAGAATCTAAATCATTAATGTAGATTAGGAATAGCAGAGGATCTAATACTGATCCCTGTGGTACACCACTGGTTACCTTGCTCCATTTTGAGGTTTCTCCTCTAATCAGTACTTTCTGTTTTCTACATGTTAACCACTCCCTAATCCATGTGCATGCATTTCCTTGAATCCCTACTGCGTTTAGTTTGAGAATTAATCTTTTATGCGGGACTTTGTCAAAAGCTTTCTGGAAATCTAAATAAACCATGTCGTATGCTTTGCATTTATCCATTTTCAATGTTGCATCCTCAAAAAAGTCAAGTAGGTTAGTTAGACATGATCTCCCTTTCCTAAAACCATGCTGACTGTCTCCCAGGATATTGTTACCATATAGGTAATTTTTCATTTTGGATCTTATTATAGTTTCCATAAGTTTACATATAATAGAAGTCAGGCTTATTGGTCTGTAGTTACCTGGTTCGGTTTTGTCTCCCTTTTTGTGGATCGGTATTACGTTTGCAATTTTCCAGTCTGTTGGTACAACCCCTGTGTCAAGAGACTGTTGCATGATCTTGGTTAGCGGTTTGTAAATAACTTCTTTCATTTCTTTGAGTACTATTGGGAGGATCTCATCCGGCCCAGGGGATTTGTTTATTTTAAGAGCTCCTAGTCCCTTTAACACTTCTGCCTCTGTTATGCTAAAGTTATTTAAAATTCTATCTCTCTCTTGGCCTTTCTAACTTCCTTTTTGACTTGTGTTTGCAGTTCCAAGTACTCTTTCTGTGTACTTTGTTTTTGGTCCCTTTTAAACGCTCTGTAAAGTGCCTTTTTCGCTGAATATTTTTTTTAATTGATCTGTTAAACCATTTTGGCCATTTTGGCCATTTTGTTTTAGATTTAGATTTGTCTACTTTTGGGATGTAATTGTTTTGTGCCTCTAGTACTACATTTTTAAAAAACAGCCATCCTTTTTCTGTGGATGTTTTCTCTATTTTACTCCAATCTACTTCTATTAGTCTCTGTTTCATACCTTCATAGTTTGCTTTTCTAAAATTGTAAACCTTAGCTTTATTCATTACTTTTGGGGTTTTAAAAAATATTTCAAATGAGACCATGTTGTGGTCTGAATTTGCCAATGGCTCTCTGACCTCTGTTTTAGTTATTCTGTCTTCATTATTTGAAAGGACTAAGTCAAGGCATGCCTCCCCTCTAGTCGGTGCCTTGACAAATTGGATAGGGAAGCAGTCATTTGTCATTTCCACCATTTCAATTTCGTCCGTGTGCCCCCCCATCGGTTTTCCCATTTTATACAGGGAAGTTGAAATCCCCCATTAGTATGGCTTCTCCTTTTCTACACGCATTTCGAATGTCATTGTACAATAGTTTATTTTGCTCAGCGTCTGAATTTGGCGGTCTATAGCATGCTCCTATTATTATGCCCTTTGAATTTGGCGTCCATTATTCTGACCCATATTGATTCTGCATTGTTTTCTTTGTCCTGATTTAACACCTGGGCTTCAAGACTATTTCTTATGTATAGTGCTACCCCTCCGCCTCTTCTGTCCTGCCTGTCTTTCCTATATTGTGTGTACCCACTAATATTATATTCGTCTCCATCACTCTCAGACAACCAAGTTTCTGTAACACCTATCACATCGTAGTTACTTGTTAGTGCAGTAGCTTCAAGTTCTAACATTTTGTTTCTGAGACTTCTAGCATTAAGATAAATACATTTAATAGTGGTCTTACCTGAGTTGTTGCCCTTGTTTTGATGTGGTCTCCCTTCTGTTTTTTTGTTTTCTCCCCCCCTCCTTTCTAGTTTAAATGCTTCTGGACCGCCTGAAGGATGTGAACTGAGAAATATTTTGAAATTAAGAGTTGATAAAATCATTTAATTTTCTTCTTTAAACTCGCTAAAAGAAAGTTGTATTTGTTTCTAGGAGCCGTGAGACAACCTGCAGGAGTGTATTTTTACTTTGTGATACTCTTTTTCCTGAAAACTCTGGTGAGTTATTGACATTTATTTCATCTTTTTGTTTAATACTACCGCATTATAATGGAACTAAAAGAAAATGTAACTGCATTCGGAACGAGAATATTGTGAATTGTTTAAGAAAGTAAATAATAATAATAATAATAATAATAATAATAATAATAATAATAATAATAATAATAAAAAAATCAGAGGGTAACTGATTACATTAATGTGAGTTTTAATTTTATTTGAATGTTTATTTTTATGGGTAAAAATGAATAATGAAAGTGATGCAAGGCGAAATCGAGTCTTTTGCGTTGGTATAGATTTATTTTTGTTTAAAGCAAATGTGGCACTGTCACAAAGACGGCCGGAGTGGGTGGCGTCAGACCAGAGCCAGGAAATAAACAGACAGAGATTTGGGGTTTGGTGAAGCTGGGCGCGTGATCGCGCTCAGCATTTAATAAACAGAACAGAAAATAAAAGGTTTGAAACAACAAAAACACAGGACACGGCACTTGAGGCCAAAATAAATAGACAAACAAAACGAACTAAACAGTGCACAGACAGACGAACACAACACGGTGAGCAGATTTTACTACTACTTCTTCTTATTATTATTATTCCTAACATTTACCTCCGCTCCTCACCCGTTCTCCACTCACCGAACACCTAACCCCGACTGAATGAAATGTGCATCTATATATACTGTTGTGCTGGGATTCAATTACTAATTAATTATTCACTTGAATCCCAGCACGTGAATTAATTTGTGCAACCCGTGCTCACATATTACATTTAACCAGCACGTGAAGTGATTTGTGCCCTCCTCGTGCCTAAATATAAATCTACATTTTTAAATACACGTGAAACACAGACCCGTTTATATCCCCGTACCAATGACTATACACCAACATTAACACACGCAACATACAACACATAATACACAAAAACGCAGGGGCGGGGCACATTGCCTCATATACCCCCCCCCTTGTAAAGCAGCACACATGGCCTCAACGCCCACCTCCCCTTTAAAATCCAGCAGTCCAGGACAAAGTCTCGGGCTGGGAAGGAGGCTTCAGTGGGCCCATGGCTGGCCATGCTGTCAGCACCCCTGCCGGTAGTGGCACGGCTGACAGCATGCTGGTCCATTCCTGCAGCGAATTGCTGCGGGGATGCTGGTCTCCTGACCTCACCCCTTCCTTCTCAGAGTCCGGTAGCTCCCCTGGTGGGGCTCCACCACAGTACTGCCGGCAGTGAAGAAGCTGCAGTGGGGCAGGTCTCCGGACCTCCCCACGATCTCCGGCAGCGAAACTGCTGCAGTGGGAGTAGGTCTCCGGACCTCCCCACGATCTCCGGCAGCTAAAACTGCTGCAGTGGGAGCAGGTCTCCGGACCTCCCCCACGATCTCCGGCAGCGAAACTGCTGCTGGGGTTGGTGGTCTCCAGACCTCCTCCCCCTTCTTCGTGGCCGACAGCTCCCCTTGGTGGGGTTCCGGCCACAGTACTTCCTGCTGCGATGCGGAGCGGCTGGCAACCCCAGGCGATGCGGAGCGGCTGGCAACCCCAGGCGATGCCAGACAGGCATCCTTGGGTGAAGCGTGGCAGGGAGTCAGGACCAGCCGGGTGCGGTGTTGGCCCTCTTCTCGGCCTCTGCAGCCAGGCGGTTCTTCCCCATGCTTCCCTCAGCAGCCTATGCAAGGGCTGCTGAGGGCCGCCAGCTTCACGTCCTGGTCTTTCTGGTGAAGGGAGAGGCAGCTCCTGCTTCTCTCCCCCTGATGGTGATGGAGGCAGAGGCAGCTCCCGCTCCTCTCCTCGTGATGGTGGGGAAAGTGATACCAGCAGGCATTCATCCTCTGCTGGTGGGGGAAGTGATACCAGCAGGTATTCATCCTCTGCTGGTGGGGGAAGTGATACCAGCAGGCATTCATTCTCTGCTGGTGGGGGAAGTGATACCAGCAGGCATTCACCCTCTGCTGGTGGACAGGGACCCAGCAGGCATTCACCCTCTGCTGGTGGACATGGCGGAGGCAGAGGCAGCCCTGCTGCTCTGCTCCTGCCGGTGGTGGAGGCAGAGGCAGCTCCTGCTGCTCTGCTCTAATGGAGGAAGCGGTGGAGGTGGCGGAGGCAGAGGCAGCTCCTGCTGCTCTGCTCCTGCCGGTGAAGGTGGCGGAGGCAGAGACAGCTCCGGCTGCTCTGCTCCTGCCGGTGAAGGTGGGAGCAGCGTGTAGTCTCCTGGCGACGGAGGTGGGAGCAGCGTGTAGTCTCCCCTTTTCCAGGGACTGGTGCTGCTCTGCCTCTCTTGCAGGGGACTGGTGCGGCTCTGCCTCGGAAGGGGAAACCAGCAGGCATTCTTCCTCTGCTGGTGGAGATGGGGACAGCAGGCATTTTCCTCTGCTGGTGGAGGTGGGACCAGCAGGCATTCTCCCTCTGCTGGCAGCTTGGTTCCTAGGGTTATGGAAGCCCCACTTTCCTCTCTTTGGGCTGTGGACGCACCGACTCCTCCCTTTTGGGCTGTGGACGACCGACTCCTCCCTTTTGGGCTGTGGACGCACCAACTCCTCCCTTTTGGGCTGTGGGCGCACCAACTCCCCCCTTTTGGGCTGTGGGGACGCCGGGCTCCCCCCCACTCAGGCGTGGGGCGTTCGGCTCCTCCTCCCAGGCGTGGGACGTTCGGGCCCCGGGCTCCTCCCACTCAGGCGTGGGACGCCGGGCTCCTCCCACTCAGGCGTGGACGCCGGGCTCCCCACTCAGGCGTGGGGCGCTCAGGCTCCTCCCACTTGGGCTGTGGACGCTCAGGCTCCTCCCACTTGGGCTGTGGACGCTCAGGCTCCTCCCACTTGGGCTGTGGACGCTCAGGCTCCTCCCACTTGGGCTGTGGACGCTCAGGCTCCTCCCACTTGGGCTGTGGACGCTCAGGCTCCTCCCGCTTGGGCTGTGGACGCCCGGCTCCTCCTCATAACTCACTGAAGGGACAGTTGGCGAACAGATGATCCTGGTCGCAGAGGAGGCACCCCGCGTTGGCTTGTTAAATCGCCGTGGATGTCTGGCCCTTAGGCGGCACCTCCTCCCTGTCCTTCACCTCTTTATCCTCCTTCCATCCCATTTTATTTATTTATATATATATTTTTTTGTAATCCAACAATTTTTTTTTTTTCCTCAAAAATTGCTGTTCCTGCTCTGGCCTGAGCCCTGGAGGCGCTGTCGATCCCACGCAGGACACCACGTGTCACAAAGACGGCCGGAGTGGGTGGCGTCAGACCAGAGCCAGGAAATAAACAGACAGAGATTTGGGGTTTGGTGAAGCTGGGCGCGTGATCGCGCTCAGCATTTAATAAACAGAACAGAAAATAAAAGGTTTGAAACAACAAAAACACAGGACACGGCACTTGAGGCCAAAATAAATAGACAAACAAAATGAACTAAACAGTGCACAGACAGACGAACACAACACGGTGAGCAGATTTTACTACTACTTCTTCTTCTTATTATTATTCCTAACATTTACCTCCGCTCCTCACCCGTTCTCCACTCACCGAACACCTAACCCCGACTGAATGAAATGTGCATCTATATATACTGTTGTTCTGGGATTCAATTACTAATTAATTATTCACTTGAATCCCAGCACGTGAATTAATTCTGTGCAACCCCGTGCTCACATATTACATTTAACCAGCACGTGAAGTGATTTGTGCCCTCCTCGTGCCTAAATATAAATCTACATTTTTAAATACACGTGAAACACAGACCCGTTTATATCCCCGTGTACCAATGACTATACACCAACATTAACACACGCAACATACAACACATAATACACAAATGCACGCAGGGGCGGGGCACATTGCCACAGGCACATAGAAAGTAAGTTTGTTGAAACAAAACAGAATTGCCAGGAAAATTGGTACCCCTAAAAAAATGTAAAAAACCTAACTAAACAATAATATAATTGTAATAGTGGCATCCCATCACTAGGTGGCGCTCTAAGGCTCACTGGCAGCCGTATCATAGTCTGCTGATGTTAGAAAACTCAATGGTGATTATATGAAGATAGGCTGCTGTATTGTGTAAAGTAGTGATGGGCGATACCACTGATTTTCTTTTCGATCCGATACCAAATAATACCAAGGCTAGTATCCCAATACCAATACCGATACCGATACTTTTAAAAGTCTTCTTATGTACATAAAAAGGGGAAATCTTTGTGATTTCTACAGTGAAAATTGGTAAATGCAGACATCAAAAATTATATTTGAAAGCCTTTGCATTAGTATTAAATAAACTACCAATGATCAGACTTCTCTTTTTGTTTTCTGTTTAATAACAGCAATTATAAAACACATGTTCAATAACGTTCAACAAATGTTCAATTATATTATTACCCTTTTCAGGTGTTATTCTTCACATCACTTCAACTGAAAATTTGAGCTAATCAGATACCCTGAAGTGAAATCAACAACATAAAATAAAAATCTCTTCAGAAGAAAAGAAGAATAAATGCTGCTCTGATTTCTAGGAACACATAAATTTAGCTTTATCTTTTAATTTAGCTTTTAATTTTTAACACATAAACTTCTTACAGCACCAGGCAGGATGCACTTGAGGTCAACACTTGAAATGTAGGCTACATAAAGTAATTGTTAACCTCTACCTTGATTCTTTCCCCATTTATAGGTTTTTGTTTAGAAACAACAGCATGTTGACATTTTCCCCCTTCAGTCTGTTTCTTCTTTGGCTCACTAACTCTCCTGCCTTTGAAAAAATTCTTTCTGAGGGTACGGATGAAGCAATGAATCCCAGGTATTTTGCTGCAAGTCTGCTTAGGGATGGGAATGTTTGCTCATGCTCTTGCCACCAATGTAATGGGTCCTGGTCCCGGGGAATTAATTTCAATGAGTGCATCAGTACCTGTTGAGCGGTGCTGTTGGGCAGACAGAACTTGAATGTCAAAATCCGCCCATATCCCTCCTTTTGCTGTAGCTGGGGCAGAGCTTGGGGTAGATACAGGAGTCACTGATGAGGCAAATCTTGGCATAGGTGCAGAGGCAGAGCTTGGCACAGGTGCTGAGGTAGATCATGGCGGTGGTGACTCTGAAGTGGGCTGATGGACTTCCTGCATTTCAGTGAGCATTCGCTTTTTCATAGTTTCCACATTGTCTCTGTCATGAAATGCAAGGTTTTTAAACCTTATGTCCAGGAACGTGCTGGCAGCGAGACTGTGAAAGGTTTCAATCCCACGGAATCTGCGTTGACATTGCAGTGCCAGTTCTGTGGCAAGGAGCTACCTTGACGCAGTGGCTGCAGCTGCTCTGAGAAGTAGTGACACCAGGGAATCATTTTGAGACAGAAACATGTTTTTCGGCTGAAACTTCCCAAGTTGCCTCTTGAAGGGTCTCAGGGCCTCAATGGTAAGGTGGATCATGGATAGCTCTTCATTGCTTAAGCATAGGGTGTTCTTTCCAAGTAGACAGAGGGCTGTGGTAACTGCTTCCCTCTGCTCATGGAGTCTCTCCAACATATAGAATACAGAATTCCACCTTGTTTCTACTGACTGAATCAGTTTATGCCTCTCTGAAAGGCTTCTGTCAGAGAACTCTGCCTCACTCTGTCACTAGACGTGGCGGTATTTGTCTTTGTTCTCTCCCCCTCCTCTAATCGCCTCCGCTGCAACTCGTCATGCTCTCGTGTGTGACTGATTTTTATGTGTTTTAGAAGGTTTGTGGTATTGCCACAATATCTTACACACTTTTGACATATGTCACATTTTGCTTCATTGCTGTTTATTGGAGTGAAATGACTCCAAACGATGCTTCGTTTTCTTTCGGCCATGAAAGCAGAGCAGCACTGGTAACCGTGTTCACTCTCGTTTATATGTGACTGACTGTCTGTGACTGAGTGACTGCGTGTGTCTCGGCGTGCCTGTGTATAGGCTATATGAGGAGCGGAGGGAGAGGGCGGAAGGAGAAGTAATTCCTATCCTAAACAACAATGTGCTACATTTCATTGTATTTTATTTTCACTTTTCAATATCTGATACACATTTAGTTTCATAAAAAAAAAAAAATCACTGGCTAAAGAAAGCACCTGGTATCAACATTTTTATGTGAGGATCGATTCTCAAAAATGAAACGTCAGGATCGGAAGTATCGATACTTTGGATCGATCCGCCCATCCCTAGTGTAAAGTTCAACCGAACTTTTATTATTATTTTGCAGGTAAGAATTCAAATCTGAATGTAATCTAAAGATCGAATCATAAATAAAGTTAGCGATTACAATTATATTGATTTGACCGATGTTTAAAACTGGGGATTAAAGAGAAAAAATATCTGAAATAACGGTAAAGTGGAATTGCATTGAACTGAATAAATAAACATCATCGTTGCATAAAATACCAGAATAAAGGTAGAAAATAAGAATATAAACTGTCTTTATGGCATATATAGTTCAGATGATCATTATTTTGGAATATTAACAAAGGATGAATAAGGATTCTGATAGATGTATAAAGACAACGTGGATGTGAATAATTAAATTGGCGAACCGATCTGTGCAATTGATAGTATTGCTATAATTAATATGATTTCTGATTCAGAAAGTGAAACGGAATGTTGAAGTTATTGCTATAATTCAGTTTTACTGTTGAATGTTATGGATGAATGGGAAATCGGTAAGATTGTTATGTGTGTAAGTGGAAATAAATCTGAAAACGCTTAAGATAAACAGTGAGAATAGTACTATGATTTAGTAAGTGATTAATGACAAAGAATAATGATATTGTTGCATTAAACAATGGATAAATGAATGTACTATAAATGTAAAGGAAAAGAAACAACTGAAAGTGATTACAGTGAAAGGTAATAGGTAAAACCAATCAGTTATTACATGTTAACAGTTTACAAAGGTGTGCATGAATGCAAGTGATTATAGCAATTGCTACCATGTCTCAGTATTACTATAGTACTGTATACTGTTTAAATATCATAGAGTGTTGATGTAAAGTGCAACAGATTATTTTGCAGAAACCAACAAGTGGAAGCAAAATAAATATGTTGCACCTGAATTGAAGTTGACTCTCATTCTGCATGTGTAACACAAATATAAAGAGATCATAATGAAAACTTGATTGTTTGTTGGTTAAGATCAGCATGGAAAGTAAAAGGGGGAGAATAAGTTTTAATTGCGTGCTCTATTATTATTATTACTATTATTTATTTATTTTTTATTTTTTTGTAGTTTTGATAGTATTTTTTATACTATGGCATAATTTTGTTGTAGAAAATGGCGCTGAACAAAAACAAAAAAAAAGCCAAGTTACTTTAGTTTTCTCTTAAAACCAAAGAAATACATTAAAAAACGTGCATGTATTTATAAGTTTAATGAAATAAAATGGAGGGGCGGCACGGTGGCGCGGTGGTTAGCACTGCTGCCTCACAGCGCCAGGGTCCTGGTTCGATTCTGGACTCGGGTCTGTCTGTGGAGTTTGCATGTTCTCCCCGTGTCTGTGTGGGTGTTCTCCGGGTACTCCGGTTTCCTCCCACAGTCCAAAGACATGCTTTTCAGGTTGATTGGTTACTCTAAATTGCCCTCTGTGTGAGTGTGTGTGTGTGTGGTGCCCTGTGATGGACTGGCGTCCCGTCCAGGGTGTAGTCATTAGATATATATATATATATATATATAGAAAAGTGAAACTAAGATTTAAAAGTGAAACTAAATGGAATGTTGTGTAAATGCTCTTTATATTTCAAACTGCTGTGTGCAGGTTGATTTTTGTGCTGCTTTTTGACAGAGATGCCGAGCTAAACCCCTAGATTATCTACCAAATTCTTCTGATGAGCTGCAGACAGTCTACTAAGAGGATAAAGCCCGGGACACACCAGAGTGTTGCGTCGCTTCGCTTCTGTTTTGACGCGTGGTTAGCCAGTGACACACAGCCAGGGAGTTGGGAGGTCAGGAGAGTACTGTATCAGCGAATCAGGAGTGTGTATTGGTTGATATGGGGCGGGACAAGAAGAGGAGAGAGTACGGTAGCAAAAGTTGTTTTTTTTAACGAAAAATATTACCTCTGAATATTGGTTTGATTTCTGTTGTGGCGACCGCCACATAAATGATGTTAAAAATACATCATTATCTGTTCTTTAATTAGAATTGATTAAACCTGGCCAGGTTAAATGTTCTTCTCTGCCTTATTTATTAACTTATCTCCCGTTTGGCTTAGTTGTCCATGCTTGAGGGGGATTTATCAGGGTTCATTGTATTTATTTTTTCTATGTGAAGGCTCTTCTATTATGCCAGTTACGGTAATTGTTTTAATTAAAGCCAGCTGGGTTTCATTGATAAAAAGAGGGTATTGTGGGAAATGGGTAGGTGGCCTGAAAGGAGAGCTGAGCTGTGTTTGCAGGAAGCGGGAAGCGGGAAGCGGGAAGCGGGAAACGGGAAACGGGAAACTGCTAGAGAGTTTGTTGCGGTTTCTTTTTTGCTTTTTAAGTTATTTAAGCTTATCTAGAAACGATGTAACATTTTTTCTGAAGTAGTACTGAGCTAACTGTCACAAATACAGCTCTGGAATGCTGTTCGTTTTTTATATATATGGATGATTTGAAACTGAAGAAAACGGAGATCGATTTGCAACCGAGGAATAAAGCGCAGCGGGTCCTCGGACATACGGCAGGAAGGGGTGAGACAGTCTGTTAGACTTCCTTTTTTGTGCTGGACAATGTTGGATTACAATTGGTTTTTTTTTATAGTATTATGGGAGTTTGTTTTGATACTTTATTTTTCTTTGGAATATATTTTTTGCAAGTTTGTTTTGTCTTGAAGCACGATGGACTTTGTTTTTTGGATTGACTTTGTTTTGTTTGTCGTTTTTTTTCTGCAATAAGGAACTTTGCAACTGCATTCATTTACATGGACTGGTTTTCTTTTTGTTAATACTTTTTGTTTGTGTTTCAAAATGTTTTGTGTACCGTCCTTACCAGCAATATCCAGGGTTAACAGGGTCATTTTGAGTGGTCTTTGCCGTATTACTTGCTGTTTCACTTCCAAAATATTTATATCAGTGTATACACTGTGCATTCTATTGTGCTATGAGGTTTCTTAGAGCAATGTTTAAGGTATATTTTGCTTCCTTTGTATTGACATTGTACTGTTCTACAGTTTTTTGCCACTATAAAAAGGTTACTGAAGATTATAACACTCTTACCCACGAACTTTTGGTCCCATTATTCGCTGTCAATCAGTCTTTAATTATCTGTTTTTTGAAATCAGTTAGTTTTGGCTTGTGTCTTAAGTCTGGTTGTTACACTGTTAAAACTAAAATATATCCTACTCGGTTATTTTTTTTTCTCACTGTAATTTATCTGCTTGTTGTAATTTCTCTGTAAGAAAAACCGAAACTAAGTCTTCTCATAGACAGTAAGTTTTTTTTTTTTGTTTTGTTTTTTTTTTTTTAATATATAATTGTACATGACTGAGAAATTCCAACTGAATAAAAAAACAAAACAACTAAACCCCCTACAAGAAGATATCTTCAGCCAGCTTTTGGGTAGTGCTTAGAGTGACCGGCAAAGCTCTAAGTTCCTCTGAGTTTTAAGTTTTCACCATCCAAGCTGACGACGAGGTAAACAGACAGCCCTTGTTTTATCCCCTGCTGTGTTGGCACTGAACTCTGCTGGAAAAAAAGGGACATGGACTGCTGTGCTGTAAGTAGTTCATCTTGGGTTGTCTGTCAGGACTGTACTATAAAATAACATTTGCTTACTAAGGTGGGTGTACATTAGTTTGTATTACATGCTGGATTGAGGTTGCAGTCTCTTCGGGGGGGTCATGTACATAGGCAGAGTTGCGCGTTTCTTTATTTTCTGAGCAGGGGTAGAAAAAAAAAATACCTTTGCGTTTCTTTATTGAGAGCGGCATTTAATCAAGGGCGGCGTCTATTAAAAAGCTGATATCTGAGTGAGGCGTTAATTCGAAGTAATACTGTGTGTATATGTATATATATATGTGTGTGTGTGTGTGTGTGTGTGTGTGTATATATATATATATATATATATATATATATATATATATATATGTGTGTGTGTGTCCGATCTCATTGAAACACATTATGTCAAAAAGTGACTCGAGGCGACATGCAGCGAGGCGACGCGCTGGTGTGTCCCGGGCTTAAGAAGATTCAGCTCATGGTTTGAGAGAGAAACAATAAAACTACCCGGGTAGAACTGTTCCTAGGATCATTTTTTAATTAAATTTTTTATTTTGGAGTATTTACATATGCTCATAATCAAGGCTGAATCATTTTTCTGTTATTTTTTTTTCTTGTGAGGAATACAAACTGTAAAAATAAATTTGCCTTCTATTACAACATACATTTGTAATTTATTGAGTGATTATTAAGCTTAGTGTTTAAGATTTACCATTCCTCTTATTTCGGACCTAGTCAAGTTTTATACTCAAAGTCATAGAAAGTGGCATACGTATAAATTACAAGTGTACATATATAAAATAAATAGTTTTCCCTGACATGGTAATTGACTCATTGGTGCCATCTTGTGGTTTGGAAGAGTATTTGAAGCTACATTTGTTTGGTTTTGTTTCTCTGTTATTTGAACTTTCTGTAGCGTTGTGACAGGACAGCATCAGAGCCAAGACTGCAGTTCAAAATTACATATAAGAAAATAAATAATAAAACATGAAAAAGGTGCAATTACACAAGTTTGTTTTATTTGCAAAAAGATTTATACATTAATAAATGCATAGTTATATATGACATTGTACATATGACATAGCAAATAGCCGTAATTAATATCCGCAGAACTGATTTGAATCCCACTGCTCCACAGTGTTTGAAAAAAGTCCCACCTATGATCAGTGCACAGATAAAGATAATCAGATCAACTATAAACTGGTACAATATTACATTGCATACCCATGAAAACAGCCTGAGAACTACAAGATGAATGCTTAATATAGGAAGCAGTATTCAATTTACCCTATTAGATATGTTATGCTTAGAAGTGCTAAATAATTCAGATTCATTTATGAAACTGTTCCCTTTTCCAGGTATGTCAACACTGGACTGTGCTGGATGTTTTAGTTAAACACAAACCCCAGAGCTAGGGAAGCAGCTCCAGCTATCATGAACATGTTTAATCCATTTGCAGAAGCTGCATTACAAGCTACTTGTAAATTACTCAAAAATGGCCAGGCCATCATCAAAGAGTCTTTATCACACGCAGCTTTGGTGGCACATCCCTTCAGCGTTACTGTAGGAATACCTGAAAGAATACAAAAGCACTGCATTATTGACCGACAAAAAACTTCTATCAATTCCAGTGAGCAATGGCAAGCCACAAGCATGATGTGATTCACACGGCAGCACCCACACATTCACCAGTGATGTTTATTGTACAAAAACATCCAAAGAATCTCAACATTACTATGAATCCTAGAACCTAAAGCGGAGGCTGTGTGGTCCAGTGGTTAAAGAAAAGGGCTAATAACCAGGAGGTCTCCGGTTCAAATCAGCCACTGACTCATTGTGTGACCCTGAGCAAGTCACTTAACCTCCTTGTGCTCCGTCTTTCGGGTGAGACGTAATTGTAAGTGACTCTGCAGCTAATGCATAGTTCACACACCCTAGTCTCTGTAAGTCGCCTTGGATAAAGGTGTCTGCTAAAATAAACGCATTATAAAGCAGGCCGGGGTTGTTGTGAGCTAATGGTGAAGACACAAGTCTTTATCCACTTGTGGGTCGATTTAATCAGTTATACAGGAAAGCACAGTGGCGTTTGTAATGACACACAACAAAAACACATCATTGTATTTCAGCAAATGCATCTTGAATGAAGATTAAATGAGTTTTGTAGTTCAGCCAAAGCATCTTTACAGAAGCAAGTTTCTGTCTTACCCCTTTCTGTCTATAAGACAGAAGGTTTTTCATGGTAAAGTACAGCATTTGTGAAAGCACGATAAAGAACAGGCAAGCACTGGAAAGCACAGAGGTAAAAACATCAAAATTGTAGCGATTTGGTGTAAATATGTAGCCTATGGGGAAAAGCATGGGAAAAACTGCTAAAGTACTGATCCGGTTTACTGTGGTGAACATTCATAAGGGTGTGTGATGGAGATCGAATGATTCTTGGTGTTAGATCTCCCTCCCGACCTGTGAGGGCACTGTATAAAAGGAACAGAGTACCCTTAACTAAATGGCATGACAATTTATTCCTTAGGGTAGGTGGAAGTTGGTCATTTAGGAAGGGGGCGGAGCTACGGTATCCAAACTCAATGACTCGGACGGGAAACAGCATGCCATCCGAGGATTGGAGGATCGGATGCGCTCGTTAACCTAGGGGTCATGAGCGAGGGTATAAATAGGGGTCGTAGTGTAAGTGATCTGTTCCTTTAGTAAATGGTTAGTGTTTCAAACCTACAAGGAGTCTGTGTTGCAGTATCGTGAACCGTGAGTATTGTCTTGTGTTTGTTAAATATTGTCTGTTTTTTAATAGACTACCAGGAGCACGATCCGGAGCTGTAGCGAAAGCCAGCATGAACCCAGACATCACTTTCACCCCTGCATTTCACGGAGAACTGTAATATACCACTTGCACTTATTCACTATCACTAGGAAATGTGTTTGTGTTTTGTGTTTGGTGTTGGTGTGTAAAACTGGACTTTTGGTTACGGGTCAAACCCGGGGAATTACAAATACTGAGTGATACATGCCGCTGTTTCACTCCATCATTATTATTTACAGGTGTTCGCCATAAGGCTCTGGACATTGTTTAATAAATCAATAATCACCCTTGCACCTGGAAATCATTGTCTGTTTTGTATCCGCTCTGCACTGCACTCACTTGTATTCACTCACCACTTTGCCACAGGGTGACATTTATTTTTGATTGCGTTTGACGAGCAGCAAATGAACTCGTCAAAAATGCTTCAGGGGATATAAAGGAAAACCAGTGTTTTAAGTCATAACAATAAGAAGCTGGGCTCATTTTAATGAGGTACTGTAATACAGAAGGGAAAGACGGATTACCTGGTGCAGCCCCAGTCACTGTGATGCATTGATCTTGTGTTCCAAGGCAGTTAACCAAGTCTGTCCCGCAGCTACCAGTACCGACACATGAAGGGCACTGCTTCCCATTCCAGGAATCCACAGTGAGAGCAACTAGAAAAACAACACAGGACATTTCAGGAATGAAAGAGGCCAGATTTAAAATCACTTTCCTTATCCTTGTCTCTTAAAGGAGTGCTAATCCTTCCTTTTTTTGTGCATCAAATCCTAAGATATATTGTGTGATTTTTTGGGGGCATTGAATCCTACAATATATTGTTTGTTTTTGCAAGAATTCTCCCCAATTTAATGTGTCCAAAGATATTTTTCTCCTCATTGTGGTGATTCCACACACAACTGCGGCTCAGTAGGAATCCTCTTATCTCATAACCAAGCCAGCTTCCTCTTTTACACCAAAGGTGTTTTCCACCCAGGAACTCGAGAAGGGATGTGAGCGGGTCTGCCAGCCTCTGGAGGACCAAGCCCAAACCCACAGGTGTCTGCCCTGCCTGGCCAGCAGGGGTCACTGCAGAGCGATGAGAAGCAGTCCCTACGGCTTTCCCACGTTTTAAAATGTGTGCCCTTATGTGTGTGACTGTATTAATACACAATATATCTGATTTGTGGAATTACAGCAGATGCTGCTTGCTAGCAATCCTGATATAAACTTTTGGTTATCAACGTTTTTGTGGGAACCAATTCCATCCCATAGACTTTAATGCAAATGGATTTCGGATATTGACAACGGCATGCCGCTTTATGACAACTTTTTGCAAAGTTTCCATGGTTACAGAATGAGCGGGAATGCACAACAGGCATGCATTTCCGCCTCCCTGTATACGTCACAATGTACTGAACTCATCCGTGTATTACAATTGCAGATAAAATTTAATAGATGCTCTGTACATTTATATCTGATTGTCTTGTGTGTAATGTGGCTTCCAAACGTGTTAGACCTGTCTAACCGATAAGTTCACTGAAAGAACAGTTGTAGGCAGTGGACACTTTTCACAGGATATGCCAGAATCGTGGCTTTGAAAATGGCAATGAAGCTGCTCGCAAAATTGAAAGGGATTTACAGCTGGAGGTGGCGAATCGTAAAAATTGGACAGCTATTTTTAAAATTGTGCTTGGTTATTAAATGTAAGGTTTCAACAGTTTTCTTTTCTCTAAGGACATTGGCAGTTGGCTACAGTACGTTTTTGCAGAGTACAGTAGCTTACTGATATTACTGTAAGCTACTTTTTTAACACTTATAGTTTACCATGGTTTGTTCTTGTATTTTGTGTAATAATGAACAGAAACATAATGTCTGTCAGTGCTCTTAAAGGCGTATTCAGTGATGTGCTTTCTAAAAGTATGGTGTATAACATTGTTCATACAAATAAACTTGAAATTCACCTGAAACTGTGGCGTTCTGCTTATTAACAACTTTTGGCTGGGAACCAAGGGGTTCATAATAAGAGGCATCTCCTGTATTTAATTAGCTGTATATTCTGTAACTGCTTACTAACTTTAAACAAGATACAAAAAAAGTAAGCTTTGTACATTTACCATTATAGATGCCGGTGTTGCACTGATTCGTGTCACAGCACTCAACACGGGACTCCACTCTGAGTTGATTGGTGAACTTTGCACTCAGTAGCTGGCCGCAGGTTTGAAGCTTGGGACCGCATTTCTTAACAAAGCCTTTTGGCGTAAAACCTGTAAACAAGTGTTAATATGCTGTATTTTTTTTCTCATAAAATGTGTGTATTAGTTTACATGTACAGTAAATAAAAAGAAAACAAAGTAAAAAATTATACTGTATTAAGTACTGCAGTGAATTTTGAAATAACTTTATATATATATATAAAGATTTTTACATGTGCTCACATGCAAAAAGGAAATGACTTTTGACCCTGTGACTTACTGCAAACCATTAAATTATAATGGATTGTAAGATTTGCAGCACTATAAAATAAAATGCATACCAGTAAAACAATTACACCGTGTAACAAATTTTTTTTTTTTTTTTGGTTCCTGGGTAGTAAGTGTTATTTCCTAATTGCTTATGCCTCAAAAGTATAGAAAATGGCTCTTATTCCCCACAAACTTTGCTTTTGTGACCAGGACAGTGATATTTTGAAATTTACCTATTTCCAATGAGAAAATGGGTGAATTTGTGTCTTTTTGTTCACAAAGTCAGAAAAAAACAACATATGAATCCAAATTAACATGTATTTATACTAAAGTAATACAAAAATGACTACAAAAGATTTAGAAGTGAGTAGTTTTTCGAGATTTACGATTATACTGTAAATCACTTTCACGAATCAGCCCCCAAATGTAGTCTCCCATCATGTGGAGCAGTGTGGAGTAGTGGTTAGGGCTCTGGACTCTTGACCGGAGGGTCGTGGGTTCAAATCCCGGTGGGGGCACTGCTGCTGTACCCTTGAGCAAGGTACTTTACCTAGATTGCTCCAATAAAAACCCAACTGTATAAATGGGTAATTGTATGTAAAAATAATTTGATATCTTGTAACAATTGTAAGTCGCCCTGGATAAGGGCGTCAGCTAAGAAATAAATAATAATAATAATAATGATGTTCTCGTTATACTGTCCTTGGTAGCGGCGTTCAAAGTCCAGTATATCCTGGTGGAAGCGCTCGCCTTGCTCCTCCGAGTACGCTCCCATGTTCTCCTTGAATTTATCAAGATGAGCATCAAGGATATGGACTTTGAGGGACATCCTACAGCCCATTGTGCCGTAGTTCTTCACCAGTCTCAACCTGCTCCACATAGTTTTCGGCCTTGTGATTGCCAGGGAAGCCCCGAACCACTGCAACAAAGCTGTTCCAAGCCGCTTTCTCCTTACTAGTGAGCTTCTTGGGGAATTCATTGCACTCCAGGATCTTTATCTGTGGTCCGATGAAGACACCGGCTTTGACCTTTGCCTCAGACAGCTTAGGGAAGAAGTCTTGAAGGTACTTGAAGGCTGCCGACTCCTTATCTAGAGCTCTGACAAATTGTTTCATAAGGCCCAATTTGATGTGCAGTGGTGGCATCAGCACCTTCCGGGGGTCCACCAGTGGCTCCCACTTGACGTTGTTCCTCCCCACAGAGAACTCGGTCCGCTGTGGCCAGTCCCGCCTGTGGTAGTGCGCCTTGGTGTCCCTGCTGTCCCAAAGGCAAAGATAGCAGGGAAACTTGGTAAAACCGCCTTGGAGACCCATCAGGGAATGCCACCATTTTGAAGTCTCCTATGACCTCCCAGCCGTACTCATCATACTTCAAGGCGTCCAGCAAGGTCTTGATGCTGTTGTAATCCTCTTTGAGGTGCACTGAGGAGCCAGGGAAGAGACGGGTACTTGTTACCATTATGGAGCAGCACGGCTTTGAGGCTCCTGGATGAGCTGTCAATGAAGAGGGGCCACTCATTCTGGTTACAGGCGATTCCGATTGCCTCGAACAGACTGGTCACATTGTGACAGAAGCAGAGCCCATCTTGACGGGTGAAGAAGCTGGAAAAAGGTTGGTGACGCTTCCTCTGATCTGCGACTTGCACACTTTCATCCAACAAGTTCCACTGCTTGAGCCTAGACGTCAAAAGCTCGGCATTGGACTTGGTGAGACCAAGATCTCTAATCAAGTCATTGAGGTCTTTTTGGTTGGGGTAGTATGGGTTTCTCTCCTCAGCTCCACCTCTGAAATTGTCATCTGGATCTACAACGTCTTCCTCGCTCTGACTTGCTGCTTTCTTCTAAAGACGGCTGCTCTCTCTCGGGAGGAGTGGGTACAGGGAGCTCATGGCAGTGTGGCACAGGGCGATGGATGAAGGAAGGTCCGGATACGTGATAGCAGGTGCATTCTTGCCAGTCCGACGTTTGGAAGGGTCCACCATGCAGAAGTAGCAGTTGCTTGAGTGGTCAGTGGGTTCCCGCCAAATTCTTGGGATAGCGAACTTCATGGCTCTCTTTTCCCCTCGGTACCATCCTACAAAAATACATTTATTTCACCCATGACTAATGTGTAAGAGATTCTCATAACATTTTTCATAGATGATATATTTTTTTCAATAACATTGAAAATTGTAAAACATTTAAAATTAAAACTTTACAATTTTAAAAATTAACAAATTTTATAACATAAAATTCCGAGCAACAATTGTCCATCTTACCTTCCAGAGTTTTTTTGCAGTGCTCGCAGGTGAAATGAGGTGCCCAGGGTTTGTCTTGATCCCCGACGGAGTACTTTTTCGCTCTTGTCTTGATAAATTGGCCGCAGACATAGCAAAATGCGTCTGCCGGATGCTTGCAGCCTCTTGATGCCATCTCAGAAAAATGCAGATATGTATCCACTTAGGCAGCTGGAACTAAACTGAACTGGTGGGCTTAAGGCCCCTGTATTTATACTACTATTTATATTACTGGAAAGTTCTAGAAAGTTCTAGAAGTTACTCCAAGTTTACTCAGCACTGAATCTATCTGGAATGTTCTGGAAAATAGGTAAATTTCAAAATATCACTGTCCTGGTCACAAAAGCAAAGTTTGTGGGGAATAATAGCCATTTTCTTTACTTTTGAGGCATAAGCAATTAGGAAATAACACTTACTACCCAGGAACCAAAAAAAAAAAAATTTGTTACACGGTGTAATCAATGCCCGCATGCATTTCAAAGGCGCCTTCCTTACCGAACACAGTGTCTTGAGTAAGAGTCAAATTGGCTTCCTACCAAATCACAGTACCTCTCACCATATTTACACCCTACACACCCTAATCAACAAACATGTACACCAAAAAAGTAAAGGCAAAATCTTTGCCTGTTTCATTGACTTTAAAAAAAAAAAAAAAAAAGCATTTGATTCCATTTGGCAGGAGGGTTTATATTATAGAATTCTTCAAAGTGGTGTAGAGGGTAAAGTCTATGATATAATAAAATCAATGTACACAGAAAACAAGTGAGCAGTAAAAATTGGCAACAAAAGAAAAGAATTCTTCACTCAGAGGCGTGGGGTGATACAGGGATGCAGTCTATGTCCAATGCTGTTCAATATATACATCAATGAGTTAGCAATGATGCTGGAACAGTCTGCAGCCCCTAGCCTCACTCTACATAACACAGAAGTCAGGTTCCTGCTCTGCGCAGATGACCTGGTCCTGCTGTCGCCCACAGAGCATGGGCGGCAGCAGAGGCTGTCACTGCTAGAGCAGTACTGTCAGTCCTGGGCCTTGGCAGTAAACCTTAAAAAGACCAATAGAATGATTTTTCAAAAAAAGGCTAGATCTCCGGGAAACAGATACCACTTCACCCTAGGCAACACCACCCTAGAACACACCACAAACTACACTTACCTGGGTCTGACTATCAGCACGTCAGGGAGCTTTAACCTGGCAGCAAATGCACTACAGAAAAAGCCAGAAGAGCTTTTTATGCCATCGAAAGAAGATTCTATAAAATTAATATACCTGTCAAAATATGGCTACAATTAATTGACAGCATCATCCAGCCCATTGTGCTGTATGGTAGTGAGGTATGGGGTCCACTCAGTCAACAGGATTACACTAAAAGGGACAAACAGCCAATCGAAACCCTGCATGCTGAACTCTTCAAATCATACATGCAGGGCAGAATTAGGCCGCTACCGAACACTTATAAATATTAAGAAAAGAGCACTCAAATTTTGGATGCACCTAAAGAAAGGTTAGTAAGAATCACTCCAAAATAAGGCCCTCCAAACCCAAGAGCTCAGCCCTGAAAAGAGTCCCCTGAGTCTGCTGGCCTTGAAGCTCACTGCATTGACCCCCACTAATACTAACACAAACCAGCTTCAGGTCAACACTGCTTACCAGCCCCCAATCAGAGTAAACCAAATTATAAAACAAACCAAAAACTCCTCTCTGAAACATTGGGACATAGAAACAAAATCCCCAAATAAACTTGATTGTTATCGGGCCCTAAAAAAACTATACCCTAGCACAGTATCTATCCACTGTCAGAGATACAAAGCAGAGACAGATCTTGACCAAGTACATGCTCAGTGACCACAACCTGGCCATAGAAAAAGGCAGACAGGCAGATACGGCTGCCCAGAGAGAACAGGCTCTGTGGTCACTGTGAGACAGGAGAGGTCGAGACAGAGATGCACTTTCTCCTACACTGTGAGAAATACAACCAAACAAGGGAAGTATTCTTTAATAAAATAGTAAATGCCCATCCACTTTTTCCAAACATGACAGACCCAGAAAAACTGTCTGTACTCCTGGAGGAGGTACACACAGCCCCTCTGGCAGCCCAATACAGAGCCACCTGCCACAACCAAAGGGGCACGCAACGACAATCTGCATGAGGAGCACAACTTGGGAGGAGAGGAAATGTATTACTTGTAGCCAGTGTATTCATTATTTTATGTGTGTGTGTATCTATATATATATATATATATAGTAAGGCATTGGTCAGTAAAATCTGGGAAAACAATGTAAACACTTCTTATTGTGCAGAGATAATACATGGGGGCATTAGGGCCATGGGGAAGCTACTGGAGTCAGGGTTGGCTCCAGTCCAAATTAATTAATAATTCAATTTAATGTTTTGTCAATTGTCTTCAATGATGTAATTGATTATCATTTAAAAACTCTGTGTTTGAGTGTTGGATGAGGGAGAAAGTGAGGAGTTTGGTTGGTGACTGGTGACTGGTGACTGGTGAGTGAGTGGAAGAAAGTATTTGTTATTTGGTTTACTGGTAAACGAACACTGAAACAGGTATTTGGATTTCGACATTGAATTGTGATTTGGTTTTGATGACGAGGGAACAGGCTTAGCCTGCATCGTATTCAGATAGTATCAACACCAGTGTAGACAGGGCCCGAGAACGGGTTAGGCTTTTGCTTTGTTTTTCATTAATTTTGTGTATTGTAAATAATAAACACACACTACGGTGCCTCACCACATTCTGGATGTCAAGTCATTGTTTAAAAGAGAATCTGTGACTGGAAGGCAATCCATCACTATATATATATATATATATATATATATATATATATATATATATATATATATATATATATATTGTAACACAGCAGGGAGGGGGTTAATATCCTCCCTGCATAAAACATGTGCGTATGCACATTTTGTTTAATTGATTTATTGTTTTGTTAATAGTTTATTGTTTAATTATCACCCGCACCTGGTAACTATTGTAAATTAATGCCAGGTGTAGGGTATTTAAGACGTGCAGCCTGTCTGTACGCGGCTGCTGAGTAGAAGGAAGCAGAAGAGAGGTGCTCTGCTTCCGAGCAGTCAAAGTGCTGAGTTAAACTTGTGTGGTTTCCAGTGTTTTTATGACAGGTAAACGGCTTAGCCGTCCTGCGAGCTAGTCAGGGACCTGCATAAAATGTTTAGTTAGTGCTCAAAACGGAGCTAGGTGTTTTGTTTCGTTTTGTTTATTTATTTTTGTGTATATTAAAATTAGCGCGTAAGCACTTGAAAATCCATTTCTTGTGTCCTGGGTCCTGCTTTTAAAGGGGCAACGAACCAGAGTGAGTGCCGCTCTGTTACAATATATATATATATATATATATATATATATATATATATATATATATATATATATATACGAAATAATTTTTTTTGTTTTTTTTTTTAAATGTACACCGTTTTTTGTTTTTTTTAAAGATTAAAAAATATTTTATTTTCAGGACGTTTCGGGCAAAAGCCCTTCATCAGCTATTTAAAAAGAAAAGTAAACACAGTGCAGTAAACTTGTTGTTATTCAAGAATTGTAATTATACAAAACTTCTGTGGATGATGTCATGATTATTAGAATAGAATGTTCATTCCCAAAGGTTCCAAAGTTCCCAGTTTGAAGATAAACTCTCTTTCCTTTTGTTTCCGAGCAACATTTGTTCCATAGCACTGACTGATCACACAGACTGTGATGTCTTCAGCAGTGAGATCATCACTGTTGTGAAATGCAGTGGTGTTAATGCGAGTGCTTCTTAAGTGTTCTACAAACCGGTCTGCTAAACGCCTTTTAGTTTCCCCCAATATACAATTTGTTGCATTTCTTGCAGATAATGCAGTAGACTATTTCTTTAGAGGTACATGTAAAATGTTCATGAATGTTGAATGAAGATGTAATGCCTCTAATCTCTGTTTCAGAATGAATGTATTCACAGGTATTACATCATGGTCTATTACATGGATACGTGCCTTTCAAAGGTTCCCCTGAAGGACGAATAGCACTGTGTACCACATATTCTCTTATATTCTTGTCTCTTCTATATGACATCAAGGGGGGAGTCTTGAAAATAGGCGCTGTAGATGGGTCTTGTTGTAAAATTGTAAAGTTTCTTTGCACAATTGTCTCTATCTTTCTGTTGGTAGGGTGGTAAGTGAGGACCAGAGGGATTCTATCAGTCTTAACAGTTGTGAATAGGGAATCAAGTCACAGCAAGCCTTAGGGTGTGAGGAGTCATACTGCAGATATGAATGAGAATCAGTTGGTTTGTAGTAGACAGTGGTGTTAATGGTGGAATTCAAAATAGTGATGGAAATGTCTAAGAAAGATACACTGTTGCCAGTTTCTGATATGTTCCATGTGAAATCCAGGCCTGGGTGGGAATGTGTTCCTGACTGAATGAACTGTTTTAAATCCTCACTGGAGTTAGTGGAAATTCTAAAGATGCCATCAATGTACCTAAGATATAGTTTAGGTGTGTTTCCATTGTATTGCTGTAAAAATTTGTTTTCAACCAATCCCACAAAACGGCAAGCATATGATGGTCCCATTTTAATTCCCATGCTAACACCCCTCAATTGAGTATAAAAATTACCATCAAAAGAAAAACAATTCAATGTGAGCACATATATACACACACACACAGTGGTTTGCAGAAGTATTCACCCCCCTGCAAAGTTTTTACATTTTGTTGGCACCTGAGCGACGCTTTCAAATTAGACTTTACATGTAGAATCTACACAAACTACTCCACATTGATAAAGTTAAAAAATGCATCTAGAACATTAATAAGTAAGATTTACAGAGAAAAACGGATTAATCTCAGTTGTATAAGTGCAGCCCTAAATCAGCTTAGGTGCAAATAATTTGTTTGAAAGGTCACAAAATTAGTGAAATGATTTCAGCCTGTGTGTACTCAAAGTGATTTAACTTGTAGATAATTTCCCTCAGGTATAAAAAGACTTTCAAACTGCAACTCACGTAGTGATCCAACAAAGCAACCATGAAAACTAAGGAGCTTTCGAAACAAGTCAGGGATAAAGTGGTAGAGAGGCACCGAGCAGGAGAAGGGTACAAGAAAATTTCAAAGGCGCTGATTATCCCTCTCAGCACAGTGAAGTCCATCATTAAGAAGTGGAAGATCCATCATACCACCCAGACACTACCCAGATCAGGTCGTCCTCCCAAACTGAGCAGCCGGGCAAGCAGGAAACTGGTTCGGGATGTCACTCTGAAGCCAACATTGACCTTGAGAGATCTGCAAAGTTCTGTGTCTGAGATGGGAGTCAGTGTTCACACATCAGTAATAAGCCGGTCCCTACACCAAGCTGGCCTGTATAGACGGGTGGCAAAAAATAAGCTATTACTCAAAAAGCCTAATCTTAAAGCACGTATGGAGTTTGCGAAAAAGCATGTAGATGATACTGCAAACATGTGGAAAAAGTTTTTGTGGTCAGTCGAGACAAAAATTGAACTTTTCAGTCTAAATTCCAAGCGTTACGTCTGGCGCAAGCCCAACACTGCACATCACCCAGTCAACACCATCCCAACTGTCAAGCATGATGGTGGTTGCAGCATCATGTTTTGGGGATGCTTCTCTTCAGCAAGGACTGGGAAGCTTGTCAGGATAGAGGGGAGAATGGATGGTGCAAAGTACAGGCGAATCCTTGAGGAAAACCTGTTTGAGTCAGCCAAGACTCTGATATGGGGAGGAAATTCACATTTCAGCAGGACAATGACCCGAAGCACAAAGCCAAAGCCACACTGGAGTGATTGAGCAAGAAGAGAATTAATGTTCTTGAGTGGCCCAGTCAAAGTCTTGACTTGAATCCAATCGAGAATTTATGGCAGGACTTGAAGTTGACGATCCCCAACAAACTTATCAGAGCTGGAGTAATTTTCCCATGAAGAATGGGCAAAAATTTCACCATCCTACTGTGCAAAGCTAGTAGAGACCTATCCAAAAAGAGTCATAGCAGTAATTGCTGCAAAAGGTGCTTCTACCAAGTACTGACTTAAGGGGCTGAGTACTTATGCAACCAATAAATTTCATTTTGTACATTTTCTTTGCATGTTTTGCTGACATTTAACCTCCTCCTGATATATCAGTGTTTAGTTTAACCACTACAGCTTTAAATAAAAAAAGTTTGTTTGAAGAACTGTTCATACATTATATGTAATTCAACAAAATGTGAAAACTCTGCAGGGGGTGAATACTTCTGCAAACCACTGTATGTATTTATGATGCAATATATATATGCATGTATGTATTGTATAATTGCTTTGGCAACACCTGCTATTGTAAGTCAAGGCAATAAATAATTGAATTGAATTGAATTGAGAGAGAGAGAGAGAGTGGGAGAGAGAGAGCAGGAGAGAGAGGACAGTAAAGGAAAGGAGCAAAAATAAAACAGTACTGACGGCATGAGGAGGTTCTTGGTGCCAAAAGAAGTAAGCAAAAAATCTGCAAGCTCATGCAGTCAGAGGCAGAGAAAAAGAAGTAGAGAGGAGATTTCAGACAATGAATCATGTCTTTCTGATGCACAATTACTTGAGAATCCCAGAGATTCTGCAAGTGATTGTCTTTTAGACAGTGAGAGTGATGATGAAACTGTTCCATCTGGACCAGCAGTGGTCCCACCGGATACTGAGACTCCTGTCACAACTGGACCACAGAGTATGTTTTATCATATTTTAACATTAAAGCAATTATACAAAATAACATATTTATCCATACATGCTAATGTTTTACACACTGTACTGATGCATGGTGAACATTATTATTATTATTATTATTATTATTATTATTATTATTATTATTATTATTATTCTCTCTCTCGCTGTCTTTGGAGATTTACTTCAATCAGGTGACTTTTGTTTTCTTTCAGACGTCCCAAAAAAGAATCCAATGGGGACTTGGAGACTGGTGAGGTGCATCTTGGACTGAACTGTATTATTTATTCATATGTAATGAACCCATATATACGGTGTATGCACAAAACCACACATGTTTATTCAAGATGATTTTTTTATTTTGCAAGATTTGTATTATCACAATGATTCGGATAATTAAGAAGCAGTATAAATGAAGCAAGTGTTTCGTGCTGAATACACGTGTTTACTGCTGTTAGTTGAAGGGCAATTTAAAAACCCTGTCCCGTCCCAAAGGGGTCCGGAATTATGGGGCCAGGTGGCAACCCTCCTCGTTTAAGGAACCAGAACTCCAACATCCAGTAGAAATCTGCCTGTGGATTTATAATCCGTTGTCTAAAGAGCAAGTGTCAGGGGTTTTAAAAAAATGTAGTTCTCAGTCCCCCACATGCTGCTATAACTAACATCCCTGCAAATGTAATGTTCTTCACTGTGAACATTCTGACACGTTTTCACACTTTAAAAGCTGAACAGCAAAGATGTCCTCAGGTGGCTGCTCATGGAGAGCAGGTTTTGTGCAGCATAAGTCTTTCCTGGAAATGCAATAAATAAAACCTCCAATATTCCACACAATGACTCCTCCTCTTCAGCATGGTGGGATGTTGTTATTGCTGTGTCCCCCTTCTGTAGGAAACAAGACAAGATTATTGGAGAAGTTTGTTTGCTTATCTATCACATGACTTGTGCTGCACAACATATTTTTCTTTCATTTTTGTTTTTTTTTAAATCAAAGTCGGTAACAAAATATTGTCTACACATAGTTTGGTTGTTGCAGTATCAAATCCAGGCTAAATAGACACTTTTATAATCTCTTGTATGTATTTTAAACTGCGTCCATGCCTTTTATTGTCTTGTGTCTGTTTTGTCCCCTTGTTAATTGTGTTATAGTTGATGTTGTATAGTTTTTATAAGTTTTTCTAACTTTTCAATAAAATCACCTGTGTAGCGCTCTGTGACAATTCTATTGTGAAGGGCGCTGTATTGAATAAAGACTTTTGATTGGTCGATAGTTTCTACTTACTTCTGATTTTTGAATGAACTGTCCTATTGAAGTAAAAAAAAATAGTAGAAATTGTGTATGAATGGGTGTGGAAGGGTGTGGGTATTCACTGACACGGGAGACAGAAGGGTGTACTTGAAACACAGCACAGGTGGCCAGTTTTATTTATTACTTTTTTTTTTTTTTTGCAAGTGCTTGTTTAGCCTGTAGAGGGCACTGTTGTCCGTGGCCTGAATACCAGGGATGGTAGACAGGAGTTTTTCTCACGGGGAAGGAGCTTCCTGCTGATGTACAGGACCGGGTGCTCGCTTCCCCGCACCTCCTGAGACAACACTGCCCCGAGACCTGTCTCCGACGCATCCAACTGCAGGGTGAACCTGTTACTGAAATCCGGACTGCACAGCACTGGCTTGCTACACAGCCTTCGCTTCAGAGCGATAAAGGCCCTCTGGCATGGCTCCGTCCACTGAACCATATTTGGGGCAGCCTTCCGGGTGAGGTCTGTCAAGGGAGCAGCGAGCGTGGCGAAGCTCGGGATGAACTTCCTATAATAGCCCGCTAGTCCCAGGAAAGAGCGCAACTGGGTTTTGGTCGTAGGGACCGGCCAGTCAGCCAAGGCTTTCAACTTAGCAATCACCGGTCTGATCTGGCCGCTCCCTACTTGATACCCCAAATACTCTGACTCACTCTTCCCAATGGCACATTTCTTTGGGTTAGCAGTGAGCCCAGCCTCCCGCAAGGATCGCAGCACCGCCGCTACTTTACACAGATGACTCGGCCAGTCCTCACTGTGAATAACCACGTCATCTATGTAAGCGGCGGCATACTGCTGATGGGGCCGCAAAATGTGATCCATCATCCGATGGAACGTGGCTGGTGCTCCGTGCAACCCAAAGGGCATGGTCCTAAATTGGTACAACCCGAAGGGAGTCGAAAACGCCAGTCCAGTGTCGTCATAGAATGAGCCATGCTGTCAGATTCGCACGTACTCTATACTCTAAGCACACTCTTAAACTCAGGGGAGACATTTAGGAGGACATAAAGATGTTTCGGACTCCTAAAAGTGGATCGTTCGTGCACTGGGCTTGCAACGTATCCAGATGACTTTTAATAATCAAGAAATTCACACAGACTCATTTGATTTGAAGTTTTAACAAATCAGAATAGTATTAGTACCCCTTCGGTTTATTAAATGATTAAAATGGATTGAGTAGTTACAGACTACATCGAATCCTAGCTGACAGGCAACCTGGGCGGCCCAGTGCCTGAACAGGTATAATAGCATTAATACTTCAATACATTTATGGTTACAACATATTTTGCCCTAAGGCTACGCATGCATAAAACTAAAAAAAACCACCATCCTAAAACATCCAATATGTCAATCTCATAGACTAAGACATAAGTCATATACCTTATAGCAATGCATTAATATAAAAGAAATATAGATTCCAAATAGTTCTTACCTCTCAAAAATATATATGGAACTGTCTTCAAAGGCAAAGACTTCTAAATACAACACCAACAGTAATTAGCTTGATCAGAGATCTTCAGAGCATGGATCACATCAGCTTGTTGTTGGCAAGTTGAGTGACACTAGGATTTTACCTCGGTTTTTATAGAGTTTTTGCTTTGCTTTTTACGTCAGAAGTCATAATTAAAACTTAAACATTAATATGCTTTGACAGCTCATGTCCTTCAAGTGAATAACATTTTCAAAACACCCGGTAACTCCTTCTATAAGATTAATTAGCCATCATCCCCTAGTCCACCTCTCCTACATCTCCAAAATTTGTAAGGTGAACTTTTGAACTGATGTTATTCTTTTTTGGTACCAGGGAGTTCCTGAACACAGCATGCATGTGAATACAGTGCAATTATATGAAGAATACATATAGAAAGATGTGTTTAATATATAATACCTACTTTGGTGTAATTATCCCAATCCTGGGTCAAAATATCAAAAGACATCCTCCTTATTTGGTTGGCTTCATTACATGTATAGATGTGGTTTAACAATTAACTAAAATATATTGGATAGGGGCTGGTAGAAGGCTCATAGCAAACTTCTAAGCAGGCAACTATATATCCAAGTATTCTCACTTAAATCCAGTCTATCAGGAACATAGTCAAAATATAACAGTCTCATTGTAGCCATTCAGTGCTTTAAACTAAAAGTGACCTCTCTCTGTTTCTTTTACAAAAATCCTGTTCAGGCAAGTTCTGAACCACCTGCTTCTCTGTCAAGGTCATCCATCATTAATAGAAGATACCAGGTCTTCATTAGTTCCTATGATTTAATGAGTCCACCACTGACTCCCCCTTTCCTGTACCAAGAGGTATTTCTTATATGTAATAGATCACTCATTATAGAAACCTTGGATTTCAAACCCCCCAAACACTGAAACTCGCATTAGTTGCCAAAAGGTTATTTCCTTCAATTACCCACGCGCCTGGTTCCATTTCGTTTCAAGCAAAGACAAGGTTAACAAATTAATTACATTCTCTTTGGCAGATCCTACTATATGCCTGACACAGACTGGTACTATTATGCTTTGACTGAAGATTTTACTTGGGTCAGTTTCTGCTCTCAGTGAGTCTGTCAAAGCCACGACAGGTGTGTCTTTAAAAGCCTGATACCTGCAAAAACGTAAATCTTGTTAGCAGGGCTTCCATCCCTACATTCCCATTCCCATCATCAGTGGGAAGACTTCAAATAAATGAAACTGTTTCTATCAAAGAGACATCTATCTCTGCCCCATACACCTTTCTCTCAAAAATGGTGATCGCACCTAGAACAAGGGAAGACAGGTTTTAGATTAATTCGCGACAGTGCCCAGACGCTCCAGCAACTCATCTACCCGGGGCATAGGATAAGCGTCAAACTTCGATTTTTCATTGACTCGCCTGAAGTCAATGCAAAACCGAGTTGACCCGTCTGGCTTATCTACTAAAACAACGGAAATGTTCCAGTCACTTTGGGACTCTTCTATTACCCCCAGTCTAAGCATTTCATCAATTTCCGCTTTCATTACCTGCCTTTTGAGTTCAGGTATACGGTATGGCCTCTGGCGAACTGGCGCCCCCGGATCAATTTCAATGTGATGATGGGCTACTCGAGTCTGCCCCGGGACGGGAGAGAACACATCAGGAAATTCCGTCACCAGAGCCTGAGCCTGACCCTTCTGTGTTGGTGTCAGATTCTCCGCAATCTGTACCTACCCTTTTCTCCCCAACACAGAAAGATCAGGTCCCAGGTCTGTGATGTCATCTGCCTGCGCCGCTAACAACGCCTCCTGTTGCAACCAGGGCTTTAAGAGGTTTATATGATAAATGTGCTTCTCTCTCCATCGCTCCGGCTGGCAGATCCCATAGTCCACCGCCTCAACCCGGCGTGTAACCTCAAAAGGTCCTTGCCACTTAGCCAGAAATTTCGACTCACAACTAGGTACTAATAAAAGTACTTTATCCCCCGGCTGAAATGTGCGTAACCGGGCTCCTCAGTTGTACTGTGTCTCCTGTCTGTGCTGAGCCTGCTGCAAACTGTCATGCGCCCATTTTCCTACAGCCTCAAGACGTTTGCGCAGGTCCAACACGTACCGGACAGTATTGGTCGAATTATCCTGCTGAGCCAGACCCTTGTGCTGGCTCCGCGGCACCCCCCCCAGACTCTTCACCAATCGTCCCCACCTGAAACTTCTTGGACTCCCTCCATTGCCAACCCTCATTCTTAGTGGCCCGGTGTTCCCATTTAGTTTTTCCACACCCTGAATCCAAGAGAGTCTGGGTTTTTGTACCATCCACTGTCACAAGAATAACAAAACCCGTCTGCTGAAGTGACTGAGGTAATTGAACATGCTTACCTGGTCGGCTGAGGTCACATTCCATCACGGGGCAATCCCAAGCGATGTGGCCCACCTCCCTGCACGTCCAACACCTCGGTGGACTAGTTTCTCGCCCTGGAGCTTCAGCAAGAGGTGGAAATACAGGAGCCATTAAGGAGGCTCGACAACAAGGGGACCCCGCGAGACCCCGGTCCGACACCGTAGCAGCCCGTGGGTAAACGCACCCTGCCCGGGAGCTCCCACCACCACCCCCCGTCCAGAAACCTGTCTACCCCTTCCCCCCAGTTCCTTTGCCATGATCCGGGGCCTGTAGAGGGGGTGATCCAATAGTAGTTCTCCCAGGCAGCCTAGCTGGCATAGGTTCCGCTGCCTGCTACTGCTCTGCCAATGCAACCACCCGATCCAGAGCCACAGCCACAGCCGCAGTCCCGGAGCCAACCACTCCAGAAATCACTTGACCACAATGATCTCCACCAGCCTGGCTTTGTTGATTGCATCCGGGTTCAGCCACCCCATGGCGTACTCATTCAGGCGATGTGTGATGGTTCTGGGGTGCTCCTCCGGCGAGAAGCACTCCTCACGAAACTTTTGGCGGTATCCCGCCGGTGTGGCCCCCACGCGATTAAGGATGGCTGTTTTCAGCATGGGGTAATCCATCATCTGTTCGGGAGACAGCGTCCTCGCCGTGGCTTGCGCCTCCCCCGTTAGCTGGGGCAAGAGATAACTAGGCCATTGGGCTGGGGCCCAACCGGCAGAGGTCAGCAGTGCCTCAAACACCTCCAGGTAAGCCTCGGGTCGATCCTCTGCCGTCCTTTTGGTTGGCCTCTGCAACCTGGGATCTGGACCCGTTGGTCTAGCAGCCCCTTGCACCGCAGCAGTCAGGGTCTGGCGCAGGGGATCCATCATCTCTGCAAACTGGGTTGCATCCATTGTTGCTCCTTCTTTCTGGTGCACTGCTTGAATTGGGCAGTGCCAGTGAATCCCACTCTAACACCACGTGTGGAAGGGTGTGGGTATTCACTGACACAGGAGACAGAAGGGTGTACCTGAAACACCGCACAGGTGCCCATTTTTATTTATTACTTTTTTTTTTCAAGTGCGTGTTTTAGCCCTCAGAGGGTGCTGTTGTCCGTGGCCTGAATACCAGCGATGGTAGACAGGACCACGGAAATACCCACAGGTAAACAGACCCGCTGACTCACTCGCAGGTGCTCTCAAATAATAATAACAAAAGGCGAAATCAAAAAGAGAAAATAAAACACAGTAATCAAAACTATAAAGAAAAGGTGCTGCACTCGGCAGCGTTACCCCGACCGTCGCTACCCGCACGGCCCGGGTCCCTGTCCTACACTTCTCGGCTCCCTCAGCCTGCTTTTTATGCACTTTATGGTGTCTGCCCAAAGTTTCCCCTCTACCAATATTTTTTTAGTTTCTTCTCTTTGGGGTTTCTTTTAGTTTTCTTTTTCTTTTACCAACCGTGCTCGGTCCTGGAGCAGAGCTCCTGCTGGCTCATTATGTCGTCTTATAGGGGCCGACCTGAGGGAACAACCGAACGTGATTTATAGGGCCAGCAAGCCCACCAATGCCCACATCTCAGCCACTCAGAGAGAGGGAAAGCCCACACACACTCTCTCCCACCTCTCTGTGTCACTGCCATGACTGACCAGCGGATATTGCAAGGCTGCTGCCCTCTTCCTGCAGCAATATGAACGCACCAGAAAAGTCAGCACAGATCTCCCCCCGTTACAATGGCTTAGTGCAGAAGTTACTCCTAATGCAGGGTCTGGGGTTGCCAAGAAATGTTAGAATTATATGGCAATAATAATAACTGTTAAATGCAATCTTCTCAACGGCCAAATTGTGGAGGTCCACCTGAGCATGCCTCACCACGCACTGGTGGGTCCCGCCCCACAATTGAAAACCACTGCCCTATAATATAAAAGAGCTGTGTGGGGGGATTCTTTTTATATCCCTGAAAGAAATCTTGTACAAGATCCTGTAAGATAAGGATCCTGTACAAGATCTTACAGGACATACTGGATTTAAAAATCTGATTTCTAATAAAGGTTTCTAACTGGAGTGATCGGAAACGCGTCTTTCTGTAACCACAAAATACAAAGAACAGGAATATATGTTATTGGTAATGATATACAATATATGTAGAAGATTAATAGATGTGTTCTAGCTAACCAGCAGTGATTTGAAGCACGTCTCTCACTCCTCACAAGCCCTGTGCTGTTCGTAAACAGACCGCTCCTTGTCATGCCTACCAGACTTGTTTTCCCCCCGAGAATTTTTGCCGTGCAATTTGAAGCAATAAAATGATCAGAAAATGTTACAGCTCTCAACCTACAGTATTGCTACAGGAAGGGTCACTGACCATTGCAAGCTGTTTTGAATGGTGGAAAAAAAACTACAGCAGCTTTCACAGGGCACCCAGAAGAGCTGGATGTGCAACGTACCTCCACAGGGCCAGATGAGGCCACCTGAAGGGGTTAAAAGACGGGACGATTATCTATTCAGGGATGACAAGATATTTAGGGAGAGAAAGGTCTGAGTTTAGGAAATCTGGGTAACAAATGCCCCTCATCCCCAGTCAGTCAGTCAGTCAGTCATTCTGCATGTACTCATCTGTCCCAATGCTCGCTGGAGAGGAGTGTATATTAATGGGGTCACAGTTACTAATAAATAAGAAGAATCCTGCTGTTCTCAAGCTCCCTCCCTGTTCCACACGTCCATCAGGCATGAAGAGGTTAATAAAGGATTCTGGGTGGAATAGCTGTTTATTCATTCTATCCTCCCCCGTCCCACTCACATTGCTTGGTTATCAGCCTGCTATCATTCCTCTGGCCTCAGTCCAAAACCACACCTCCACATGCTTCACATAACACACACACACACACAGTTAAGTTTCGTTTCCTGTGAAACCCCCTCCCTGTCTCTGCCATTCAAACTCCAGTCCCGCCCCCCATTCTTTCCTCTCCACCCCTCCCACATCGTGCTGCTGCCAATCTTAACTTAGTCATCAGTTTTTGATTTAGTCATAGTTTTAGTCAAGTCGACTAAAATGTCTATTAAATATAGTCACGTTTTAGTCATGCAATTTAACTTCTGCACTCATGGCAGTGACACAGAGAGGATGCAACATTGACAATGGATAATTGCAAAGCATATGACATGGTTTATTTAGATTTCCAGTAAGCTTTTGACAAAGTCCCGCATAAAAGATTAATTCTCAAACTGAATGCAGTAGGGATTCAAGGAAATGCATGCACATGGATTAGGGAGTGGTTAACATGTAGAAAAGAGAAAGCACTGATTAGAGGAGAAACCTCAAAATGGAGCGAGGTAACCAGTGGTGTACTACAGGGATCAGTATTAGGTCCTCTGCTATTCCTAATCTACATTAATGATTTAGATTCTGGTATAGTTAGCAAACTTGTTAAATTTGCAGACGACACAAAAATAGGAGGAGTGGCAAACACTGTTACAGCAGCAAAGGTCATTCAAAATGATCTAGACAGCATTCAGAACTGGGCAGACACATGGCAAATGACTAATAGAGAAAAGTGTAAAGTATTGCATGCAGGCAATAAAAATGTGTATTATAAATATCATATGGGAGATACTGAAATTGAAGAAGGGAACTATGAAAAAGACCTAGGAGTTTATGTTGACTCAGAAATGTCTTCATCTAGACATAAGAACATAAGAACATAAGAAAGTTTACAATTTTGTACATTATAGATGAGTGGATGTGTTTTACTACTATAATACTAGTATAATATTTGCTGGTAGTTGAATTAATACCAGATGGTGTAACATAAGAAAGTTTACAAACGAGGAGGCCAGTCGGTCCATCTTGCTCGCTTGGTTGTTAGTAGCTTATTGATCCCAGAATCTCATCAAGCAGCTTCTTGAAGGATCCCACGGTGTCAGCTTCAACAACATTACTGGGGAGTTGGTTCCAGACCCTCACAATTCTCTGTGTAAAAAAGTGCCTCCTATTTTCTGTTCTGAATGCCCCTTTATCTAATCTCCATTTGTGACCCCTGGTCCTTGTTTCTTTTTTCAGGTCAAAGAAGTCCCCTGGGTTGACATTGTCTATACCTTTTAGGATTTTGAATGTTTGAATCAGATTGCCGCGTAGTCTTCTTTGTTCAAGACTGAATAGATTCAATTCTTTTAGCCTGTCTGCATACGACATGCCTTTTAAACCCGGGATAATTCTGGTTGCTCTTCTTTGCACTCTTTCTAGAGCAGCAATATCCTTTTTGTAACGAGGTGACCAGAACTGAACACAATATTCTAGGTGAGGTCTTACTAATGCATTGTAGAGTTTTAACATTACTTCCCTTGATTTAAATTCAACACTTCTCACAATATATCCGAGCATCTTGTTGGCCTTTTTATAGCTTCCCCACATTGTCTAGATGAAGACATTTCTGAGTCATCATAAACTCTAAGTCTTTTCATAGTTCCTTCTTCAATTTCAGTATCTCCCATATGATATTTATAATGCACATTTTTATTGCCTGCATGCAATACTTTACACTTTTCTCTATTAAATTTCATTTGCCATGTGTCTGCCCAATTCTGAATGCTGTCTAGATCATTTTGAATGACCTTTGCTGCTGCAAGTGTTTGCCACTCCTCCTATTTTTGTGTCGTCTGCAAATTTAACGAGTTTGCTTACTATACCAGAATCTAAATCATTAATGTAGATTAGGAATAGCAGAGGACCTAAAACTGATCCCTGTGGACACCACTGGTTACCTCACTCCATTTTGAGGTTTCTCCTCTAATCAGTACTTTATGTTTTCTACATGTTAACCACTCCCTAATCCATGTGCATGCATTTCCTTGAATTTATTATTATTATTATTATTGTTATTTATTTCTTAGCTGACGCCCTTATCCAGGGCGACTTATAATCATAAGCAAATACATTTCAAGTATTACAGTACAAGTAATAATAAAATTAAGAGCAAGAAAAATACAATGACTTTGGTTCATGCAAGTACAAGTGTGACAAAATACAATTCAATAATACAGCAGATAAGTGTCAGTGATAGTTACATCAGGATATGGTTAAATACAAAATACTACAGATTAAACACTTGGCAGATTACAGTACTCTGAAGTACAGGATTAAATGCAGTAAAATAGGGGGCAGATAAGAGCAAATAAAGCGCATTTAAGGAAGGGTGATAAGTGTCCCAGGGGAAAAACAGAGGAGTTCTACAGGTGCTGTCTGAAGAGGTTAGTCTTAAGGAGGCGCCGGAATGTGGTCAGGGACTGGGCATTCCTGACATCTGTAGGAAGGTCATTCCACCACTGCGGAGCGAGGGTGGAGAAGGAGCGGGCTCTGGAGGCAGGGGGGTGAAGAGGAGGTACACATGGAATCCCTACTGCGTTCAGTTTGAGAATTAATCTTTTATGCGGGACTTTGTCAAAAGCTTTCTGGAAATCTAAATAAACCATGTCGTATGCTTTTCAATTATCCATTTTCAATGTTGCATCCTCAGAAAAGTCAAGTAGGTTAGTTAGACACGATCTCCCTTTCCTAAAACCATGCTGACTGTCTCCCAGGATATTGTTACCATATAGCTAATTTTCCATTTTGGATCTTATTATAGTTTCCATAAGTTTACATATAATAGAAGTCAGGCTTATTGGTCTGTAGTTACCTGGTTCGGTTTTGTCTCCCTTTTTGTGGATCGGTATTACGTTTGCTATTTTCCAGTCTTTCGGTACAACCCCTGTGTCAAGAGACTGTTGCATGATCTTGGTTAGCGGTTTGTAAATATCTTCCTTAATTTCTTTGAGTACTATTGGGAGGATCTCATCCGGCCCAGGGGATTTGTTTATTTTAAGAGCTCCTTGTCCCTTTAACACTTCTGCCTCTGTTATGCTAAAGTTATTTAAAATTGGATAGGAATAGGTCGACATGTGGGGCATGTTGTCTGTGTCCTCCTTTGTATTATTATTATTATTATTATTATTATTTATTTCTTAGCAGACGCCCTTATCCAGGACTACTTACAATCGTAAGCAAATACATTTCAAGTGTTACAGTACAAGTAATAATACAATAAATACAATGACTTTGGTTCAAGCAAGTACAAGTGTGACAAAATACAATTCAATAATACAGCAGATAACAGTGATAGTTACATCAGTATATGATTAACTACAAAATACTACAGATTAAACACTTGGCAGATTACAGTACTCTGAAGTACAGGATTAAATGCAGTAAAATAGGGGGCAGATAAGAGCAAATAAAGCACATTTAAGGAAGGGTGATAGTGTCCCAGGGGAAAAACAGAGGAGGTCTACAGGTGCTGTCTGAAGAGGTGAGGGACTGGGTGGTCCTGACATCTTTAGGAAGGTCATTCCACCACTGCGGAGCGAGGGTGGAGAAGGAGCGGGCTCTGGAGGCAGGGGAGCGTAGAGGAGGTAGAGCCAGTCTTCTAGTGCAGGCGAAGCGGAGCGGTCGAGTGGGGGTGTAGGGAGAGATGAGGGTCTGGAGGTAGCTGGGTGCAGTCTGGTCAAGGCATCTGTAGGCTAGTACAAGAGTCTTGAACTGGATGCGAGCGGTGATCGGGAGCCAGTAGAGTGAGCGGAGTAGTGGAGTTGCGTGGGAGAAGAGAGGCAGAGAGAACACCAGGCAGGCAGCGGAGTTCTGGATGAGCTGTAAAAACCTGTGAAAAGTAATCATTTAATATATTTGCTATTTTTAAATTAATCTATGATTTTGCCATTTGTGTCTCTTAGACATTTAATATCCTCTTTGAATGTTCTCTTGCTGTTATAATATTGGAAAAACATTTTGGAATTGGTTTTAGCCCCCTTAGCAATATTGATTTATATCTCTCTCTTGGCCTTTCTAACTTCCTTTTTGACTTGTGTTTGCAGTTCCAAGTACTCTTTCTGTGTACTTTGTTTTTGGTCCCTTTTAAACGCTCTGTAAAGTGCCTTTTTTCGCTGAATATTTTTTTTTAATTGATCTATTAAACCATTTTGGCCATTTTGTTTTAGATTTAGATTTGTCTACTTTTGGGATGTAATTGTTTTGCGCCTCTAGTACTACATCTTTAAAAAATAGCCATCCTTTTTCTGTAGATGTTTTCTCTATTTTACTCCAATCTACTTCTGTTAGTCTCTGTTTCATACCTTCATAGTTTGCTTTTCTAAAATTGTAAACCTTAGCTTTAGTCATTACTTTTGGCATCACCCCCCTCCATCCCCCACTCAACTCAGCCCAGCTTACTTACCCGTACATCAGCATTTATTTCTTTCTATTGTGCTTGAAATCCCCAGCCAGAATCTTTCCGTCTCAACCACAGCCAGTTGCTGCTCCTCTCTGCTGCTTCAGATAAGTTCTTCACTGTGCGACGCAACTCTTGGCCACTGAATCCGACGTCTCTGAGAAACCGGGTTGTAGAGTGTGCCACAAATCCTCGACAACCCACTTCCACTGGGTAAACCCGAACTCTCCATCCTCGCTGTTCCGCTTCAGTGGCTAGTTGAGCATACCGCAGTCTCTTCCTCTCATACGCCTCATCTACAGCATCCTCCCATGGCACTGTTAACTCTACCAGGTGAACAAGGCGTGCTGATCCAGACCACAAGACAATATCTGGTTGAAGGTTAGTGGTGGCAATCTCAGGTGGAAAAATAAGCCGTTGACCAACATCTGCCAGCATTTTCCAGTCTCTAGCAGCTTCCAGTTGTCCTGGGCGAGGATTGGTTTTAACACCTTTTCTTGGTGGTTGCTCTCCTGGGCGGAGGAATGTTGTCTTTTGTGTGTAATGTTTTGATGGAACAGGTGGCAACTTATTGGTCATGTTACGCTTGTCTTCCAATGCTAAGGCCAAACATCGCAGCACCTGGTCATGGCGCCAAGTAAACCGTCCTTGGCTAAGAGCCACCTTACATCCTGTCAAAATGTACCTTAATGTTGTAGGTGATGAACAGAAAGGACATGAGGAATCCTCTCCTACCCAGAGGTTTAGGTTATGTGGTGATGAGAGAACATCATATGTTGACCTGATGAGGAAACTGATCCTGCTCTGTTCCATTGACCATAGGTCTTGCCAGCCAATCTTGCGTTGTTCCACACTCTCCCATTTCATCCATTCTCCCTGCTTGGCCTGGGAAATGGCCTTTATCACCTCATCCTCTCCTCCTGCTTTTGCACCTCGTTGACTACCTGGGGCTGCCTTGTGCCATGTAGAAGGAGCTGAACTGAGACCAAGACCCCTTCTTCCATGCTGAACTTGCCCCATGATATCACCAATTCGAATGGCAGCCTTTACATCCTCCACAGCTTTCTTTGCCGCCCACTTTCTTCCAGTTTTCAACACAGGTGCTGCCTCCCTTACGCATTTGTCGCGTGACTCTACTAATGTCATTTCCAGTCTGACCTTGGCGCACTTAAACTCCTCGGTTAGAGCGGAGACTGGTAGCTGCAGTATTCCTTTACCATAAAGTCCCACTCTGCTGAGGCAGCGTGGAACACCCAACCATTTCCTGATGTATGAACTGATTAAAGCTTCCAGCTTCTCAACTGTTGTCAAAGAAACCTCGTACACAGTCAGTGGCCACAGCAACCTCGGCAGTAGACCAAACTGAAAGCACCAGAGTTTTAGTTTGCCTGGTAAAGCGCTGCTGTCTATGCTCTTCAACCCTTCCACTGCTTGTTGTCTAACTTCTCCCACATGAACTGTGCCCTTTAGATCCCATCGTACCATCTCCCAAGACTCTTCACTGGCTTCTCAGACACTGTTGGCATTGCCTCGCCATTAATGAAGAACGTTTTATCTAATACTTTACCTTTAATTATAGAGATGCTCCTTGATTTAGTGGGCTTGAATTGCATTCGTGCCCATTCAATGTTCTTGTTATATATATATATACTGTACTGCACTAACAATGTGTGAGATAAGATTAGGAATGCATGTGAGCGTGAGATAGCATGCTAATGAGTGTCACACCCAATGTGGGAGATAAGCTTAGGAATGCGTGTGAGTGTGAGTTAGCTTGCTAATGTGTGAGTCTCACACCCAATGTGGGAGACTTGACATTTCTGGGAATCAATGATCACAACAGCATTTTCTTTACTTTAATCTCAGTGAATCCTTTATCATTTTTAGATGCTAAAGGGTTAGAGTTAGGGTTAGGTTTAGGGTTAATACCAGTGCATCCATTCATTCTCTTTTGTTGCTGCACTTTGTCTAAACTCTTCTTTTTGTTTTCACTGTTACTTGTTTTTTGGTTTGGTTCTTTGTTACTTTGTTTCCTGTATTTTTTGGTTTGGTTCTTTGTTACTTTGTTTGGTTTTCAATGACCCTGCTCTGCTGGACTTATTTAGGCTTAACTTCCATTCATCATCCATTGCCATCAAGACTGTCTTTGTAATTGTTTTCCATCAGTAATTATTTCATTCACCTTTATCTTTCTCTGTCTGCCTGTGTATTGATTTTGTGTTTGTGCTGTGTTTGTGTGTGTGGGTTTTTATTTGAGGCCCACCGGGCACTCCACCCATGTCTCCTTTGTGTTATTTTTTGGCCTTCTGTTTTGTTCACTTTACTTTCCTACTTACCTGTGCTTTTCTACATACTTACCTGTTCCCTGCAATTATTTGTTTTCTTTCTTATGATTATTGTTATTACTGCTTTCAACCTTTCTTTTTTCTCCTTTCTTTATCTGTTCTCTAATCATTTGTATTTTGTTTTTGTTTATATTTAATTTGTTGATATTATTGCTCACAACAATAAACCGGTTGTTTGTGAAATTGACACCTCTGACGTCCCTGCGTTTGCTGTCTGTCACTCTTGCTGACTTGTTTAGTTATAGGTATAGGGCCAGTAGTATCTCCTTAGGGAGGACAGTGCAGCTGCTTCTCAGTTGTGCAGAGGGACCGTTACATGTTTTATTATATTCTTCCTAGTTAAATTGTTTTGGTAAGTAATAAGTTGCCACACAATTATTGTATGGATTTAAATGCTATCAAATTAGAACAGTATTCATTCTGAAGTTAAAAAAGGACTAAACTTAATTTCCTTAATATTCCAAAGACTAAAACTGAATAAAAATGTATGCAGGTTTCAGTCGATATGACTAGAACATAAGAACATAAGAAAGTTTACAAACGAGAGGAGGACATTCAGCCCATCATGCTCGTTTGGTTGTTAGTAGCTTATTGATCCCAGAATCTCACCAAGCAGCTTCTTGAAGGATCCCAGGGTGTCAGCTTCAACAACATTACTGGGGAGTTGGTTCCAGACCCTCACAATTCTCTGTGTAAAAAAGTGCATCCTATTTTCTGTTCTGAATGCCCCTTTACCTGATCTCCATTTGTGACCCCTGGTCCTTGTTTCATTTTTCAGGTCAAAAAAGTCCCCTGGGTTGACATTGTCTATACCTTTTAGGATTTTGAATGTTTGAATCAGATCGCTGCGTAGTCTTCTTTGTTCAAGACTGAATAGATTCAATTCTTTTAGCCTGTCTGCATTTAAACCCAGGATAATTCTGGTTGCTCTTCTTTGCACTCTTTCTAGAGCAGCAATATCCTTTTTGTAACAAGGTGACCAGAACTGAACACAATATTCTAGGTGAGGTCTTACTAATGCATTGTAGAGTTTTAACATTACTTCCCTTGATTTAAATTCAACACTTCTCACAATATATCCGAGCATCTTGTTGGCCTTTTTTATAGCTTCCCCCCAACTTGAAGCTACTACACTAACAGGTAACTACGATGTGATAGGTGTTACAGAAACTTGGTTGTCTGAGAGTGATGGAGACAAATACAGACGTGCTCAAATTTGTTGGTACCCTTACAGCTCATTGAAATAATGCTTCATTCCTCCTGAAAAGTGATGAAATTAAAAGCTATTTTATCATGTATACTTGCATGCCTTTGGTATGTCATAGAATAAAGCAAAGAAGCTGTGAAAAGAGATGAATTATTGCTTATTCTACAAAGATATTCTAAAATGGCCTGGACACATTTGTTGGTACCCCTTAGAAAAGATAATAAATAATTGGATTATAGTGATATTTCAAACTAATTAGTTTCTTTAATTAGTATCACACGTCTCCAATCTTGTAATCAGTCATTCAGCCTATTTAAATGGAGAAAAGTAGTCACTGTGCTGTTTGGTATCATTGTGTGCACCACACTGAACATGGACCAGAGAAAGCAAAGGAGAGAGTTGTCTGAGGAGATCAGAAAGAAAATAATAGACAAGCATGGTTAAGGTAAAGGATATAAGACCATCTCCAAGCAGCTTGATGTTCCCGTGACAACAGTTGCAAATATTATTAAGAAGTTTAAGGTCCATGGAACTGTAGCCAACCTCCTCCTGGCGCGGCCGCAGAGGAAAATCGACCCCAGATTGAACAGAAGGATAGTGCGAATGGAAGAAAAAGGAACCAAGGAAAACTGCCAAAGAGATACAAGCTGAACTCCAAGGTGAAGGTACGTCAGTTTCTGATCGCACCATCCGTCGTTTTTGAGCAAAAGTGGGCTCCATGGAAGAAGACCCAGGAGGACTCCACTTTTGAAAGAAAACATAAAAAGCCAGACTGGAATTTGCTAAAATGCATATTGACAAGCCACAATCCTTCTAGGAGAATGTCCTTTGGACAGATGAGTCAAAACTGGAGCTTTTTGGAAAGTCACATCAGCTCTATGTTCACAAACGAAAAAATGAAGCTTTCAAAGAAAAGAACACCATACCTACAGTGAAACATGGAGGAGGTTCGGTTATGTTTTGGGGCTGCTTTGCTGCGCCTGGCACAGGGTGCCTTGAATCTGTGCAGGGCACAATGAAATCTCAAGACTATCAAGGCATTCTGGAGCGAAACGTACTGCCCAGTGTCAGAAAGCTCTGTCTCAGTCGCAGGTCATGGGTCCTCCAACAGGATAATGACCCAAAACACACAGCTAAAAGCACCCAAGAATGGATAAGAACAAAACATTGGACTATTCTGAAGTGGCCTTCTATAAGTCCTGATTTGAATCCTATCGAACATCTATGGAAAGAGCTGTAACTTGCAGTCTGGAGAAGGCACCCATCAAACCTGAGACAGCTGGAGCAGTTTGCTCAGGAAGAGTGGGCCAAACTACCTGTTAACAGGTGCAGAAGTCTCATTGAGAGCTACAGAAAACGTTTGATTGCAGTGATTGCTTCTAAAGGTTGTGCAACAAAATATTAGGTTAGCGGTCCCATCATTTCTGTCCATGCCATTTTCATTTGTTTTATTATTTACAATATTATGTTGAATAAAAAATCAAAAGCAAAGTCTGATTTCTATTAAACATGGAATAAACAATGGTGGATGCCAATTACTTTTGTCAGTTTCAAGTTATTTCAGAGAAAATTGTGCATTCTTCGTTTTTTGTGGAGGGGTACCAACAAATTTGAGCACGTCTGTATAATATTAGTGGGTACACACTATATAGGAAAGACAGGCAGGACAGAAGAGGCAGAGGGGTAGCACTATACATAAGAAATAGTCTTGAAGCCCAGGTGTTAAATCAGGACAAAGAAAACAATGCAGAATCAATATGGGTCAGAATAATGGACACAAATTCAAAGGGCATAATAATAGGAGCATGCTATAGACCACCAAATTCAGACGCTGAGCAAAATAATCTGTTATACAATGACATTGTGATCGTGTCTAACTAACCTACTTGACTTTTTTGAGGATGCAACATTGAAAATGGATAACTGCAAAGCATACGACATGGTTTATTTAGATTTCCAGAAAGCTTTTGACAAAGTCCCACATAAAAGATTAATTCTCAAACTGAACGCAGTAGGGATTCAAGGAAATGCATGCACATGGATTAGGGAGTGGTTAACAGGTAGAAAACAGAAAGTACTGATTAGAGGAGAAACCTCAAAATGGAGCAAGGTAACCAGTGGTGTACCACAGGGATCAGTATTAGGTCCTCTGCTATTCCTAATCTACATTAATGATTTAGATTCTGGTATAGTAAGCAAACTCGTTAAATTTGCAGACGACACAAAAATAGGAGTGGCAAACACTGTTGCAGCAAAAGGTCATTCAAAATGATCTAGACAGCATTCAGAATTGGGCAGACACATGGCAAATGAAATTTAATAGAGAAAAGTGTAAAGTATTGCATGCAGGCAATAAAAATGTGCATTATAAATATCATATGGGAGATACTGAAATTGAAGAAGGAATCTATGAAAAAGACCTAGGAGTTTATGTTGACTCAGAAATGTCTTCATCTAGACAATGTGGGGAAGCTATAAGGCCAACAAGATGCTCGGATATATTGTGAGAAGTGTTGAATTTAAATCAAGGGAAGTAATGTTAAAACTCTACAATGCATTAGTAAGACCTCACCTAGCATATTGTGTTCAGTTCTGGTCACCTCGTTACAAAAAGGATATTGCTGCTCTAGAAAGAGTGCAAAGAAGAGCAACCAGAATTATCCCGGGTTTAAAAGGCATGTCGTATGCAGACAGGCTAAAAGAATTGAATCTATTCAGTCTTGAACAAAGAAGACTACGCGGCGATCTGATTCAAACATTCAAAATCCTAAAAGGTATAGACAATGTCAACCCAGGGGACTTTTTTGACCTGAAAAAAGAAACAAGGACCAGGGGTCACAAATGGAGATTAGATAAAGGGGCATTCAGAACAGAAAATAGGAGGCACTTTTTTACACATTTGTGTCCATTATTCTGACCCATATTGATTCTGCATTGTTTTCTTTGTCCTGATTTAACACCTGGGCTTCAAGACTATTTCTTATGTATAGTGCTACCCCTCTGCCTCTTCTGTCCTGCCTGTCTTTCCTATATAGTGTGTACCCACTAATATTATATTTGTCTCCATCACTCTCAGACAACCAAGTTTCTGTAACACCTATCACATCGTAGTTACCTGTTAGTGTAGTAGCTTCAAGTTGGGGGGAAGCTATAAAAAAAGGCCAACAAGATGCTCGGATATATTGTGAGAAGTGTTGAATTTAAATCAAGGGAAGTAATGTTAAAACTCTACAATGCATTAGTAAGACCTCACCTAGAATATTGTGTTCAGTTCTGGTCACCTTGTTACAAAAAGGATATTGCTGCTCTAGAAAGAGTGCAAAGGAGAGCAACCAGAATTATCCCGGGTTTAAATGCAGACAGGCTAAAAGAATTGAATCTATTCAGTCTTGAACAAAGAAGACTACGCAGCGATCTGATTCAAACATTCAAAATCCTAAAAGGTATAGACAATGTCAACCCAGGGGACTTTTTTGACCTGAAAAATGAAACAAGGACCAGGGGTCACAAATGGAGATCAGGTAAAGGGGCATTCAGAACAGAAAATAGGATGCACTTTTTTACACAGAGAATTGTGAGGGTCTGGAACCATCTCCCCAGTAATGTTGTTGAAGCTGACACCCTGGGATCCTTCAAGAAGCTGTTTGATGAGATTCTGGGATCAATAAGCTACTAACAACCAAACGAGCAAGATGGGCTGAATGGCCTCCTCTCGTTTGTAAACTTTGTTATGTTCTTATGTTCTAATGAATGTGTTATTTTTGGCTTGAATGTTTTTCTGTTTTATTTGTGTAAATAAATGTAATTATAAATAGAGAGAAGAATGTGATTATTATTATAGTTTTTTTATTATATTATTTTGAACTTTTTTGAATTATGCCATGTGAGGATTTTTTTCTTCTTCTACAAATCAGATATTGGTAACTGTCTGTAACAATATTTGGAAGCTGCGTCTGCTGAACTGCGATGTTCAAATGGATTTAAACAAAAAGTAGGACTCGCTTTATCCATTACTATTAAGTTGTACTGAATGAAAGCCTTTATTTAGGATAAAATGACCACAGAAAACACAACTTGAGATCCTAACATAACATACTGTTAACACACCGTCAATACACCATTAACACACCATCAACACCCCGTTAACACACCATCAACACTCTATTAACACCCTGTTAACACACCATCAACACCCTGTTAACACACCGTCAACACACTGTCAACACCCCGTCAACACACCATTAACACCCCGTTAACACACCAACAACACCCAGTTAACACATCATCAACACCCCATCGACACTCCGTTAACACCCCGTTAACACACCAACAACACCCAGTTAACACATCATCAACACCCCATCAACACTCCGTTAACACCCCATCAACACCCCGTTAACACAGTCAACACCCCGTTAACACACCATCAACCCCTGTCAACACACCGTTAACACAACATCAACATCCCGTTAACACAACATCAACAACCCATTAACACACCATCAACACCCCGTTAACACACAATCAACAACCTTGTAAACACACCGTCAACACCCAGTTAACACACCATCAACATCCCGTTAACACAACATCAACACCCCGTTAACACACAATCAACACCATGTTAACACACCATCAACACCCAGTTAACATATCATCAACTTCCCGTTAACACACCAACACCCAGTTAACATACCATCAACATCCCGTTAACACACCATCAACACCCAGTTAACATACCATCAACTTCCCGTTAACACACCATCAACACCCAGTTAACATACCATCAACTTCCCGTTAACACACCATCAACACCCAGTTAACATACCATTAACATCCCGTTAACACAACATCAACACCCCGTTAACACACAATCAACACCACGTTAACACACCATCAACACCCAGTTAACATACCATCAACTTCCCGTTAACACACCATCAACACCCCGTTAACACACAATCAACTCCCCGTTAACACACAATCAACTCCCCGTTAACACACAATCAACACCCCGTTAACACACAATCAGCACCCTGTTAACCTACCACTGCAGTTTAACATGAATGCTCTGATGCTGCAGCATCGGCACCAAAACAGCTTTTTTTTGTAATTTCTTATGTTAGACTATAATGCCAACACAACATTATGTTTAAAATGGTTCCTAATAGTAAATCGATTTTTTTTCAAGTAATATAATATTAATCATTTTAAAGGAATGGACCAATTAACACTTATGTACTTGCCTATACCACTTACAAAGAAAAAAAAATCACCCTGAAAAGGAGAATCTCCCTCACAATATCCCACACTGGCTCTGCATTCATTTTATCCGCCATTTTTCTAAAAAAAAAATTCGCCAGCAAAAAAGCTAGTCACATGACTTTTTACATCACTTTCATTGGCTGATTTATTCTATGATATAATGTTGCTTCTACAAAATCAGCAGTCCTTTGACACAGCTGCTTGCCACAAAGTTGCCTGAAATTTGTAGCTTGCACATCACTTTCTACAAAAAGTATCCCTTTCTACATTTTTGTAGCAACATGTAGACTAGTGTCCCCTCGGCTTTAGAGCTTGGAAAGCCACTTTCCAAGCTTGTGTTCTGTGGTAACCATGGAGACTACATACCCGTGAGAGGAGAGAGGAGCAACTGTTCAGCCAATTGTATTGCCGTGCGGGTGCTGGCATTTTAACGTTTCAACCAATTGGCACTAAGCAATACTGTGGAAGGGTGGGTGTTCATGTTTTCAACCTATCAATGATCGTATCAGCACCAAGCGCTGTGAGTGACAATGTTTCCTGTACTTGATGCTTTTGCTAACTGTGATGTCGGATGGCTAACTTTAAAAGTAAATTTCTAACTTATAGAGCGCCACATTTAAAACAATCGTATAAACTCTAGGTCGGATTGCGCAGCATAAACTCCGGGTGAGATTTTGTGCAAACAGCTGATCCCTACAAGAAAATAGTTTGAACACTAATTTGAAGAAAGTATAATAATGCGTGTTTTTATTTATTCCACTACTCATTAATGCAGTGGTTTCATTTGCATGGTAGTTTCTATACTGTCATTTATAAATTCTGTGACGTGAATAGAAAAAAAACAATAGTGTTGCATGTTCGGTTTTGCCAAGATCATAATATTGCTACTGCATCATAAAGAAAATACAGCTGCATAAGGATTATACCTTTCTACCACAGAATATGTTCTTAAAAATCGTGTGAGAGAAGTGGCTTATGAACAGTAAATACACAAGTTTCTTATTATGTATATTATTTAAAGTAGAGCTGCCAATTGTCCTGAGAAAATATAAATCAAATTCTGTTTTTATGTAGTGTGCCTGCAAACTGTACCGTATTACTGTATTACTGAGGCTTAAATATTAATTAATTTAGCTGATTGAAGTGTTTCATATGCAATATTAAGTAGTGTACATTTTAAGACACACTATTAAGTGCTGGTTGGATTAAGGGGGACCAGACACAGGCAGGGCGACTTAACCACGGTGGAAGTCATCCCGACCTGACTCCTGCCTGGCACGAAGCCTCCAAAAACGGCTAACACCTCACAATCTCGCCCTGCAACGCCCCACTGGGTTCACCGAGCCTGGTCCGCAACCGTCGGACGTGAAGAGCGCGGCCCGCGGGCCGGGTCTCACTCTCGGGAAGAACGCACGTAGGCGAGGAAGAGTGGTCGGAGACTAAACCGGGCGGGGCAGTCATCCCGACTGGCTCCTGGCCAACACTCAGACGAGGAGGGGAGTCGGGAGACTGGAACGCGAGGCGGTCAACGCAGCCATCTTCCTGCCCAGAACCGAGCCTAGAATTCAGCCCCAAGTCTGGGCAAGCAGGTGGGGACGCCAAAACCGTGAACCACCCCTCAATGGACACATGCGAGGTGCGCGCTCACATCTTGCCCAGAAAAAGAACCTCATCCCCGGGCTTCAGCGTACACCATGACGGCGCAAGCATTCGGCCCGATCCTTGGACTTCCTTCCGGAGAGAGTGATGGTGTGGCGACCAAACTCAACTCCGCTCACCCCAGTCCATGGTAGGGTGGGTCAGGCAGGATCTTTTAGATCAAGCATGGTAAGATTAAGTCTTCGTCTATGTGTGTGTTTTTGTGAAGGACCCTTTCGTTTCTCGCATGCACAAAGAGAGAAATTCCATCAGGGAACACAAGGAGAAATCCTGTCAACTCCTGCCCAGCACGAAGCCTCCAAGCCCTGCTTCAAGGGATGGGACACCTGCATTTTTCTGAAACATCCGTCTCGAACGCAGAAAGAAGGTAAGTGATAGGAATGAGGAGGTTCATTCAACTCCTGCCCAGCAACAGACTCCAAATGACGGCTCCAAACGGGTCCTTCACATGCATTCTGACACCTCCATCCTGACTTAGTCAAATCATTTTGATCAAAAAACCCTGTCATTTTGATCAAAAAATCCTCTGGCAAAGGAGTCACTGCCGCCCGGCAGCCCCTTTTTGCCTCTGCCCTTGAGAGACTTCCGCAAACTGCCCCGACGTGGCCATGGTGATGCAACATTAAAGATAGGAAACATGACCATGGTTTTTGGAAAACTTAGATTCTGGCGAAGCCAAAAAACTCCGGACTATGGTCCTCTCATGTTAAAGATAGGGATTTCCCTCAGAAAATTCCTCTCAACATGACCATAGCTACCAAATGGTTTCCGGAGAAGGTAGAAATGACCAGAGCCTGAAAGGGAACGCACGGTGGCTCTAAGGGCGCTTAGCCCGGATCTCAAGCCAAAAATGGGAGCCTCCAGGCCCGCAGGAACGGGCGCCGGGCGCGGGAGGTCAACCCCACCTCCACCCACATGACCAGAGCTTGGTCAGAACTTAACCGGGTGGTTAAGGGGGCTTAGTCCCATCCTGAGGCCAGAGGAGAGAGCCTCCAGCCGGGCCTGAACCTGTGCCACAGGTGACCCCACCTCAAGTCACATGACCAGGGCTTGCTCAGAACTTAACCAGGTGGTTAAGGGGGCTTAGTCCCGTCCTGAGGCCGGAGAGAGCCTCCACCCCGGCCTGAACCTGTGCCACAGGTGACCCCACCTCAAGCCACATGACCAGGGCTTGCTCAGAACCTAACCGGGTGGTGGCCATCAGGCAGACTTCCAGGAAGGTGGAAGCTGCCAGGGGTGAAGGGGGACCCTGCCTGGGGTACAGAGCCTCCCACACGGCCTTGATCGGTCGCTCGTGCCCTTAGAATGAAGCTCCGTCCTGACTTAGAATTTTTTTTGATCGAAATACCGTGCCCCTAGTAATATGCACCTACCTCCCCCGTGTATCACCATCTGTTTGCATTAAGGGAGCAAGCCACTACTTCATGCAGACCTCCTGGAACTCCCGCTCGGCCACACATAGGAAATCTGTCACGTTAGGAGAAGTTAAAGTTTAATCGCAGCTATGGTCATGTTACTAAATGCTGCCTATGGTCATGTTACTAAATGCTGCCTATGGTCATGTTACTAAATGCTGCCTATGGTCATGTTACTAAATTCCGCCTATGGTCACGTTACTAAATTCCGCCTATGGTCACATTACTAAATTCCGCCTATGGTCACATTACTAAATTCCGCCTATGGTCACATTACTAAATTCCGCCTATGGTCACATTACTAAATTCCGCCTATGGTCATGTTACTAAATTCCGCCTATGGTCACGTTACTAAATTCCGCCTATGGTCACATTACTAAATTCCGCCTATGGTCATGTTACTAAATTCCGCCTATAGTCACATTACTAAATTCCGCCTATGGTCACGTTACTGAATTCTGCCTATGGTCATGTTACTGAATTCTGCCTATGGTCATGTAGGCTAATTCCGCTATGGTCATGTTACTAAATGCTGCCTAAGGTCATGTTACTGAAACCTGCCTATGGTCATGTTACTGAAACCTGCCTATAGTCATGTAGGCTAATTCCGCCTATGGTCATGTTACTAAATGCTGCCTATGGTCTTGTAGGCTAATTCCGCCTATGGTCATGTTACTAAATTCTGCCTATGGCCATGTTACTAAATGCTGCCCATGGTCATGTTACTAAATTCTGCCTATGGTCATGTTACTGAATGTTACTGAATTTAAACTTAGTAACTTAGTAACGTAGCTCCAGGCTATTTGCTCCCACTTGCCCAAGATTGGTTCCAGGACCCTGGGGACAGCTTCCACTGCCCCAGGCTCACTTCCCCTTGTCAGTTAATTAATGTTAATTTTCTCCCAGTTCCAATAACACTAACCCCAACCCTAACCCTAACCCCAACCCCAATGGTATAGGGACCATTTGGCAAGCCGCTGGGACCCCGCGTGGGGTCGCTGGGGCCCGTGCGCGCGCTGGGGAAGTGCCAGGGACCATTTGGCGAGCCGCTGGGACCCCGCGCGGGTTGCTGGGCACTATGCGAGTGCTGCGTAGGTGCCAGGGACTGTTTGGTGTGCCGCTCGGATCCAGCGCGTGGTCAGTGGGGCCCGTGCGCATGCTGGGGGGTGCCAGGGACCGTTTGGCATGCCGCTGGGACCCCGCGAGGGGTCACTGGGCCCAGTGCGCATGCTGGGGAGGTGCCAGGGACCGTTTGGCGAGCCGCTCGGACCCTGCACGGGGTCTCTGGGGCCCGTTCTCGCGCTGGGGACGTGCCAGGGACCATTAGGCGAGCTGCTGGGACCCCGTCTGGGGTCGTTGGGCCCCGTGCGCTCGCTGGGGAGGGGCCATGGACCATATGGCGAGCCGCTGGGACCCCGTGCGAAGTTGCTGGGGCCCGTGCGCACGCTGGGGATATGCCAGGGATGGTGTGCGTGCTGCATAGGTTCCAGGGACCGTTTGGTGTGCTGCTCGGATCCAGCGAGGGGTCTCTGGAGCCCGTGCGTGCGCTGGGGGAGGGGCCAGGGACCATTTGGTGAGCCGCTGGGACCCCGCGCAGGGTTGCTGGGCCCCGTGCGCGTGCAGCGTAGGTGCCAGGGACCGTTTGGTGTGCCGCTCGGATCCAGCGTGGGGTCACTGGGGCCCGTGCGCGTGCTGGTGAGGCGCCAGGGACCATTTGGCGAGCAGCTGGGAACCCGTGCAGGGTCGCTGGGGCTCATGTGCACTCCAGGAAGTTGCCAGGTGTCATTTGGCGAGACGCTGGGACTCAACGCGGGGTCCCTGGGTCCCGTGTGCGTGCTGGGAAGGTGCCAGGTGTCGTTTTGCGAGGCGCTGGGGCCCGTGCGTGCGCTGGGAAGGTGCTTGGTGTCGTTTGGCGAGCCGTTGGGACCCCATGCGGGGTCGCTGGGGCTCATGTGCTCTCCGGGAAGTTGCCAGGTGTCGTTTGGAGAGTCGCTGGGACCCCGCGAAGGGGTCGCTGGGGCCCGTGCTCGTGCCGGGAGGGGGCCAGGTGTTGTTTGGCGTTCCGCTGGGACCCCGTGCAGGGTCACTAGGGGCCCGTGCACATGCCAGCAAGGGGCTAGGTGTTGTTTGGCAAGCCGCTGGGGCCCGTGCGCACACCGGGAAGGTGTCAGGTGTCGTTTGGCGAGCCGCTAGGACCCCACGTGCCGTCGCTGTGTGTCGTGCGTGCGCCGGGAAGGTGCCAGGTGTCATTTGCACGCGCCTTGAAGGTGCCAGGTATCGTTTGACGAGCCACTGGGACCATGCACGGGGTCTCTGGGGCCCGTGCACACGCTGGGAAAGTGCCAGGTGTCATTTGTCGAGCCTCTGAGACCACGCGCGGGGTCGCTGGGGCCTGTGCGCCCACCGAAAAGGGGCCAGGTGTCGTTTGGCGAACCACCGGGACCCCGCGCGGGGTCGCTGGGGTCGGTGTGTGCGCAGTGAAGGAGCCAGGTGTCGTTTGGCGAGCCGCTGGGAACGCGCACGTGGTTGCTTGTGCCCGTGTGCGCGCTGGGAATGTGCCAGGTGTCGTTTGGCGAGCCACTTGGACCCCACGCTTGGTCGCTGGGGCCAGTGTGTGCACTGGGAAGGTGCCAGGTGTCGTCTGGTGAGCTGGTGGGACCCCGCACAGGGTCGGAGGGCCCGTGCTCGTGCTGGGAAGGTGCCAGGTGTCGTTTGGCGAGCCGCTGGAACCCGTGCAGGGTCGCTGGGGCCAGTGCACGCTTTGGTTTGGCGAAGGTGCCAGGTGTCATTTGGACCCGTATTTCAGTGCTGGGAAAGCAGGTGTCGATATCAAGCCGCGGGGAGAACGCTGGGACCCGTGTGCGTGCTGGGAAGGTGCCAGGTGTCGTTTGGCGAGCCGCTGGGACCCCATGGGGTCGCTGGGGTATGTGTTCGTGCTGGGAATTTGCCAGCTGTCGTCTGGCGAGCCGCAGGGACCGTACGCTGGTGTATGTGCGCGCGGGTGCCCGTGCGTGCTGGGACCCGTGCGCGCGCTGCGAAGGTGGTAGGTGTCGTTTGGTGAGCTGCTGGGACCCCTCGCGGGGTCGATGGGACCTGTGCGCACGCTGGGTATGTGCCAGGTGTCGTTTGGCGAGCCGCTTGCACACCGTGCTGGGTCGCTGGGGCCAGTGCGTGCGCCGGGAATATGCCAGGTGTCATTTGGCGAGCCACTTGGATCCGCGCGGAGCCGCTGGGACCTGAGCGCGCGCTGTGAAGGTACCAGTTTCCGTTTAGCGAGCCGTTGGAACCCTGCGCGGGGTCACTGGGGCCCGTGCACGCGCTGGGAAGGTTCCAGATGTCGTTTGGCAAGCCGCTGGGACCCCGTGCCGGGTCGCTGGGGCACGTGCGTGGCCTGGGAAGGTAGCAGGTTTCGTTTGCCGAGCTGTTGGGACCACGTGCGGGGTCGCTGGGGCCGGTGAGCGCTTTGGGAACATGCCAGGGTTTGTTTGGCGAGCCGCTTGGACCCCTTGCTGAGTCGCTGGGGCCTGTGCGCGATCTGTGAAGGTGCCAGGTGTCGTTTGTCGAGTCGCTGGTACCCCGCGCTGGGTCCCTGGGTCCCGTGTGCGCACTGGGAAGGTGCCAGATGTGGTTTTGCGAGCCGTTGGGACCCAGCGCCGGGCCGCTGGGGCCCGTGCACATGCTGATAAGGTGCCAGGTGTCGTTTACCGAGTCGCTGGGACCCCTCGTGGGGTCGCTGGGGCCTGTGCGTGCTCTGGGAAGGTGCCAGGTGATGTTTAGCGAACCGCTGGGGCCTGTGCACGTGTTAGGAAGGAGCCAGGTGTCGGTTGGTGAGCTGCTGGGACCCAGCATGGGGTCACTGGGGTCAGTGCGCTCACAGGGAAGGTGACAGGTGTGGTCTGGCAAGCCGCTGGGGCCCCTAGTGCGCGCTGAGAAGGTACCAGGTGTCGTCTAGCGAGCCGCTGGGGCCCGTGCACGCGCTGGGAAGGTGTCAGGTGTCGTTTGGCGAGCCGCTGGGAATCCGCACGGGGTCGTTGGGACCCGTGCGCGCGCTTTGAAGGTGCCAGGTGTTGTTTGGCGAGACTCTGGAATCCCGCGCGGGGTCGCTGGGGCCCGTGCGCACGGTGGGAAGGTGCCAGGTGTCGTCTGGCGATCCGCTGGGGCCTGTGCGCGTGCTGGGAAAGTGCCAGGTGTTGTCTGGCGAGCCGCTGGTACCGCGCGCTGGGGCCCGTGCGCTCTGGGACCCATGCACGCTGGGGCCCGTGTGCTCTGGGACCCATGCGCGCTGTGGCCCGTGCGCGCTGCGAAGGTGGTAGGTGTCATTTGGTGAGCTGCTGGGACCCCACGCAAAGTCGAAAGGACCCGTGTGGCACTGGGAAGGTACCAGGTGTCGTCTAGCGAGCCGCTGAGACCCCACGCGGGTCGCTTGGGCCCGTGCGTGCGCTGGGAAGGTGACAGGTGTCGTTTGGCGAGCCGCTGGGGCTCGTGCGCGCTGAGAAAGTGCCAGGTGTCGTTTGGCGAGCTGCTGGGACCGCATGCAGGGTCGCTGGGGCCCATGCGTGTGGTGGGAAGGTGCCAGGTGTCGTTTGGTGAGCTGCTGGAATCCCGCGCGGGGTCGCTGGGGCCCGTGCGCACGCTGGGAAGGTGCCAGGTGTCGTCTGGTGAGCCGCTGGGGCCTGTGCGCGTGCTGGGAAAGTGCCAGGTGTCGTCTAGCGAGCCACTGGGACCCCACGCGGGTCGCTTGGGCCCATGCGTGCGCTGGGAAGGTGACAGGTGTCGTTTGGCGAGCCGCTGGGGCCCGTGCGCGCTGGGAAGGTGCCAGGTGTCGTTTGGCGAGCTGCTGGGACCGCGTGCAGGGTCGCTGGGGCCCGTGCGTGTGGTGGGAAGGTGCAGGTGTTGTTTGGTGAGCCGCTGGGACCCGTGCGCGCGCTGGGAAGGTGCCAGGTGTCGTTTGGCGAGCCTCTGGGACCCTGTGCGGGGTCACTGGGGCCCGTACGTGCGCTGGGAAGGTGCCAGGTGTTGTCTGGCGAGCCGCTGGGACCATGCGCTGGGGCTCGTGCGCGCGCTGCGAAGGTGGTAGGTGTCGTTTGGTGAGCTTCTGGGACCCGTGCATGCCCTGGAAAGGCGGCTGTTTCGTTTGGCGAGCCGCTGGGATCCCGCGCAGGGTTGCTGGGGCCTGTACACGCGCTGGAAATGTGCCAGGTGTCGTCTGGCGAGCAAATGGGCCCGTGCGCGCTGGGGCCCGTGCACGTGCTGCGAAGGTGGTAGGTGTTGTTTGGCGAGCCACTGGTACCCCGCGCGGGGTCACTAGGGCCTGTACGCGTGCTGGGAAGGTGCCAGATGTCATCTGGCGACCCGCTGGGGCCCGAGCGCGCGCTGTGAAGGTACCAGATGTTGTCTAGCAAACTGCTGGGACCCCACTCGGGGTTGCTGGGGCCCGTGCGCGCGCTGGGAAGGTACTAGGTGTCGTTTGGCAATCCGCTTGGACCCCGTGCTGGGTCGCTGGGGCCCGTGCGTGCACTGGGAAGGTGCCAGGTGTCGTTTGGCAAGCCGCTGGGACCTCGCACAGGGTTGCTGGGGCCCGTGCGCACGCTGGGAAGGTGCCAGGTGTCATTTGGCAAGCCGCTGGGGCCTGTGCGCGATTAGTGAATGTGCCAGGTGTCGTTTGGCGAGCCGCTGGGACTCGCGCTAGGTCCCTGTGGCCTGTGTGCGCTCTGAGAAGGTGCCAGGTGTGGTTTTACGAGCTGCTGGGGCCCGTGCACGCGCTGATAAGGTGCCAGGTGTCATTTACCGAGCCGCTGGGACTCCTCGCAGGGTCACTGGGGCCCGTGCGAGCTCTGGGAAGGTGCCAGGTGTCTTTTGGCGAGCAAATGGAACCGCACGCAGGGTCGCTAGGGCCTGTACGCGTGCTGGGAAGGTGCCAGATGTCGTCTGGCGACCCGCTGGGGCCTGAGCGCGCGCTGGGAAGGTACCAGATGTCGTTTGCCGAGCTGCTAGGACCCCGCTCGGGGTCTCTGGGGCCCGTGTGCGCGCTGGGAAGGTGCCAGGTGTGGTTTTTCAAGCCGCAGGGACCCAGCGCCAGGCCGCTGGGGCCCGTGCACACGCTTGTAAGGTGCCAGGTGTCATTTACCAAGCCGCTGGCACCCTGCGCGGGGTCGCTCGGGCCGTTGCGCGCACTGGGAAGGAGCCAGGTGTCAGTTGGCGAGCTGCTGGGGCCCGTGCGCGCATTGGGAAGGTGCCAGGTGTCGTTTGGCGAGCTGCTGGGACCTCGCACGGGGTTGCTGGGGCCCGTGCACACGCTCGGAAGATGGCAGGCGTCGTTTGGCGAGCCGCTGGGACTCCGCGTGCGCGCTAGGAATGTGCTAGGTGTCATTTGGCGAGCCACTGGGACCCTGCGCGGGTCGCTGGGGCCCGTGCGCACGCTGGGAAGGTGCCAGGTGTCGTTTACCGAGCCGCTGGCACCCCGCGCGGGGTCGCTGGGGCCCGTGCGCGATTAGTGAAGGTGCCAGGTGTCGTTTGGCGAGCTGCTGGGACCCGCGCTAGGTCCCTGCGGCCCGTGTGCGCGCTGAGAAGGTGCCAGGTGTGGTTTTGCGAGCTGCTGGGGCCCGTGCACGCACTGATAAGGTGCCAGGTGTCATTTACCGAGCCGCTGGGACTCCTCGCGGGGTCGCTGGGGCCCATGCGAGCTCTGGGAAGGTGCCAGGTGTCTTTTGGCGAGCAAATGGAACCACACGCGGGGTCGCTAGGGCCTGTACGCGTGCTGGGAAGGTGCCAGATGTCGTCTGGCGACCCGTTGGGGCCTGAGCACGCGCTGGGAAGGTACCAGATGTTGTCTAGCGAGCTGCTGGGACCCCGCTCGGGGTTGCTGGGGCCCGTCCGCGTGCTGGGAAGGTACTAGGTGTCGTTTGGCAATCCGCTTGGACCCCGTGCTGGGTCGCTGGGGCCCGTGTGCGCACTGGGAAGGTGCCAGGTGTCGTTTGGCGAGCCGCTGGGACCTCGCACGGGGTTGCTGGGGCCCGTGCACACGCTCGGAAGATGGCAGGCGTCGTTTGGCGAGCCGCTGGGACCCGCGCTAGGTCCCTGTGGCCTGTGTGCGCGCTGAGAAGGTGCCAGGTGTGGTTTTACGAGCTGCTGGGGCCCGTGCACGCGCTGATAAGGTGCCAGGTGTCATTTACCGAGCCGCTGGGACTCCTCGCGGGGTCGCTGGGGCCCGTGCAAGCTCTGGGAAGGTGCCAGGTGTCTTTTGGCGAGCAAATGGAACCACACGCAGGGTCGCTAGGGCCTGTACGTGTGCTGGGAAGGTGCAAGATGTCGTCTGGCGACCCGCTGGGGCCCGAGCGCGCACTGGGAAGGTACTAGATGTTGTCTAGCGAGCTGCTGGGACCCTGCTCGGGGTCGCTGGGGCCTGTGCGCGCGCTGGGAAGGTACTAGGTGTCATTTGGCAATCCGCTTGGACCCCGTGCTGGGTCGCTGGGGCCCGTGCGCTATTTGTGAAGGTGGCAGGTGTCGTTTGCCGAGCTGCTGGGACCCTGCGCGGGGTCGCTGGGTCCCGTGCTCGCACTGGGAAGGTGCCAGGTGTCATTTGGCAAGCCGCCGGGACCCCGCGCGGTGTTGCTGGGGCCCGTGCACACTCTGGGAACGTGCCAGGGTTTGTTTGGCGAGCCTCTTGGACCCCATGCTGGGTCGCTGGGACCCGTGCGCGATTTGTGAAGGTGCCAGGTGTCGTTTGGCGAGCCGCTGGGACCCCGCGCTGGGTCCCTGGGGCCCGTGTGCGTGCTGGGAATGTGCCAGGTGTCGTCTGGCGAGCCGCTGGTACTGTGCGCAGAGTCCCTGAGGTCCGTGCGTGCGATGGGAAGGTGCCAGGTGTCATTTGGTGAGCCGCTGGGGCCCGTGCGCACTATGGGAACGTGCCAGGGTTTGTTTGGCGAGCCGCTTGGACCCTGTGCTTGATCCCTGGGGCCCGTGCGCGATTTGTGAAGGTGCCAGGTGTCGTTTGCCGAGCCGCTGGGGTCCGTGCGCTCACTGGGAAGGAGCCAGGTGTTCATTGGCGACCTGCTGGGACCCCGTGCTGGGTCGCTGGGGCCCGTGCGTGATCTGTGAAGGTGCCAGGTGTCGTTTGGTGAGCCGCTGGGACCCCGCGCTGGTTCCCTGGGGCCCGTGTGCGCTCTGGGAAGGTGCCAGGTGTGGTTTTGCGAGCTGCTGGGACCCAGCGCCGGGCCGCTGGGGCCCGTGCACGCGCTGATAAGGTGCCAGGTGTCGTTTACCGAGCCAATGGCACCCTGCGCGGGGTCGCTCGGGCCGTTGCGCGCACTGGGAAGGTGCCAGGTGTTGTTTGGCGAGCCGCTGGCACCCTGCGCGGGGTCGCTGGGGCCCTTGCGCGCACTGGTTAGTAGCCAGGTGTTGTCTAGCGAGCTGCTGGGACCCCGCTCGGGGTTGCTGGGGCCCGTGCGTGTGCTGGGAAGGTGCCAGGTGTCGTTTGGCAAGCCGCTGGGACCCGTGCATGCGCTGGGAAAGTGCCAGGTGTCTTCTAGCGAGCCGCTGGGATCCCTCGCTGGGTCGCTGGGGCCCGTGCGCGTGATGGGAAGGTACCAGGTGTCATTTGGCAAGCCGCTGGGGCCCGTGCGCGCCCTGGGAAGGTGGCAGGTGTCGTCTGGTGAGCCGCTGGGATCCCACGCGGGGTTGCTTGGGCCTGTGCGCACTCTGAGAACGTACCAGGGTTTGTTTGGCGAGCTGCTTGGACCCCGTGCTGGGTCGCTTGGGCCCGTGCGTGCACTGGGAAGTTGTCAGGCGTTGTTTGGCGAGCAACTGGGACCACATGTGGGGTCGCTGGGGCCCGTGCGTACGATGGGAAGGTGCCAGGTGTTGTTTGGCAAGCCGCTGGGACCCTCCACGGGGTCGGTGGGTCCCGTGCGCTCGCAGGGAAGACGGCAGGTGTCGTTTGGTGAGCAGCTGGTACCCCGCGGGGTGTCACTGGGGCCCGTGCACGCGCAGAGAAGGTGCCAGGTTTTGTTTCGCGAGCCGCTGGGACCCCATGCGTGGTTGCTGGATCCTGTGTGTGCGATAGGAAGGTGCAAGGTGTTGTTTGGCGAGCCATTGGGACCCCGCGCGGGGTCGCTATGGCCCGTGCGCACGCTGGGAAGGTGGCAGGTGTCGTTTGGCGAAGCGCTGGGATCCCGCGCGGTGTCGCTGGGGTCCGTGCGCACGCTGGGAAGGTGCCAGGTGTCATTTGGAGAGCTGCTGGGAGCCTGCACGGGGTCGCTGTGGCCCGGGCGAGCGCTGGGAAGGTGACAGGTCCCGTTTGGCGAGCCACTGGGACCCTGCGCGGGTTCACTGGGGCCCGTGCGTGCGCTGGGAAGGTGCCAGGTGTCGTCTGGCGAGCCGCTGGGACTTCACGTGGGTTCGCTTGGGCCTGTGCGTGCGCTGGGAAGTTGCCAGGTGTCGTTTGGCGAGCCGCTGGGGCCCGTGTGCGCGCTTGGAATGTGGCAGGTGTTGTTTGGCTAGCCGCTGGGACCCCGCGTGGGGTTGCTGTGGAACATACGCTCGATGGGAAGGTGCCAGGTGTCGTTTGTTGAGCCGTTGGGACCGAGTGCAGGATCGCTGTGGTACATATGCATAATGGGAAGGTGGCAGGTGTCGTTTGGAGATCCGTTGGGATCCCACGCGTGGTCGCTATGGCCCGTGCGTACGCTGGGAAGGTGGCAGGTGTCGTTTTGCGAGGCGCTGGGATCCCACGCGGGGTCGCTGGGGCCTGTGCACGCGCTGGGAAGGTGCCAGGTGTAGTTTGGTGAGCTGCTGGGCCCCCGTGCAGGGTTGCTGGGTCCCATGCACGCTGGGAAGGTATCAGGTGTCGGTTGCCAAGCCGATGGGATCATGCGCTCGGTCGCTGGGGCCCGTGAGCGCAATGAGAAGGTGCCAGGTGTCGTTTGGCGAGCCGCTGGGGCCCATGCGTGCGCTGGGGAGTTGCCTGGTGTCGTTTAGCGAGCCGTTGGGACCTCACACGGGGTCGCTGGGGCCCGTGCACGCGATGGGAAGGTGTCAGGTGTCGTTTGGCGAGCTGCTGGGACCCCACGCAGGGTCGCTGGGTCCCGTGCGCGTGCTGGGAAGGTGGCAAGTGTTGTTTGGCAAGCTGCTGTAATCCCACGCTGTGTTGCTGGGGTCTGTGCGCACTGGGAAGGTGCCAGGTGTCGTTTGGCGAGCCGTTGGGACCCTGCGTGGGATGGCTGGGGCCCGTGCCCGTGGTTGGAAGGTGGCAGGTGTCGGTTGATGAGCCGTTGGGATCATGCGTACTGTTGCTGGTGCACGTGCGTGCGATGGGAAGGTGCCAGGTGTCGTTTGGCAAGCCGATGGGACCATGCGCGCGGTTGCTGGGGACCGTGCATGCGATGGGAAGGTGGCAGGTATCATTTGGTGAGCCGCTGGGGCCCGTGCGTGCGATGGGAAGGTGGCAGGTATCGTTGGCGAGCCGTTGGGACCCCGCACGGGGTCGATGGGAAGGTGGCAGGTGTCGTTTGGCGAACCGTTAGGACCACGCGCTGGGTCACTGGGGCCCGTGCACGCGATGGGAAGGTGGCAGGTATCATTTGGTGAGCTGCTGGGACTCCGCACGGGGTCGCTGTGGCCCGTGCGTGTGCTAGGAAGGTGGCAGGTCTAGTTTGGCGAGCTGTTGGGACCTTGCGCGGGGTCTCTGGGGGACGTGCGCACGCTGGGAAGGTGCCAGGTGTCTTTTGTCATGCAGCTGGGACTCCGCGCGGGAGCGCTGAGGCCCGTGCGTGCGCTGGGAAGGTGCCAGGTGTCGTTTGGCGAGCCGTTGGGACCCCGCACGTGGTCGCTGGGGCCCGTGCACACGCTGGGAAGGTGCCAGGTGTCGTTTGGCGAGCCGCTGGGACCCCGCTGGGGGACGTGCGCACGCTGGGAAGAGGCTAGGTGTCATAAGAACATAAGAACATAAGAAAGTTTACAAACGAGAGGAGGCCATTCAGCCCATCTTGCTCGTTTGGTTGTTAGTAGCTTATTGATCCCAGAATCTCATCAAGCAGCTTCTTGAAGGATCCCAGGGTGTCAGCTTCAACAACATTACTGGGGAGATGGTTCCAGACCCTCACAATTCTCTGTGTAAAAAAGTGCCTCCTATTTTCTGTTCTGAATGCCCCTTTATCTAATCTCCATTTGTGACCCCTGGTCCTTGTTTCTTTTTTTTCAAGTCAAAGAAGTCCCCTGGTTGACATTGTCTATACCTTTTAGGATTTTGAATGTTTGAATCAGATCGCGCGTAGTCTTCTTTGTTCAAGACTGAATAGATTCAATTCTTTTTAGCCTGTCTGCATACGACATGCCTTTTAAACCCGGGATAATTCTGGTCGCTCTTCTTTGCACTCTTTCTAGAGCAGCAATATCCTTTTTGTAACGAGGTGACCAGAACTGAACACAATATTCTAGGTGAGGTCTTACTAATGCATTGTAGAGTTTTAACATTACTTCCCTTGATTTAAATTCAACACTTCTCACAATATATCCAAGCATCTTGTTAGCCTTTTTATAGCTTCCCCACATTGTCTAGATGAAGACATTTCTGAGTCAACATAAACTCCTAGGTCTTTTCATAGTTCCTTCTTCAATTTCACTATCTCCCATATGATATTTATAATGCACATTTTTATTGCCCGCATGCAATACTTTACACTTTTCTCTATTAAATTTCATTTTGCCATGTGTCTGCCCAATTTTGAATGCTGTCTAGATCATTTTGAATGACCTTTGCTGCTTCAACAGTGTCTGCCACTCCTCCTATTTTTGTGTCGTCTGCAAATTTAACGAGTTTGCTTACTATATCAGAGTCTAAATCATTAATGTAGATTAGGAATAGCAGAGGACCTAATACTGATCCCTGTGGTACACCACTGGTTACCTCACTCCATTTCGAGGTTTCTCCTCTAATCAGTACTTTCTGTTTTCTACATGTTAACCACTCCCTAATCCATGTGCATGCATTTCCTTGAATCCCTACTGCGCTCAGTTTGAGAATTAATCTTTTATGGGGACTTTGTCAAAAGCTTTCTGGAAATCTAAATAAACCATGTCGTATGCTTTGCAGTTATCCATTTTCAATGTTGCATCCTCAAAAAAAAGTCAAGTAGGTTAGTTAGACATGATCTCCCTTTCCTAAAGCCATGCTGGCTGTCTCCCAGGATATTGTTACCATATAGGTAATTTTCCATTTTGGATCTTATTATAGTTTCCATAAGTTTACATATAATAGAAGTCAGGCTTATTGGTCTGTAGTTACCTGGTTCGGTTTTGTCTCCCTTTTGTGGATTGGTATTACGTTTGCTATTTTCCAGTCTGTTGGTACAACCCCTGTGTCAAGAGACTGTTGCATGATCTTGGTTAGCGGTTTGTAAATAACTTTTTCATTTCTTTGAGTACTATTGGGAGGATCTCATCTGGCCCAGGGATTTGTTTATTTTAAGAGCTCCTAGTCCCTTTAACACTTCTGTCTCTGTTATGCTAAAGTTATTTAAAATTGATAGGAACAGGTCGACATGTGGGGCATGTTGTCCGTGTCCTCCTTTGTAAAAACCTGTGAAGTAATCATTTAATATATTTGCTATTTTTTTTCTTCATCTATGATTTTGCCATTTGTGTCTCTTAGACATTTAACCTCCTCTTTGAATGTTCTCTTGCTGTTATAATATTGGAAAAACATTTTGGAATTGGTTTTAGCCCCCTAGCAATATTGATTTCTATCTCTCTTGGCCTTTCTAACTTCCTTTTTGACTTGTGTTTGCAGTTCCAAGTACTCTTTCTGTGTGCTTTGTTTTTGGTCCCTTTTAAACGCTCTGTAAAGTGCCTTTTTTTCGCTGAATATTTTTTTTTTAATTGATCTATTAAACCATTTTGGCCATTTTGTTTTAGATTTAGATTTGTCTACTTTTGGGATGTAATTGTTTTGTGCCTCTAGTACTACATTTTTAAAAACAGCCACCCTTTTTCTGTGGATGTTTTCTATTTTACTCCAATCTACTTCTATTAGTCTCTGTTTCATACCTTCGTAGTTTGCTTTTCTAAAATTGTAAACCTTAGCTTTAGTCATTACTTTTGGGGTTTTAAAAATATTTCAAATGAGACCATGTTGTGGTCTGAGTTTGCCAATGGCTCTCTGACCTCTGTTTTAGTTATTCTGTCTTCATTATTTGAAAAGACTAAATCAAGGCATGCCTCCCCTAGTCGGTGCCTTGACAAATTGCGTTAGGAAACAGTCATTTGTCATTTCCACCATTTCAATTTCGTCCGTCGTGCCCCCATTGGGTTTTCCCATTTTATACAGGGGAAGTTGAAATCCCCCATTAGTATGGCTTCTCCTTTTCTACGCATTTCAATGTCATTGTACAACAGATTATTTTGCTCAGCGTCTGAATTTGGCGGTCTATAGCATGCTCCTATTATTATGCCCTTTGAATTTGTGTCCATTATTCTGACCCATATTGATTCTGCATTGTTTTCTTTGTCCTGATTTAACACCTGGGCTTCAAGGCTATTTCTTATGTATAGCGCTACCCGCCGCCTCTTCTGTCCTGCCTGTCTTTCCTATACAGTGTGTACCCACTAATATTATATTCGTCTCCATCACTCTCAGACAACCAAGTTTCTGTAACACCTATCACATCGTAGTTACTTGTTAGTGCAGTAGCTTCAAGTTCTAACATTTTGTTTCTGAGACTTCTAGCATTAAGATAAATACATTTAATAGTGGTCTTACCTGAGCTGTTGCCCTTGTTTTGATGTAGTCTCCTTCTGTTTTTTGTTTTCCCCTTCCTTTCTAGTTTAAATGCTTCTGTACCGCCTGAAGGATCCTTTTCTCCGAGTAGATTGGTTCCCTTTCTGTTTAAGTGCAGTCCGTCCCACCTGTATAGATAGTCCTTGTTGTAGAAAGTGCTCCAATGTTCAAGAAAGGTGAAGCCTTCCTGTGTGCACCACGATTTCAGCCATGCATTTTGATTTTGTATTTCCAGCTGTCCATATGGTCCTTTGCAAGGCGCCGGCAGTATCCCAGAAAATACCACAGTTTTGGTCTTGTCTTTTAATTTCCTTCCTAGCTCTCTGAATTTGTTTTGCAGGGATCTTGGCCTGTCTCTTCCAATGTTGTTTGTACCAATGTGGACGACTACTACCGGGTCATCTCCTGTTCTGTTCTAGGAGCCTGTCCACATTCTCAGTGATGTGCTTGACTGAGGCTCCTGGAAGGCAGCACACTGTTGTAGTAAGGGGGTCCAAACTGCGAACTGAACTTGCTGTGTTTCTCAGTATGGAGTCCCCAACAATCATGACCTCCCTTCTTTTTGCTGCCTGGTCAGCACTGTTTATAGGGTCCTGGGTGTTGTTTCTTTCATTCTCTTGATGTTGGTTTTGGTCATCTAAATGTTGAAGTGGCTCAAATGTGTTGGCTGTCTGGATTTCTAGTGGTTGTGTTTGACGAAGTTTCTTTTTTTCCCTGCTTCTGCCTATCTGAACCCAGCTGTTTTGACTCTCTTCCATCTCCCTGGTGGCTTTCAGTCTGCTAGGGGTGCAGACTTCCATGAATTGTGGGTGTGTCAGCTCCTCAAGCTCCTGTTGCTGTCTCATTTCCTCCATCTCCTTTTCTAGCAGGCTTAATCGCTGAAGCAAGTCCTGGATGGTGCGGCACTTTACACAAACTTGGTTGAGCTCTTTTGGGTTTTCTCGGATTTCCCACATCATGCAGTGTCGTTTATCATGCAGCTGGGACCCCATGCGTACTGTCGCTGGGGACTGTGAGCACGCTGGGAAGGTGGCAGGTGTTGTTTGGCAAGCTGCTGTTATCCCGCGCGGTGTCGCTGGGGCCTGTGCGCACTGGGAAGGTGGCAGGTGCCTTTTGGCGATCCGCGGGGACCCCGCGCGGGGTGGCTGGGGCCTGTGCGCGCGCTGGGAAGGTGACAGGTGTCGTTTGGCGAACCGTTGGTCCACCGCGCTGGGTCTCTGGGGCCCGTGCGTGCGCTGCGAAGGTGCCATGTGTCGTTTGGCGAGCTGTTGGGACCCTGCGCGGGGTGGCTGGGGCCCGTGCCCGCGGTTGGAAGGTGGCAGGTGTCGGTTGGCGAGCCATTGGGACTATCCAGGTGTGTTTATGGTGCACATGGGACCCCGTGCGATGGGGAAGGTGCCAGGTGTCGTTTGGCGAGGGACCTCTGGGACCGCTGGGGGACCATGCGAAGATGCCAGGTCGCTGCAGTATCGTGTGCGCTGGGGGAAGGTGCCAGGTTTCTTTTTTTCGAGCCGCTAGGACCCTGCGCGAGTTAGCTGGGGCCCGTGCGTGCTGGGAAGGTGTCAGGTGTCGTTTGGCGAGCCGCTGGGACCACGCGTGGGGTAGCTGGGGACCATACGCTCGCTGGGAAGGTGACTGGTGTTGTTTGGTGAGCCGTTGGGATCACACGTGGGGTCGCACTAGGAAGGTGTGCGCACTGGGAAGGTGGCAGGTGTCGTTTGGAGAGCTGCTGGGACCCCGCGTGGGGTCACTGGGGCTTGGGCCCACGCTTAGAAGCTGGCAGGTGTCGTTTGGCGAGCCGATGGGACCATGTGCGGGGTCACTATGGCCCGTGTGCACACTGGGAAGAAGGCAGGTGTCGTTTAGCGAGGCGCTGGGACCCTGCACTGGGTGGCTGGGACCCATGCCTGCGGTTGGAAGGTGGCAGGTGTCGGTTGGGACCATGCGTACTGTCGCTGGTGCACGTGCGTGCGATGGGAAGGTGCCAGGTGTCGTTTGGCAAGCCACTGGGACCCCAGGTATCGTTGGCGAGCCGTTGGGACGCGGGGTCGCTGGGGACTGTGAGCACGCTGGGAAGGTGGCAGGTGTTGTTTGGCAAGCTGCTGTTATCCCGCGCGGTGTCGCTGGGGCCTGTGCGCACTGGGAAGGTGGCAGGTGCCTTTTGGCGATCATGGGGACCCCAGCGCCAGGGTGGCTGGGGCCCGATGCGGCTTTGGGAAGGTGACAGGTGTCGTTTGGCGAACCGTTGGTCCACCGCGCTGGGTCTCTGGGGCCCGTGCGCGCGCTGCGAAGGTGCCAGGTGTCATTTGGGTAGCCGTTGGGACTATGCGTACTGTCGCTGGTGCACGTGCGTGCGATGGAAAGGTGACAGGTGTCGTTTGGCGAGCCGCTGGGATCCCGCACTGGGTCGCTGGGGCCGGTGCGTGCGGTGGGAAGGTGGCAGGTATCGTTGGCGAGCCGTTGGGACCCCGCACGTGGTCGCTGGGGCCCGTGCGCGCTCTGGGAAGGTGGCAAGTATCGTTTGGCCAGCCGCTGGGACCGCACAGGGTAGCTGGGCGTGTGCACTCGGTGTGAAGGTGGGAGTTATTGTTTCCCGAGCTTCTGAGACCCTGCACAGGGTCGCTGGGGCTGGTTCATACTGTGGGAAAGTGGCAGATATTTTTTCAGAGCTGCTGGGACAACAGACGGGGACACTGGGGCCCGTGCGCTTGGTGGGAAGGTGGCAGTAATAGTTTCCCGAACTGCTGAGACTCCACACGGGGTTCGTGGCTGGTGTGCTCGGTGGGAAGGTGGCAGGAATTTCTTCCAGAGCTGCTGGGAACCAACATGGTGTGGCTGGGGGTTGTGTGCTCGGTGGAAAGGTGCCAGGTATTGTTTTCTGAGCTGATGGGTCCCTGCAAGAGGTCGCTGGGACCCATGCGCTTGGTGGGAAGGTGACAGGTATTGTTTCCCGAGCTGCTGGGACCCCGCAAAGCGTTGCTGGAGCCCGTGCCCTCAGTGGGAAGGCGGCAGGTATTATTTCCTGCTCTGCGCGGACCACACACGGGGTCTCTGAGGCCCGTGCGCTCGGTGGGAAGGTGGCAGGTATTTTTTCCAGAGCTGCTGGGACCCGCAGGGGGTCGCTGGGGCCTGTGCGCTTTTTGGGAAGGTGGCAGGTATTGTTTCCCGAGCTGATGGGTCCCTGCACGAGGTCACTGGGGCCAATGCGCTCGTTGGGAAGGTGGGAGTTATTATGTCCCAAGCTGCTGGGACCCCGCCCAGGGTCACTAGAGCTGGTGCGCTCGGTAGGAAGGTGGAAGGTATTTTTTCCAGAGCTGCTGAGACCCCTTACGGGGTCGCTGGGGCCCGTGCGCTTGATGGGAAGGTGGGAGTTATTGTTTCCCGAGCTTCTGGGACCCCGCACAGGGTCACTGGGGCTGGTGCGCTCGGTGGGAAGGTGGCAGGTATTTTTTCCTGAGCTGGTGGGACCCCGCACGGCTTCGCTGGGGCCCATGCACTCGGTGGGAATGTGGCAGGTATTGTTTCCCGAGCTGCTGGGGCCCGTGTGCTCGTGGGAAGCTGTCAGGTATTGTTTCCAGAGCTGCTGGGACCCCGCACGGTGTCACGGGGGACTGTGCGCGCGGTGGGAAGGTGGCAGGTATTGTTTCCCGAGCTGCTGGCATCCCGCACGGGGTCGCTGGGGACCGTGCCCTCGGTGAAAAGGTGGCAGGTATTGTTTCCCGAGCTGCTAGGATCCCACACCGGGTCGCTGGGGCCAGTGCGCACACTGGGAAGGTGGCGGATATCGTTTGGCGAGCCGCTGCAACCCCGCAGGGGCACTCGGTGGGAAGGTGGCAGCTATTGTTTCCCAAGCTACTTGGACCCTGCACCAGGTCGCTTGGGCCCGTGCGCTCGGTGGGAAGGTGGCAGTAATAGTTTCCTTTTTTGCTGAGACTCCGCACGGGGTTCCTGTGACCGGTGCGCTCGGTGAGAAGGTGGCAGGTATTTTTTCAATAGCTGCTGGTACCCTGCACGGGGGTCGCTGGGGCCTGTGCGCTCGGTGGGAAGGTGGCAGGTTTTGTTTCCCAAGCTGATGGGTCCCTGCACTGGGTCACTTGGGTCCGTGCGCTCCATGGGAAGGGAGCAAGTATTTTTTCCCCAGCTGCTGGTACTCCGCACGGGATTGCTGTGGCCCGTGCACTCTGTGGGAAGGTGGCAGGTATTGTTTCCTGAGCTAATGGGACCCCGCAAGTGGTAGCTGGATCCCGTGCACTCGGTGGGAAGGTGGCACGTACTGTTTGTCGAGCTGCTGGGACCCAGCACTGGGTCACTGGGGACCTTGCGCTCGGTGGGAATGTGGCAGGTATTGTTTCTGGAGCTGCTGGGACCCCGCTCGGGAAACAATACCTGCCACCTTCCCACCAAGCGCGCTGGCACCAGCTACCACGTGCGGGGTCCCAGCAGCTCTGGAAGCAATACTTGCCACCTTCCCACCGGGCGCACGGGCCCCAGCGACCCTGTGCGGGGTCCCAGCAGCTTGCAAAACAAAACTTACCAATTTCTAACCGAGTGCACAGACCCCAGCAACTCCGTGCGGGGTCCTTGCAACTCAGGAAACAATACCTGCCACCATCCCACCGAGTGCACAGGCCCAGAGACCCCGTGCCGGGTGCCAGCAGCTTGGGAAACAAATACCTGCCACCTTCCCACCGAGCGCATGGGCCCCAGCGACCCTGTGCGGGGACCCAGCAACTCAGGAAACAATTCATGCCACCTTCCCACCGAGCGGACGGGACCCAGAGACCCCGTGCCGGGTGCCAGCAGCTTGGGAAACAATACCTGCCACCTTCCCACCAAGCGCATGGGCCTCAGCCACCCCGCGAGGTCCCAGTAGCAGGGGAAACAATACGTGCCACCTTCCCACCGACTGCACGGGCCCCAGCGACCCCGTTTGGGGAGCCAGCAGCCCGGGAGACAATACCTGCCACCTTCCCACCGAGCCCACGGGCCCCAGCGACCCTGTGTGGGGTCCCAGCAGCTCGGAAAACAATACATACCACATTCCCACCAAGCGCACATGTAATAGAGACCCCGTGCCATGTCCCAGCAGCTCGGGAAACAATACGTGCCACCTTCACACCGAGTGCACGGGTTTCAGCGACCCTGTGCGAGGTCCCAGCAGATCGGGAAACAATACCTGCCACCATCCCACTGAGCGCACGGGCCCCAACCGCCCCGTGAGGTCCCAGCAGCTGGGGAAACCATACGTGCCACCTTCCACCGAGTGCATGGTCCCCAGCGACCCTGTGCGGGCTCCTAGCAGATTGGGAAACAACAGCTGCCACCTTCCCACTGAGCACACGGGCCCCAGGGACGCCGTTTGGGCTCCTAGCAGATCGGGAAACAACAGCTGCCACCTTCCCACCGAGCACACGGGCCCCAGGGATGCCGTTCGGGCTCTTAGCAGATCGGGAAACAACAGCTGCCACCTTCCCACCGAGCGCACGGGGCCCACAGACCGCGTTCGGGGACCCAGCAGCTCGGGAGAAAATACCTGCCACATTCCCACCAAGCGCACGGGCCGAAGTGACCCCATGCGGGTTCCCAGCAGCTCAGGAAACAATACCTGCCATCTTCCCACCTAGCGCACGGGCCCCAGCAACCCCGTGCGTGGTCCCAGCAGCTAGGGAAAAAATATCTGCCACCCTCCCACCGAGCGCACGGGCCCCACAGACCCTGTGCCGGGTCCAAGCAGCTCAGCACACAATTCCTGCCACCTTCCCACTGAGCGGACGGGACCCAGCAACCCCGTGTGGGGTCCTAGCAGATCGGGAAACAACACCTGCCACCTTCCCACCGAGCGCACGGGCCCCAACCGCCCCGTGAGGTCGCAGCAGCTGGGGAAACCATACGTGCCACCTTCCACCGAGTGCATGGTCCCCAGCGACCCTGTGCGGGGTGTCAACAGCTAGGGAAACAATACCTTCCGCCTTCCCACTGAACGCACGGGCCCCAGTGAAAACGTGCGGGGTCCTAGCAGATCGGGAAACAACACCTGCCACCTTCCCACCGAGCGCATGGGCCCCAGGGACCCCGTTCGGGGACCAAGCAGCTGGGGAAACAATACGTGCCACCTTCCCACCGACTGCACGGTCCCCAGCGACCCCGTGTGGGGTCCCAGCATCTCGGGAAACAATACCTGCCACCTTCCCACCAAGCTCACGGGCCCCAGCGACCCCGTGCGGCCTCCAAGCAAATCGGGAAACAACAGCTGCCACCTTCCCACTGAGTGCACAGGCCCCAAGGACCCCGTTCGGGCTTCTGGCAGATCGGGAAACAACAGCTGCCACCTTCCCACCGAGCGCACGGGCCCCAGGGACCCTGTTCGAGGAGCCAGCAGCTCGGGAGACAATACCTGCCACCTTCCCACCGGATACACGGGCCTAACAACTCAGGAAACAATATTTACCACCTTCCCACCGAGCCCACGGGCCCCAGCGACCCTGTGTGGGGTCGCAGCAGCTCAGAAAACAATACATACCACATTCCCACTAAGCGCACATGTAATAGAGACCCCGTGCCGTGTCCCAGCAGCTCGGGAAAGAATACGTGCCACCTTCACACCGAGTGCAAGGGTTCCAGCGACCCTGTGCGAGGTCCCAGCAGATCAGGAAACAATACCTGCCACCATCCCACCGAGCAGACGGGACCCAGCGACCCCATGCGGGGTCCAAGCAGTTCGGAAAACAACACGTGCCACCTTCCCACCGACTGCGACCCGGTGTGGGGTCTCAGCATCTAGGGAAACAATACCTGCCACCTTCCCTCCAAGCTCACGTGCCCCAGCAACCCTGTGCGGGCTCCTAGCAGATCAGGAAACAACAGCTGCCACCTTACCACCGAAAGACGGGTTCCAGGGACCCCGCTCGGGCCAGCCTCGGGGACCCTGCCACCTTCCAACCGGGAGCCAGCAGCTCGGGAGACAATACCTGCCACCTTCCAACCGAGCCCACGGGTCCCAGCGACCCTGTGTGGGGTCCCAGCAGCTCGGGAAACAATACATACCACATTCCCACTAAGCGCACATGTAATAGAGACCCAGTGCCGTGTCCCAGCAGCTCGGGAAACAATACCTGCCACCTTCCCACCGAGCCCACGGGCCCCAGCGACCCTGTGTGGGGTCGCAGCAGCTCAGGAAACAATACATACCACATTCCCACTAAGCGCACATGTAATAGAGACCCAGTGCCGTGTCCCAGCAGCTCGGGAAACAATACGTGCCACCTTCACACCGACTGCAAGGGATCCAGTGACCCTGTGTGAGATCCAAGCAGATCGGGAAACAATACCTGCCACCATCCCACCGAGCACACGGGACCCAGCGACCCCATGCGGGGTACCAGCAGTTCGGGAAACAATACGTGCCACCTTCCCACCGACTGCACGGTCCCCAGCGACCCCGTGTGGGGTCCCAGCATCTCGGGAAACAATACCTGCCACCTTCCCTCCAAGCTCACGTGCCCCAGCAACCCCGTGCAGGCTCCTAGCAGATCGGGAAACAACAGCTGCCACCTTCCCAGCGAGCGCACGGGCCCCAGGGACCATGTTCGGGGAGCCAGCTGCTCGGGAGACAAAACCTGCCACCTTCCCACCGGGTACACGGGCCTAACAACTCAGGAAACAATACTTACCACCTTCCCACCGAGCCCACGGGCCCCAGTGACCCTCTGTGGGGTCGCAGCAGCTCGGGAAACAATACATACCACATTCCCACAAAGCGCACATGTAATAGAGACCCCGTGCCGTGTCCCAACAGCTCGGGAGACAATACCTGCCACCATCCCACCGGCCACATAGGCCTAACAGCTCGGGAAACAATACCTGCCACCTTCCCAACGAACGCACGGGCCTCAGCCACCCCGCGAGGTCCCAGCAGCTGGGGAAACAATACGTGCCACCTTCCCACCGACTGCACGGGCCCCAGCGACCCCGTGCGGGCTCCTAGCAGATCGGGAAACAACAGCTGCCACCTTCCCACCGAGCTCACAGGCCCCAGGGACCCTGTTCGAGGAGCCAGCAGCTCGGGAGACAATACCTGCCACCTTCCCACCGGGTACACGGGCCTAACAACTCAGGAAACAATACTTACCACCTTCCCACCGAGCCCACAGGCCCCAGCGACCCTCTGTGGGGTTGCAGCAGCTCGGGAAACAATACATACCACATTCCCACTAAGCGCACATGTAATAGAGACCCAGTGCCGTGTCCCAGCAGCTCGGGAAACAATACGTGCCACCTTCACACAGAGTGCAAGGGTTCCAGTGACCCCATGCGGGGTCCCAGCAGTTCGGGAAACAATACGTGCCACCTTCCCACCGACTGCACGGTCCCCAGCGACCCGGTGTGGGGTCCCAGCATCTCGGGAAACAATACCTGCCACCTTCCCTCCAAGCTCACATGCCCCAGCGACCCCGTGCGGGCTCCTAGCAGATCGGGAAACAACAGCTGCCACCTTTCCACCGAGCGCACGGGCCCCAGGGACCCCGTTCGGGGAGCCAGCAGCTCGGAAGACAATACCTGCCACCTTCCCACCGGGCGCAGGGGCCTAACAACTCAGGAAACAATACCTGCCACCATCCCACCGAGCACACGGTCCCCAGCGACTCCATGCGGGGTCCCAGCAGCTCGGGAAACAATACGTGCCACCTTCCACCGAGTGCAGGGTCCTCAGCTACCCCGTGCGGGGTGTCAGCAGCTGGGGAAACAATACCTGCCACCTTCCCATCGAGCGCACGGGCCCCAGCGACCCTGTGCGGGGTCCCAGCACCTAAGGAAACAATACCTGCCACGTTCCCATTGAGCGCACGAGCCCCAGCGACCACTTGGGGGTCCCAGCAGCTAGGGAAACAATACCTGCCACCTTCCCATCGACCGCACGGGCCCCAGCGACCCTGTGTGGGGTCCCAGCACCTAGGGAAACAATACCTGCCATGTTCCCATCGAGCACACAGGCCCCAGCGACCACTTGGAGGTCCCAGCTGCTCGGGAAACAATACCTACCACCTTCCCACTGAGCTGACGGTCCCCAGCGACCTTGTGCGGGGTCCCAGCACCTCAGGAAACAATACCTGCCACGTTCCCATCGAGCGCATGAGCCCCAGCGACCACTTGGGGGTCCCAGCAGCTCGGGAAACAATACCTGCCAACTTCCCACCGAGCCTACGGGCCCCAGCGATCCCTTGCTTGGTCCCAGCAGCTCGGGAAACAATACCTGCCACCTTCCCACCTAGCGCACGGACCCCAGCGACCCCTTGCTTGGTGCCGGGTCCCGGGGCCAAAGCGACCCCGTGCCGGGTCCCGGCAGCTCAGGATACAATACCTGCCACTTTCCCACCTAGCGCACGATGCCCCAGCAACACCATGCAGGGTCCCACCAGCTCCTGACACAATACCTGCCACCTTCCCACCAATCGCATAGGCCCCAGCGACCAAGTGCGGGTTCCCTGTTCGTGGTCCCAGCAACTCTGGAAACAATACCTGCGACATTCCCACCGAGCGGACGGGATCCAGGGACCCCATTCAGGGTCCCTGCAGTTTGGGAAACAATACCTGCCACCTTCACCACCCACGCCACGTGGTCCCAGCAGCTCATGAAACAATACCTGCCACCTTCCCAACGAGCGCCCGGGACCCAGCGACACCGTGTAGGGTCTGAGTAGCTCGGAAAACAATACCTACCACCTTCCCACTGAGCACAAGGGCCCCAGCGACCCAGCGGGGTCCCAGCAGTTCGTGAAATAATTCCTGCCACCTTCCCAACGAGAGCACGGGCCCCAGCGACCCTGTTCGGGGTCCCAGTAGCTTGGGAAACAATACCTGCCTGCTTCCCACCAAGCGCACGGCCCCCGGCGATCCGATGCAGGATCCCAGCAGCTCGGGAACCAATACCTGCCTCCTTCCCACCGAGCGCACGGGCCCCGACGACCCGGCATGGGGTCGCAGCAGCTCAGAAAACAATACCTGCCACCTTCCCAGCAAGCACACGGTCCCCAGCGACCCTTTTCGGGGTCCCAGCAGCTCGGGAAATAATACCTGCAACCTCCCCACCGAGAGAACAGGCCGCAGCGACCACAGCAGCTGGGGAAACCATACTTGCCACCTTCCACCGAGTGCATGGTCCACAGCATCCCCGTGCGGGGTGTCAGCAGCTGGGGAAACAATACCTTCCCCCTTCACACTGAGCGCACGGGCCCCAGTGAACACGTGCGGAGTCCTAGCAGATCGGGTAACAACACTTGCCAACTTCCCACTGAGCGCACAGGGCCCACGGACCGTGTCCGGGGACCCAGCAGCTCGGGAGAAAATACCTGCCACCTTCCCACCGGACACATGGGCCTAACAGCTCGGGAAACAATACCTGCCACATTCCCACCGAGCGCACGGGCCCCAGCAACCCCGTGCGTAGTCCCAGCAGCTAGGTAAAAAATATCTGCCACCCTCCCACCGAGCGCACGGGCCCCACAGACCCTGTGCCGGGTCAAAGCAGCTCGGAACACACCTCCTGCCATCTTCCCACCGAGCAGACGGGACCCAGCGACCCCGTGTGGGGTTCTAGCAAATCGGGAAACAACACCTGCCACCTTCCCACCGAGCGCACGGGCCCCAGGGACCCCGTTCAGTAAACCAGCAGCTCGGGAGACAATACCTGCCACCTTCCCACCGGGCACATGGGCCTAACAGCTCGGGAAACAATACCTGCAACCTTCCCACCGAGCGCACGGGCCCCAGGGACCCTGTTCGGGGACCAAGCAGCTGGGGAAACAATACGTGCCACCTTCCCACCGACTGCACGGTCCCCAGCGACCCCGTGTGGGGTCCCAGCATCTCGGGAAACAATACCTGCCACCTTCCCACCAAGCTCACGGGCCCCAGCGACCCCGTGCGGCCTCCAAGCAAATCGGGAAACAACAGCTGCCACCTTCCCACTGAGTGCACAGGCCCCAAGGACCCCGTGTGGGCTCCTAGCAGATCGGGAAACAACAGCTGCCACCTTCCCACCGAGCGCACGGGCCCCAGGGACCCCGTTCGGGGAGCCAGCAGCTCGGGAGACAATACCTGCCACCTTCCCACCGGGTACACGTGCCTAACAACTCAGGAAACAATACTTACCACCTTCCCACCGAGCCCACGGGCCCCAGCGACCGTGTGGAGTCGCAGCAGCTCGGGAAACAATACGTGCCACCTTCACACCGAGTGCAAAGGTTCCAGTGACCCTGTGCAAGGTCCAAGCAGATCGGGAAACAATACCTGCCACCTTCCCACCTAGCGCACGATACCCCAGCAACACCATGCAGGGTCCCACCAGCTCCTGACACAATACCTGCCACCTTCCCACCAATCGCATAGGCCCCAGCGACCAAGTGCGGGTTCCCTGTTCATGGTCCCAGCAACTCTGGAAACAATACCTGCGACATTCCCACCGAGCGGACGGGATCCAGGGACCCCATTTGGGGTCCCTGCAGTTTGGAAAACAATACCTGCCACCTTCACCACCCACGCCGCGTGGTCCCAGCAGCTCATGAAACAATACCTGCCACCTTCCCAACGAGCGCCCGGGACCCAGCGACACCGTGTAGGGTCTGAGTAGCTTGGAAAACAATACCTACCACCTTCCCACTGAGCACAAGGGCCCCAGCGACCCAGCGGGGTCCCAGCAGTTCATGAAATAATTCCTGCCACCTTCCCAACGAGCGCACGGGCCCCAGCGACCCTGTTCGGGGTCCCAGTAGCTTGGGAAACAATACCTGCCTCCTTCCCACCGAGAGCACGGCCCCCGGCGATCCGATGCAGGATCCCAGCAGCTCGGGAACCAATACCTGCCTCCTTCCCACCGAGCGCTCGGGCCCCAGGGACCCCGTTCGGGGAGCCAGCAGCTCGGGAGACAATACCTGCCACCTTCCCACCAGGTACACGTGCCTAACAACTAAGGAAACAATACTTACCACCTTCCCACTGAGCCCACGGGCTCCAGCGACCCTGTGTGGGGTTGCAGCAGCTCGGGAAACAATAAGTGCCACCTTCACACCGAGTGCAAAGGTTCCAGTGACCCTGTGCAAGGTCCAAGCAGATCGGGAAACACTACCTGCCACCATCCCACCGAGCACACGTTGGCCCAGCGACCCCATGCGGGGTCCCAGCAGTTCGGGAAACAATACGTGCCACCTTCCCACCAACTGCACGGTCCCCAGCGACCCGGTGTGGGGTCCCAGCATCTCGGGAAACAATACCTGCCACCTTCCCTCCAAGCTCACATGCCCCAGCGACCCCGTGCGGGCTCCTAGCAGATCAGGAAACAACAGCTGCCACCTTCCCACCGAGCGCACGGGCCCCAGGGACCCCGTTCGGGGAGGCAGCAGCTGGGGAAACAATACCTGCCACCTTCCCACCGGGCACAGGGGCCTAACAACTCAGGAAACAATACCTGCCACCATCCCACCAAGCACACGGGCCCCAGCGACCCCATGCAGGGTCCCAGCAGCTTGGGAAACAATACCTGCTACCTTCCCACCGAGCGCACGGGCACCAACTGCCCCGCGAGGTCCCAGCAGCTGGGGAAACCATACGTGCCACCTTCCACCGAGTGCATGGTCCTCAGCGACCCCGTGCGGGGTGTCAGCAGCTGGGGAAACAATACCTTCCCCCTTCCCACTGAGCGCACGGGCCCCAGTGAACACATGCGGGGTACTAGCAGATCGGGTAACAACACTTGCCAACTTCCCACCGAGCGCACGGTGCCCACGGACTGCGTTCGGGGACCCAGCAGCTCGGGAGAAAATACCTGCCACCTTCCCACCGGACACACGGGCCTAACAGCTCGGGAAACAATACCTGCCACATTCCCACCGGAGCGCACGGGCTGAAGGGACCCCGTGTGGGGTCCCAGCAGCTCAGGAAACAATACCTGCCACCTTCCCACCTAGCGCACGGGCCCCAGCGACCCCGCGTGGTCCCAGCAGCTAGGGAAACAATAGCTGCCACCTTCCCACCGGGCACATGGGACTAACAACTCGGGAAACAATACCTGCAACTTTCCGACCGAGCGCACGGGCCTCAGCCACCCCGCGAGGTCCCAACAGCTGGGGAAACAATACGTGCCACCTTCCCACCGACTGCGCGGTCCCCAGCGACCCCGTGTGGGGTCCCAGCATCTCGGGAAACAATACCTGCCACCTTCCCACTGAGATCACGGGCCCCAGCAACCCCGTGCGGGCTCCTAGCAGATCGGGAAACAACAGCTGCCACCTTCCCACCGAGCGCACGGGCCACAGGGACCCCGTTCGGGGAGCCAGCAGCTCTGGGAGACAATACCAGCCACCTTCCCACCGGGCACACGGGCCTAACAGCTCGGGAAACAATACCTGCCACCTTCCCATCGAGCGCACGGGTCCCAGCGACCCTGTGCGGGGTCCCAGCACCTAGGGAAACAATACCTGCCACGTTCCCATCGAGCGCACGAGCCCCAGCTACCACTTGGGGGTCCCAGCAGCTAGGGAAACAACACCTACCACCTTCCCATCGACCACACGGGCCCCAGCGACCCTGTGTGGGGTCCCAGCACCTAGGGAAACAATACCTGCCACGTTCCCATCGAGCGCACGAGCCCCAGCGACCACTTGGGGGTCCCAGCTGCTCGGGAAACAATACCTACCACCTTCCCACTGAGCTGACGGTCCCCAGCGACCTTGTGTGGGGTCCCAGCACCTCAGGAAACAATACCTGCCACGTTCCCATCGAGCGCATGAGCCCCAGTGACCACTTGGGGGTCCCAGCAGCTCGGGAAACAATACCTGCCAACTTCCCACCGAGCCTACGGGCCCTAGCGACCCCTTGCTTGGTCCCAGCAGCTCGGGAAACAATACCTGCCAACTTCCCACCTAGCGCACGGACCCCAGCGACCCCTTGCTTGGTCCCAGCAGCTCGGGAAACAATACCTGCCACCTTCCCAACTAGCGCACGATGCCCCAGCAACACCGTGCAGGGTCCCACCAGCTCCTGACACAATACCTGCCACCTTCCCACCAATCGCATAGGCCCCAACGACCAAGTGCGGGTTCCCTGTTCGTGGTCCCAGCAACTCTGGAAACAATACCTGCGACATTCCCACCAAGCGGACGGGATCCAGGGACCCCATTCAGGGTCCCTGCAGTTTGGGAAACAATACCTGCCACCTTCCCCACCCACGCCGCGGGGTCCCAGCAGCTCGGGAAATGATACCTGCCACCTTCCCAATGAGCGCACGGGCCCCAGCGACCCCATGCGGGGTCCCAGCAGCTCGGTAAACAATACCTGCCACCTTCCCACCGAGAGCACGGGCCCCAGCGACCCTGTTTGGGGTCCCAGTAGCTTGGGAAACAATACCTGCCACCTTCCCACCGAGGGCACGATGCCCCAGCCACCCCGCAGGATCCCAGCAGCTCAGGAAACAATACCTGCAACCTTCCCACCGAGTGCACGGGCCCCTTAGATCCGGTGCGGGGTCCCAGCAGCTCGGTAAAAAATACGTGCAACCTTCCCACCGAGCGCACGGGCCCCAGAGACCCGGTGCAGTGTCCCAGCAGCTCGGGATAAAATAACTGCAACCTTCCCACCGAGCTCACAGGCCCCAGAGTGGGGTCCCAGCAGCTCAGAAACAATACCTGCCACCTTCCCACTGCGCGCACCACCCCCAGCGACCCCATGCAGGGTGCCAGCAGCTAGGGAAACAATACCTGCCTCCTTCCCACCAAGCGCATGGGACCCAGCGACCCTGTGCGGAGTCCCAGCAGCTCGTGAAAAAATACCTGCAACCTTCCAAGCCAGTGAACAGGCCCCAGTGGCCCGGTGCTGGTACCAGCAGCTCGGAAAAAAATGCCTGCAACCTTCACATTGAGTTTACGGGCCCTAGAGACCTGGTGCGGGCTCTCTCCAGCTCAGGAAAAAGTACCTGCAACCTTCCCACCGAGCGCACGGGAGCCAGCGACCCTGTGCGGGGCCCCACCAGCTCACGAAAAATACCTGCAACCTTCCAAGCCAACATACAGGCCCCAGCGACCCGGAACCAGGTACCAGCAGCTCGGAAAAAAATGCCTGCAACCTTCCCAACGAGCGCCCGTGCCCCAGAGACCTGGTGCAGGGTCCCAGCAGCTTGCGAAAAAGTACCTATAACCTGCCCACAGAGCGCACTTGCCCCACCAACCCAGTGTGGCCTCCCAGCAGCTCAGGAAAAAATAATTGCAACCTTCCAAGCCAGCCCACAGGTCCCAGCGACCCGGTGCCGGGTACCAACAGCTCGGAAAAAAATGCCTGCAACCTTCCCAATGAGCGCACAGGCCCCAGCGACCTGGTGCGGGATCCCAGCAGCTCAGAATAAAATACCTACAACCTTCGCAGCGAGCGCATGGGCCCCAGAGACCCGGTGAGGGGTCCCAGCAGCTCAGGAAAAAGTACCAGCAACCTTCCCATGAGCGCACTTTCCAAAGA
>CM072691.1:13116458-13228958 GCA_036884735.1 Huso huso | reverse complement strand
TCGTGAAATCCATGCTCACCATGAAAAAATACAGCCTTAGTGATACAACAACACAAATAAGATGTCAGTGAAGGGAAAGTTAAACAAAACTGGCTGAAGATTTACCCATGGCTGGAGTTTAGTAACGATATTAGTTGTTTGTCTGCAGTGTGTCTGCGCAACTGTAGTTTGCTAACCACTGTGACCTGTACAAAAAATGGGGGTTGGAAAAAAACAAACCTCGAAATAGAAGCTTCGTCAGGCAATGGAGAGTGTGCTGCACCACAGTGATGAACAGCTGGATAAACATAATGGAGAGTGCTCTGCACCACAGTGATGAACAGCTGGACGTCATAATGTTAGATATTTACATTTTTATTTATTTATTTATTTATTTATTGCATTTATATAGTGCTTTTTATACAAAAGTATTGCAAAGCACTGTACAGTACATATCAGAAAAAAAGAACAAACCACAATACATTTGTATAGCATGGCACACATACAGCTGCCACAGTCACACCATTTAAATAACAGTATGCGCATGATACAAAAGCAGTGATTTTAAAGTTGCATTTAAACCCACTAAGATAATTAAGCCATTTTATTAAAGTGGGTTTTTAGTCTTGACTTGCAAACTGTAACGGTCCCAGCTTCCCTGACAAACAAAGGCAGAGCGTTCAATAATTTAGGAGCTCTACAAGAAAAAGCCTTACCTCCCCTGTTGCTTTTGTTGACCTGAGAAATAACCAGCAGCCCGCAGCCTGTGATCTCAGAATGTGGTTTGGAAGATACAGGGTCAGTAACTCCTGCAAATAACTAGGTGCTAATCCATTCAAGACCTTGTAAGTTAACAATCTTAAAATCAATTCTATACTGCACAGGGAGCCAGTGTAAAGAGGCCAAATATGTTCCCTTTTCCTGGTTTTAGTCAGAATTCTAGCAGTGGTATTCTGAACAAGCTGCAAGCGGGATACCACACATTTTGGGACACCAGAAGAAAGTGCATTACAATAATCCATTCTAGATGAAACAAAGGCATGCATTAGTCTCTCTGCATCAGATACAGAAATAATTGGTCTAAGTTTAGCTATATTTCTCAAATGGTAAAAAAGATACTTTAGTAAGTTCCCTAGTATGAGTCTCACATGATAGATCAGGGTCAAAGATGACCCCCAAACTCTTAATTTCTAGTTTAAGTTTGGATGAGAGACTGCAAGGGTCGAGCTCATGTAATCCCACATTTCCTTTTAGTTGGTTCTGTGAGCCCACTAGCATAACCTCTGTTTTATCTGAACTCAACATTAGAAACTTCTGTGACATTCAATGCTTGATGTCTATAAGGCAAGTAGTGAATAATACTCAGGCAGAAGAAATTCCTGGCTTTAGGGACAAATATAGCTGGGTATCATCAGCATAGCAATGGAAGACTTTATATAGTTCCACAGTTCTTGAAATTTACAGTTGAAAAAAGAATTTACAGTTTTGTTCTGCTGCATTGGTGGACACTCGATACAGGGAAAAAAAAGGTGTGCTGTTTTAAAACATACACATTCTAAGCCCTTTCATGAAAGCACACATTTTTCTAGTTAAAAAGCAGAACATCGTAAGGTAGTGAGAATGCATTACACAAAAATAAATGAAAACAGAAATCGATCTACTTCTCAAGATTGTGTTTTGTTCAGTATTATGTTATCATAATGTAGGGAGCTTTTACTTGAACCACTGCATACATGGTTTTTGTTTTGTGTGTTAATAATAATAATAATTATTATTATTATTATTATTATTATTATTATTATTATTACAGTTATTGCTTCACTGCTGTTTTAGACAGCTCTTCTTCCTTTTTAAACGTTTTTGAGCTGGCATGGGGCTCACAGACAGAAAGATCACACAGTGACACTGCCAGTGAACACTTGTGATTGAACATTTCTGGAAGCGCAGTCATATTGAGCTCACTGTAACAGCGTCCCTCACACTGTTTGCAAGTCATTAACAAATTATACAGTATGTCTTTCTGGTGGCTTAGTGCTGGGAGGTGCACAGTAAAAAGAATGGCAACAATAATACATTGTGATAATTTGTCATTTTCTCACAGGACGAGATTAGACATAATTAAATTGAATTGTGACAGAACGGGCCAGCTGACACGGAGCAAGTTTGTGAATGGGTTGTGATCAGATGTGCTGGTGCTGAGCAGGTTTGTGAATGGGTTGTAGGTCAGATGTGCTGGTGCTGAGCAGGTTTGTGAATGGGTTGTGATCAGATGTGCTGGTGCTGAGCAGGTTTGTGAATGGGTTGTGATCAGATGTGCTGGTGCTGAGCAGGTTTGTGAATGGGTTGTAGGTCAGATGTGCTGGTGCTGAGCAGGTTTGTGAATGGGTTGTAGGTCAGATGTGCTGGTGCTAAGCAGGTTTGTGAATGGGTTGTGATCAGATGTGCTGGTGCTGAGCAGGTTTGTGAATGGGTTGTAGGTCAGATGTGCTGGTGCTGAGCAGGTTTGTGAGTGTGTGTCTCAGTCACTTCAAGTCATACAAAGAGCATTTTGTGGAGTGATAAAGTGGAACGAAGCGATCAAAAAAAGGCGCCAAGTTAGAAGCAAGAATTGTGTGAATCTTGGGCCCCAGCACCTTTCCAGTTGTGTCTATTTGCTTGATGCTTGACAAGATTGGCCTAATTGCTTCTCCTAACTTGGACTTTTGTGTTTGATATCACCCCTTTAAACAGCTGTTGCATTTTTCTAACTTGTTTTTTTACATTGACAATGTTTTTGTTATAGATTTATTTTACATGAAACTTGTACTTTTTATATAGGTATATAAATGTATTGCTGTGGATAAACGCATCAGCCAAATCAATTAATATGACATGTAGTTTTGTAGCTTGCTATTTATTCATTTATTTATACTTTTGTAATATAAACATGTATTCATTTCTACATTTATTTATTAAAAAAATATTTATTTCTAAATGTATTTATTCCTCTATGCATTTGTTTAAATCATTTATTTATTTCTACCAAATAAATTATTCCTTTATTTATTTTTAATTAAACAAGGAACTACAATTTATCAGAGATCAGAGATTTAGACAAGGAAGCTACATGCCACTCTTGTGTACAATTCCATTCTATGGTATCTACCAAACAAACAGGAAACTAGAAATTTTCAAACAGGAAATCGAAAATTTCTAGAATTGAGCAGAACCTTCAGGTTTTCAGCGAAAGCTGTTCAGGCTTGGATATAAGCTTAAAAAATAAACGCATTTCAACAACTGCGCAGTGGCACAGCGGGCTAAGGTCGTGTGCTCTTCAAGAACGTCATGTTGCAAGTTCAAACCACTGTATTTTTTTTTCTTCCTGCGATATGTGCTGTTTTAAGAACATAAGAACATAAGAAAGTTTACAAACGAGAGGAGGCCATTCAGCCCATCTTGCTCGTTTGGTTGTTAGTAGCTTATTGATCCCAGAATCTCATCAAGCAGCTTCTTGAAGGATCCCAGGGTGTCAGCTTCAACAACATTACTGGGGAGTTGGTTCCAGACCCTCACAATTCTCTGTGGAAAAAAGTGCCTCCTATTTTCTAATCTCCATTTGTGACCCCTGGTCCTTGTTTCTTTTTTCAGGTCAAGAAAGTCCCCTGGGTCGAAATTGTCTATACCTTTCAGGATTCTGAATGTTTGAATCAGATCGCCGCGTAGTCTTCTTTGTTCAAGACTGAATAGATTCAATTCTTTTAGCCCGTCTGCATACGACATGCTTTTTAAACCCGGGATAATTCTGGTTGCTCTTCTTTGCACTCTTTCTAGAGCAGCAATATCCTTTTTCTAACGAGGTGACCAGAACTGAACACAATATTCTAGGCGAGGTCTTACTAATGCATTGTAAAGTTTTAACATTACTTCCTTGATTTAAATTCAACACTTCTCACAATATATCCGAGCATCTTGTTAGCCTTTTTATAGCTTCCCACATTGTCTAGATGAAGACATTTCTGAGTGAACATAAACTCCTAGGTCTTTTTCATAGTTCCTTCTTCAATTTCACTATCTCCCATATGATATTTATAATGCACATTTTTATTGCCCGCATGCAATACTTTACACTTTTCTCTATTAAATTTCATTTGCCATGTGTCTGCCCAGTTCTGAATGCTGTCTAGATCATTTTGAATGATCTTTGCTGCTTCAACAGTGTTTGCCATTCCTCCTATTTTTGTGTCGTCTGCAAATTTAACGAGTTTGCTTACTATACCAGAATCTAAATCATTAATGTAGATTAGGAAGAGCAGAGGACCTAATACTGATCCCTGTGGTACACCACTGGTTACCTCACTCCATTTTGAGGTTTCTCCTCTAATCAGTACTTTCTGTTTTCTACCTGTTAACCACTCTCTAATCCATGTGCATGCATTTCCTTGAATCCCTACTGCGTTCAGATTGAGAATTAGTCTTTTATGCGGGACTTTGTCAAAAGCTTTCTGGAAATCTAAATAAACCATGTCGTATGCTTTGCAGTTATCCATTTTCAATGTAAAACATAAATAAATTTAAAACATAAATAAATTGTTTAATATAGATGGTGTGGATATCAAACTGCTTGCATACCCTGGTTTATTTTGATGTTGACCAACCTGTGGAATAACATGATTGGTAGATGTCCAGTTATCTAGCTTTTCTGTTTGAAAAGTCGCTACACACCCTTAAAAAGTAGACGGAAGAGGAGGAAGAAGAAGAAGGAGAATAACAATTTTACCTTAGTTTGATGACTTATATCTCATTGTGTATAAGAGGTATGTGTTTTTTCTTCACATTTGATGTAAGAAAGTTTCAGACTTTTGATACTGGTACAGATGGTTATTCTAAGTGATTTAGTTTTGCCGCTGCAACATGGTAAAAACAGCTAAACTCTTTGAGCTGTATAGATACTCTCGGTCGTTTCAAACAAGTTTTTTCTAACTTGTACAAGGAACTACCTTTCCTCTCAATCATGCTGTGATACAGAACAAACACTACTTTAAAGCTGGGCTTCACTGTATACTGTATCATGCTGTGATACAGAACAAACACTACTTGTTGAAGAGTTGGTGAAAAGCGGTGACATTATTTTCCTATGGATTCTAAATACATTTAAAAAATAAAATAAAATAAATGAACAAAGGAAGTGGGCCCATGGGTATTGTGCTTTGAAGGTGTGCTGCTGTAGATGTAACATTAAACACTGTTCGTGTGGATGCACTGCCTGTGTAGACCTGCCTTGCAGCAGCATCTCCGATGCTTTTCAGGCTCTCTATACTCTAGCTTTGATGTTTAAGCATGGCCGGCATACCACCAGTTTACCTTACCTTCCCCCTTCATTTGTTTTTTATACATTCCTCTCGTGAGGAACTTTCTACACACCCAGTTTCTCTTCGTGAGGCACTTTCTACACACCCAGTTTCTCTTCGTGAGGCACTTTCTACACACCCAGTTTCTCTTCGTGAGGCACTTTCTACACACCCAGTTTCTCTTCGTGAGGCACTTTCTACACACCCAGTTTCCCTTCCCTTCCCTCTTCATTTGTTTTTTTACACATTTCTCGAGTCACTTTCTACAGTTGTGGTGTTTGTATGTTATGCAAAAATAAGACTTTTAAATATGCATAAAATAAGTCAAGTGAAGTGGCTTTAAGCCGGTTTGCTCTTTATTTTCCAATGAAACTGTTGTCAACACTCACTGGTATTTATACATTTAATGATCAGTCAATCTAATTTAAACATATTTATCAAATATTAACATTCCTGTATAAATGGCCATTTTTTAACACAAAGATTAATCTAAACTATTGTAACAAGGAATTTCAAGAATAGTATTCCATCGACGCAGTAGGAGAAATATCAGGTTGGAAAATACAGCTTTAATAGTTTATTAAATGCAAAGACAACGTATTTTCAGTCAATATAGTCAACAGAATGTTTCCATAGTTACCCTGCACTACCTAGGTGGCAGTAGCAGGTTTAAATATAACCACAATTGTTTTTACATGCCTCTCTGGATTTTTCCGAACTTCTTTGTTTGCATCCTCGTCTGTTCTCTCGCACTTACTTTGTGTCGCAGCTCCATTGGCTCAGGTACCTGAGTGACCCGTCTGCTGAGGCATGCAGACCGGCATCAAGGACAGACTGTTGCAGATCAAGGAATGCAGATTCTAGCAGAACGTAGCCATTCTCTTACCTCTTATACCCCTTTCACACAGACGAGTTCTCACTGCTCAGAACCGGCACTGATGTAGCATTTTGGTCTGTGTGAATTGCCTATACCCTCACAGAGCTGTCAGATTTTATGCTCGCGAGGTGGTTCAGAGACAGCACTGAACCATCTTAACTGTTGTAAAAGATCCGTAGCTCACACGGGTTCCTGCCCCTTTAAAAATACGACCCAGCACACAGAAATGGCGTTTTCAAGCGCTGACGCGCTATATTTTAATAAACACAAAAATAAAACAAATACAAAACAAAACCTAACTCCGTTTGGAGCGCTTACTACACAAGTTTTTCCCCCACTAACTTGCAGGACGGCTAAGCCGTTTACCTGCCAACACAAACACAAACTGGTTTAACACAGCACTTACTATTAGGACTGCTCGGAAGCAGAGCACCTTCCTTCTGCCTCCTTCTACTCAGCAGCCCTGAGCAGACTGACTGCTCCTCTTAAATACCCTGCACCTGGTCCCAATTTAGCAATAGCTACCAGGTGCAGGGGATAATTAATAATAAAACAATTAACAAATGATTAACTAAAAGGCAAAACAATTAAACAAAACAATAAGACAATTAACAAAACAATAAAGCAACACAATCAAACAACCAGGTGCATTTTTTTTTTTCTTTTTTCTTCTTCAGGGAGGTTTTAACCCCTCCCTGCTGTCTCACACAACACGCTGTCTTACATATCCCCCTTGTCTTTTCAAGACACAGGCCACCGGACGGCCACCTCCTCCCCTAAAACACAACCACCCACCCTCGAGTCCATAAATGTCCTTTTTCGCCTTTTCCACGGGCGGACTTGAGGGTGGATCGGTCCACGCCCGGCCCAGCCAGGTAAGGACCGCGACCGGGCGACGAGGGGACCCAACGGTTCGACAGGGGCGACCGGAGCGTAGGCCGGGCACTGGAGGATGCAGCAGTGGACAGAGATCTTCCCCTGGGAACCGGGAGCATGTGTCCGATCCCCAGGGAAGCGGGCAGCGAACAGGGGGGGAGCGACAGCGACGCCTGGCAGCAGCCCAGCGACGCCTGGGTGCTCGGGAGAGTGGAGCAGGGAACCAGGGGCAGAGCTGTGGCCAGTGTTGCAGACTCCTGGGCTCTTGGCCCAGCACAGGAGGTCCAGGAAGACCGCCGGGTGTCCTGGAGCAAGGGTGAGGGACTGGACACTGCGGGCGCGCCTGGACTGGACTGGTGGTGGTCGGGGCTGTGGTGGAGGTATGCTTTTCACCTCCTCCTGGGCCCGGAAGCGCGGCTCCTCCCTCTGGGCTCGGAAGGGCGGCTCCTCCCCTGGCTGGAAGCGGGCGGCTCCTCCCTCTGGGCTCCGGAAGCGCGGCTCCTCCCTCGGGCCCGGAGCGCGGCTCCTCCCTCGGGCCCGGAAGCGGCCCCCTCCCTCGGGCCCGAAGCGGCGGCTCCTCCCCTCCGGCCGGCGGCTCCTCCCCTCTGGCTCGGGAGGCTGCGGAGCTCCGCTAGCCTGCTCCCATTCTTGAGCAGCAGCTCCACCCTGTTGGCTCCTTCTTCAATGGAGCCAACCCCATCTCTCTCCCCCAACTCTCCAGTTGCTCTCCCTGAGCAACTGCATTCTTCGTGATGTGCTCGATCAGGTACAACAAATCCATCTTCTGGGTCTTAGGGGCACCCACACTCTCTGACACCAAATGTAAACGACTGGACCCACTCGCGGGTTCGTGCCCCTTTAAAAATACGACCCAGCACACAGAAATGGCGTTTTCAAGCACTGATGCGCTATATTTTAATAAACACAAAAATAAAACAAATACAAAACAAAACCTAACTCCGTTTGGAGCGCTTACTACACAAGTTTTTCCCTCACTAACTTGCAGGACGGCTAAGCCGTTTACCTGCCAACACAAACACAAACTGGTTTAACACAGCACTTACTATTAGGACTGCTCGGAAGCAGAGCACCTTCCTTCTGCCTCCTTCTACTCAGCAGCCCTGAACAGACTGACTGCTCCTCTTAAATACCCTGCATCTGGTCCCAATTTAGCAATAGCTACCAGGTGCAGGGGATAATTAATAATAAAACAATTAACAAATGATTGACTAAAAGGCAAAACAATTAAACAAAACAATAAGACAATTAACAAAACAATAAAGCAACACAATCAAACAACCAGGTGCATTTTTTTTTCTTCTTTTCTTCTTCAGGGAGGTTTTAACCCCCTCCCTGCTGTCTCACACAACACGCTGTCTTACACTGTGTAAAATGCTATACCGGTACTGAAGCGCTATAGTGGGCGTGGATTGAAAGTCAACATCCCACGTGACTGTATACCAGACGCAGTTGTTCAGCCAGATACTCAAATGTTTCTCTTCCCATGCGGAAATGTTTTTTCCACTCACTATCTGAAAATCTTGGGAGCGTTTGGCTCCAAAATACATCACCGTGTTGGCGTTCCATTACCCAAGTGGAGCGTTCACATGAGCATCCTTATATATATATATATATATATATATATAGCAAATACCAGCATCTTCACTGTATTTTCACTCTCTGCTTTTGCCTGTAGAGCTGGACTCTTTCTTTTAAATATATTATATCGCCTTCTTTGCAATACAACACACGATCAACATTGTGCCTGAAGCTCCTGCAATTTGACACTTAACAGGTTGTTACATTGTATAATATAACTGAAAATGAAAAGCAAACAAAACGCAGCCAAATTTACTTCTTCAACAGACGACGGTGCCATTTTGTTTTGTGATTGTTTGGTTTGGTTTCCATTGCCATGAAAACGATTTGTTGACTGACAGGTTTGAAGGTTGTACTCACATGAACCCTTTGCCTGTGTGAAAGGGTTATGATGGTATTGTACTGGCATAGATTGCGCAGTTTGGTGCTGTGTGAATGGGTATTTTAAAAGGAAACTGCATGTGCTCTGAGACGGCTCAGTTTGTGTGTGAAAGGGGTAATGGAGCTGAAACATCGCTCTTGCAGATCCCTGCTAGTAAGGCTGTTGATCATCTTCTTTATTGTTTGGTGAGTAAATGGCTGAAACAGAAAAACACAGAGAAGTCTATAAAATGCTGTTTTACTTTTGCTTTCTGGATTTGTATTTTCACTCTGGTAAAGCCCATTTATTTACCACTCATTTAGACCATTTATCATGGTACAAAATGTACACAAGTCCTATGAAAATGACGAATCACCAACACCATCTAGTGCACAGCTGTGTATTACAAAAAGGAAGCTTGACCCAAAGTGCCAACGCCTCTTACTTTAGCTGATCTGTGTTCCAGATGAGAGATATTGGGGGTTCATATATAGAGGCTGTACGTCTTTAAGAAGAAAGTCGTGATGGGATATCAGCTGACATACAAATGCTTAAGTGCAGGATTATTACACTCAGGTTTCATGCAACAGTTATGATGGTGACCAAGCTGTGCAAATACTGTTTTGTAAAAAAAGAAAAAAAAAAAAAAAGGTTAAAATGAACAGTCGCATTAAAAAAATGTAGAACAGCGAAAAACAAAAATAGACGTGCATTAACAAAATGCCCTGAAAACTTAACATAAAGAAAACAATTTAAATGAAGCAAAAAAATAAGCTAAAAAGGAAGTGCAAAGGTTACTGTTTTTTTTTTTTTTTTTTGTGCACTCCAATAAACCTATGTTATTTTTTCCCCAATCAAATCGTAGAGTGCCTAAATAAGCACAGTGATTTACCAGAATAAACAGTAATGAAAAAGAAAATGTAGAACATTAAGAGCAACCAGATATAGTAGACGAAAGACAACACATTATTCAAATTCTTTGCCGTATTATATATTTAAGGTAAGGCAAGTTTTATTTTTCAGTTAAAAGTGCTCCCGGCTATTATGTTCTGCCGCCCGGCTGTACAGAATTCCTGGGGAGAACCCTGGAAGTTTAGTGCTGTAGCTGTACCTGGTCATTTCAAAAAATGGGAAAAAAATCTTGTCTTTTACATAACATGCTTTTAAAATTTTATGGGATGGTAACGTGTGTGTGTGTGTGTGTGTTTTTTTTAAATGGTGTTTTTATTTTATGTGAACCCAGTATCCCCTGTAGTGGGTTAAGATTAACTATGAAGGAGATACTAGAAACGTAGAAGAAAGGTGTACCAGTACACACATCATCAATGTGATACAATCGTGATGCAATTAAAGAGGATTTGTGCTCTAAGCTGCCTCTTCTTATGTTTGGTAAACAAATGTCAGTGCATGACAAAGAGTAAACAGGCCTATATGTGAAAGTGTATTTATTTAAAGGGTATTTAGTGTGACAGTGTAACTGGTTAACCAATCAAATAGTTTAAACCGATTTCTTATTAAACGATATTTACATTCCTAATTTGAATCTATATCTCCATAAAATCTGAAGTTATTAATGACATTGACACTGTGAATGTTCTTGCACGGTACAGACCACCACAGGTAGAATGAAGCTACCAAACAGCAGATTGCTGGTGGTTCTAGCACAAAAATTGGGCCAGCTTGATGCGTGATTGCTTGTTTGTGGTTGTGTTTGTATGTGCAGGAGGAGCAGTGTGTCTGGAGTACAGCAGCACGGTGTCAGCCACAGGCAGCAGATAAACAAGGGCTTTGTACAGAGCAGGGAGCAGAATGGCTGGAGTGCTGGATCTGTCTGCCCCTGAGATTCCTGATCCCACTTTCCTGGAGAGTGTCCTGCGCTACGGCCTCTTCCTGGGTGCCCTCTTCCAGATTATTTGCATCCTGGCTGTGATCATCCCTTCATCCAAGCTGCAGGAGTCGGTAAGCACTTTCTATTTGGGTCATTCCATACCAACTCAACCAGTGCCGTTGCCTAACCGTCTCAGATTTTGTTAGTAAAATTAATCTGGAGGATTCGGGCCCACGGAATTCAGAAATACTAATTTATTTTGTTTTAATTTTCCCCTTTCGAGCGGTGACCTGGCAAAGGTCAACCTAAAGTGAAAAAATGACCTAACCAAGAGCACCTAACTCACTTTTGGCAAGTTGCCAGACGACGGGTAAGTGACGAGTGTTATTCGAACTTCAGCCCAACCCTTTACGCTGTATTGCTGTAAGAACCTTAGGGACCACTCTTCCAAATTTTGTGAAACACTTTTGGTTTCAAGGCCCCCACTGGTCATTAACATCCTCTGAAATTTGAATTTTTGGTATTTCTACCAAGTTTAAGCCAAAACTCACGTGGGGGGCTCCAAAAAATATTCCAAAGATATTTTTGGATAGATGTTGATGATCTGCAAGAATCAAGCAAAACATTTTGGTACCCGCTGATTTTGTATTTTTGGCAGATTTTTGAAGTTGTGTTTGTCGTGCATTTGAGCATTGCTTATGACCTCTTTGGTGAGGCTGAAGTACCACATAATCCTAACTGAACTGGCGTTTTTCTTCAATGTTGCATTGTCTGGGGTTAGATCTAGAGTAGAAAGTGACAGGTGTGCTTCCAGTGGCACTAGCTTGGAGCTGAGGGGTTATGAACTTGCGTGTTGAACTTAGTTCCCTTTCAAGTACGAAATGTATTTCATTACACAATGGGTTAACCTTATACCCGATTCAACTGAAAACTTCTACCAAAGCTGTATCTTACACCTGCAACGTTGGCACGCTTGTCTCCGCCCCCCACAGGAGACAAAACTGCGTGCAGGACGGCGCTCTGTGCGTTTTTCTATTCAGCCTTTTCAGCTAGCCAGAGAGTGACCCAGCATTCAAGAGCGTGAAAATTCGCTATCTTCAACCGGAAGCAACCAGATAAGATAGTCCTTTTTTTTTTTTTTTTTTTTTATATATTATTTCTGAAGCAAAAATTGTTTAAATAATTTAATTGTGTTTTACTGTTAGTCTGTGTTTTTTTTTTTTCATGCCTTCACAGCCAGCGGCAGCAGCGGGTTTGCCTGCTCCTGCACCCACAGACACAGTAGTATTAATATTATTTATTCTCTCTTCTCTCCGGCTGGAGTTTTTAGTCTTGTTTTTCACAAGCGTATTGTGTTTTTAAGCTCCGTTTCAATGTGTTGTGGTTGAAGCTGCTCTATTTGTGTGCCTGTCTGTTTTATTCCAGGGGCTGTGCGCGAGGCTCACTGCTCAAGCAGTCACAGCGGTCTGAGCTCAGACTCGCTTGCAAGCCAGCGCTCCTGGACGGGCACTGTGTTAGCTCTCGGGCTGCACAGACTAGCTTGCGGGCTGTAGCCCAACAGTTAGAGAGCTTTGCTTTTCTGCTCATGCCACAATAGTGGGCAGCTTCGGCACCGCTTTGTGAAGGCTTTGCCTGTACCACCCGTGCACCGTACTGGGCACCGTATTGCACCGTACACCGTGCGCATTACTATACAGTCTTGCTGCAACAATGCCTGTGTTATATTCTTGCATGACCTCCAGGAGGATAAGCACAATCAATGCATGTGTTCTATTCTTGCTCAACCTGCAGGAGGATAAGCACAATCAATGCCTGTGTTATATTCTTGCTCAACCTGCAGGAGGATAAGCACAATCAATGCGTGTGGTCTTGGGGCTGAGCATGCTCAACAGGCATTCCAGGATCTCTCCTTTTGTCAGGCCTGTGCAGTGCTCACCATGCGTTCGGTCGAGTGCAGGCACAATCGCTTTGCAGAACAGGCTCCCTCAAACTCCTCTCACAGGGACATGTCCCTCTCACCGTGTTTCATTTTGAGCACTGGAATCAAAACAATTATTTGACATGCTGATTTTGTATATATATATGTACATTTATGCCGGACATTTTTTGTCTGGGCATTTAACAAAAAAATCCCAACAGCAGAGGGGTTTCGAGACATTTTTTTCAATACAGCTTGCGCTATACAATGCTTTGCTGTCAAGATGGCAAATGAAGAAATTTAAGTTCTGCCGAGCTGGAGGGGGAGGGGCAGATGGGGTTCAGTTTTCGAAATTAAAATGATTAGTGTTAGCGTATATTTTGTATGTTTCAAACATATTCCACCATAGCACTTCTCTTACGATTTGGTAGTGGATTTTAATACAACAACTTTTGTTTAAGTAATATGCATTTTACATCAAAAGGTCGAATTTTGCATGTGAGTGACATTTAATGTGTGATTTTATATTATTCACACATTGTCAAACAGTTTCTGTTAGAAAAAAAAAGTGTGTGAATGCCGCCTGACGAACCTTCGAAGGTTCAGAACTACCTTCAAATTCCTGGCTAGCGAACAAACCTTCGAACACAGCCCTACTCTCTACGCTCGGCAGTTAGGCCTTCAGTTTGCCCCCCATTTTAACAAAGTTAGGCGCCTATGATTGAGACACAATTCTTGGACTATTGCTTCTGACATTAAAACACTGAATTGTGCTACTTTTAGAATGAAATACTCACCTATAGGTACCAAAACTGACTCTGTGTTACTAAATAAGAAAGTTTACTGGTCCAGAGCTTATCTGTACGCAAAGTGAGTATAATTTATATTTTTCAACATAATCCTGATTTAGTTTTGATATTTTTATTCACATATCATAGGTAAATCAACTAGGGAACATTTTAGGGAACATTGCAGTGTGTTGGGTCATGCTCCCTCTTGCTGGTGATTGAAATGAGAGTTGTGGGAACAGAAAACCAGCATTGTTGCAGAAGTGAACATGATTTGGATACCCTGCGTTCCTTAGTTTTTTTTTTTGTTTTTTTTTTCTCCTGGCAAGCGCTCTTCAGTAAATGCTGAGAAATGTATTTCCCAGTTGATTTATGAGCCATGATGTGTGATTCAGCAACATGTTTAAAAATACAAAGCTGGGGTCCCTGAGTGGCTCACCTGGTAGAAGTGCAGCGGCACGGTGCACAGGGCGAGTTGTACAGCGCAGGTCATGGGATTGGAGGACACCCACTGAACCTTTGAGTCTCCTGAGCCATGGGGGGGAATTGCTGCAGTGAGGGGAAAAGCAATTGGGCATTCCAAATTGGGAGAAAATCAGGGGGAAATAAATAAGTAAGTAAAAAAATACAGTGCTGCCATAGGGACAACACGGGACAGCAAAGGTAAGACGATGTGTTTCTTGTCCATTTTGCAGGTGTTCTGTAGCACTTCAAACTTACCAAACCAGAAGAAATTGAATTTGTTTCAGAATTGAGTTTAGAATTGTATTTAGGTAAATATTGTAGCTTTGAGAATGTAGCTCCATATGCCCGACACATCCCAGAGTCTATCTGATACTTTGCATAGTGAACTGGAAGAGGCTAGTCACTTTCAAGAAACAGGTTTGCCATGCCTGTTGTAGGGAGTTCCTGTCTGGACAAGCCCAGCCATGTTAAGAGGACTGCTCTTTTTACAGACTGCCAGCTGGCATGTGACAGAACAATACTGAATAACAGGAGTCGGGCAATGAAAACAGTTTTTTTTTTTGTTGGTATAGTATCTCATCTAATTGGATACAAAAGTTTCACCTTCTATTCAAATCATGTGACAATGTGACCTTTCAACTGTGCCAGCCCCACCCATTGTATAGGTTGTCCCATGATTTGAATGGAATGAGGAGAGCTGTTGAGTCCCAGCACTTCGGATTCTGCAGACAAGCGCAAAGGCAGACCCAGAACCACACCACACCATTACCTATATGGTAACAATATCCTGGGAGACAGTCAGCATGGTTTTAGGAAAGGTAGATCGTGTCTAACTAACCTGCTTGACTTTTTTGAGGATGCAACATCGACAATGGATAATTGCAAAGCATACAACATGGTTTATTTAGATTTCCAGAAAGCTTTTGACAAAGTCCCGCATAAAAGATTAATTCTCAAAGTGAACGCAGTAGGGATTCAAGGAAATGCATGCACATGGATTAGGGAGTGGTTAACATGTAGAAAAAAGAAAGTACTGATTAGAGGAGAAACCTCAAAATGGAGCAAGGTAACCAGTGGTGTACCACAGGGATCAGTATTAGGTCCTCTGCTATTCCTAATCTACATTAATGATTTAGATTCTGGTATAGTAAGCAAACTTGTTAAATTTGCAGATGACACAAAAAAGGAGGAATGGCAAACACTGTTGCAGCAGCAAAGGTCATTCAAAATGATCTAGACAGCATTCAGAACTGGGCAGACACATGGCAAATGACATTTAATAGAGAAAAGTGTAAAGTACTGCACGCAGGCAATAAAAATGTGCATTATAAATATCATATGGGAGATACTGAAATTGAAGAAGGAATCTATGAAAAAGACCTAGGAGTTTATGTTGACTCAGAAATGTCTTCAACTAGGCAAAGTGGGGAAGCTATAAAAAAGGCCAACAATGCTTGGATATATTGTGAAAAGTGTTGAATTTAAATCAAGGGAAGTAATGTTAAAACTTTACAATGCATTAGTAAGACCTCACCTAGAATATTGTGTTCAGTTCTAGTCACCTAATTACAAAAAGGATATTGCTGCTCTAGAAAGAGTACGTAAAGGGGCATTCAGAACAGAAAATAGGAGGCACTTTTTTACACAAAGAATTGTGAGGGTATGGAACCAACTCCCCAGTAATGTTGTTGAAGCTGACACCCTGGGATACTTCAAGAAGCTGCTTGATGAGATTCTGGGATCAATAAGCTACTAACAACCAAACGAGCAAGATGGGCTGAATGGTCTCCTTTCGTTTGTAAACTTTCTTATGTTCTTATATTCTTATACAATACTGAAGAGCATTCAATGAAAGCTACTTTTTAAATCTTTTATTATGCAACTATAAGACATATTTTATAAAGGTTGTACATTTTTCCATGCCTAAGACTATAGGGGATTTAAATACAGACCACACAGAAAAAATAATGTCGCTTTTGCAGCCTGCCAAAGGAAATCTTGCCTAGTGATCATGCATAATAGAAATCTGTTAACTTGCCTGGTGATCAATTCAATGCATGATAATACTGCTCAGGAAAACTAGGATCACCTCTGAGCTTCCATATACAAAGATGGATAAACATGCTATTTGAAATGGACATTGTTTGTAAGTAACCCTATCATTTTGCTGACTGTACTGAACTCGCCCCTCCTTTCAGGATACTGAACCCTTCGAACACCGCAGTGTGGATCAGACGAAGAAACCAAAGGGGCCCGTCCCCCAGCCGAGACAGAAACCAAAGAAAGAGAGCAAGAAAAAGAGATGAGGGGACCCTGGATACCTGTAAGGAGGGTTTACCGCCCTGATGAAGAGATTCAAAACTGTGTTCAAAAAGGGTTACTCCGTAGTATAATTTTCAAAAATATAAACCTGTGCATCCTGTATTGTGATTGATTGCTTTTTTAAATCCATAACTTTTTTAGCAGTGATTTATTGAACATAAGTTGCCAAGCTTTAACTGGCATGGCTGCTGAATCTCGCATTGAAGGTCAGCTGAAAACAGACACCGTGTTAGATTAGGCAGTGCTGTGTATACACTACCTTCCCACAGTGTTGGATTAGGCAGTGCTGTGTATACACTACCTTCCCACAGTGTTGTATTAGGCAGTGCTGTGTATACACTACCTTCCCACAGTGTTGGATTAGGCAGTGCTGTGTATACACTACCTTCCCACAGTGTTGGATTAGGCAGTGCTGTGTATACACTACCTTCCCACAGTGTTGGATTAGGCAGTGCTGTGTATACACTACCTTCCCACAGTGTTAGATTAGGCAGTGCTGTGTATACACTACCTTCCCACAGTGTTGTATTAGGCAGTGCTGTGTATACACTACCTTCCCACAGTGTTGGATTAGGCAGTGCTGTGTATACACTACCTTCCCACAGTGTTGTATTAGGCAGTGCTGTGTATACACTACCTTCCCACAGTGTTGGATTAGGCAGTGCTGTGTATACACTACCTTCCCACAGTGTTGGATTAGGCAGTGCTGTGTATACACTACCTTCCCACGGTGTTGTATTAGGCAGTGCTGTGTATACACTACCTTCCCACAAATATTGGGACTGATGAATACATGAATGATGGATTAGGGGTGGGTGGCACACTGTTGTTCCCACAGTGTTGGATTATATCTAAACATCCCTGAACATTTCACAGTCCTTCTTCAGATGTTGTATGGCAGTGCTGTTTGAAGTAATCCATTCTACAGGCAATATTGAATAAATGAAACTTGGCCTAATATCTTATTTACTTGTTGTGACACCCTTGAAGAGACCTGTTTAAGGGTAATATCTAAACATCCCTTAAACATGACCCAGTCTCCGGTGTGCAGAGGTATCCCTCTGTTAAACATGACCCATTCTACAGGCAATATTTCAGGTATCCTCTAAAACATGACCCACATGACGGTGTGCAGCAGGTATCCTCTGTTAAACATGACCCACGTGACGGTGGGCAGGTATCCTCTGTTAAACATGACCCACATGACGGTGTGCAGCAGGTATCCTCTGTTAAACATGACCCAAACATGACCCACGGACTGTGCAGCAGGTATCCTCTGTTAAACATGACCCACATGACGGTGTGCAGCAGGTATCCTCTGTTAAACATGACCCACGTGACGGTCAGGTATCCTCTGTTAAACATGACCCACATGACCCACGGTGCGCAGCAGGTATCCTCTGTTAAACATGACCCACATGACGGTGCGCAGCAGGTATCCTCTGTTAAACATGACCCACGTGACGGTGTGCAGCAGGTATCCTCTGTTAAACATGACCCACATGACGGTGCAGCAGGTATCCTCTGTTAAACATGACCCACATGACGGTGTGCAGCAGGTATCCTCTGTTAAACATGACCCACATGACGGTGCGCAGCAGGTATCCTCTGTTAAACATGACCCACATGACGGTGCGCAGCAGGTATCCTCTGTTAAACATGACCCACATGACGGTGCGCAGCAGGTATCCTCTGTTAAACATGACCCACATGACGGTGTGCAGGGTATCCTCTGTTAAACATGACCCACGGACGGTGTGCAGCAGGTATCCTCTGTTAAACATGACCCACGGACGGTGCGCAGCAGGTATCCTGTTAAACATGACCCACGGACGGTGCGCGCAGCAGGTATCCTCTGTTAAACATGACCCACGGACGGTGCAGCAGGTATCCTCTGTTAAACATGACCCACGTGACGGTGCGCAGCAGGTATCCTCTGTTAAACATGACCCACATGACGGTGTGCAGCAGGTATCCTCTGTTAAACATGACCCACATGACGGTGTGCAGCAGGTATCCTCTGTTAAACATGACCCACGTGACTGTGTGCAGCAGGTATCCTCTGTTAAACATGACCCACGTGACTGTGCGCAGCAGGTATCCTCTGTTAAACATGACCCACATGACGGTGCGCAGCAGGTATCCTCTGTTAAACATGACCCACATGACGGTGCGCAGCAGGTATCCTCTGTTAAACATGACCCACATGACGGTGCGCAGCAGGTATCCTCTGTTAAACATGACCCACGTGACGGTGTGCAGCAAGTATCCTCTGTTAAACTTGACCCACGTGACTGTGCGCAGCAGGTATCCTCTGTTAAACATGATCCACATGATGGTGTGCAGCTGGTATAATTGGGGGTTGTCCGTTTCAGAGCAGTATGATAGGTAGTGCATCGTTTAAACGTTTAAAAAAAAGAAAATGAACAGATAACAGCAAATGACATAAAGTGCATGGACACTTTATCAGAACTTGTCTACCTGATTGGAATTGGCATTGCTGTGAATTAAGGAAATCTCTGTCTGTAAGCTATGCTTTCAGTTAGTGTGGAGTAGTGGTTAGGGCTCTGGACTCTTGACCGGAGGGTTGTGGGTTCAATCCCCGGTGGGGACACTGCTGTTGTATCCTTGAGCAAGGTACTTTACCTACATTGCTCCAGTAAAAACCCAACTGTATGGGTAATTGTATATAAAAATAATGTGATATCTTCTAACAATTGTAAGTCGCCCTGGATAAGGGCGTCTGCTAAGAAATAATAAATAATAATGAAAGTTAGTGTTGCACTTGCTTGGTCATTTTACCTGGAGGGTGAAATTGTCTCCTCCTCTTTCCTCTACAATGACTTAATTCCTGTCTTTGACCAATAAGGAGCTGCTTTTCAGTTCTAGCTGCCTGCCATATACATGTTTAATTGGGGCTGATCAGCCAAAATGTATTTATATCCATCTAGAGCAGTGCTTTTCAAGCTGTAGTATGTGTACCAGCACTGCAACTGGGACACAGCAGCAATGTTATTGATTGTGGTGAACTCTTGTCAAATAATTACGATGATGCCGTCACCTTTTCAGTGAGAAAGCCATTTGTAATGGGGTAGGTCTCTGTTTTACAACATCGGTTTAAGATTGCACATAGTTACTGGTACACCTGCTGGTCCCTGCTGGAAACACTGGTACTTGAGATGAAAAGGTTGAAAACCACTGTCTATACAGTGCATTTACCATATGCATTACTCTAATTTCTAGTTTACAATGCTTACCTGTTATAAGGGCCAAAGTGGATGCTTACTAGATGGCTGATCTAGCCTTAGTTACATTATTATCATTTGTTTAATTAGCAGATGCCTTTATCCAAGGCAACTTACAGAGACTAGGGTGTGTGAAGTGTGCATCAGCTGCAGAGTCACTTACAACAACATCTCACCCGAAAGACAGAGCACAAGGAGGTTAAGTGACTCGGTCAGGGTCACATAGTGATTCAGTGAGTGACCCGGGATTTGAACCAGGTACCTCCTGGTTACAAGCCCTTTTCTTTAACCACCGGACCACAAAGCCTCCTCTGTGGATAAGAAAGGCAACTCCTGAACTCGAGTGAAAACACCTTAACACACATTTTAAAAACTGAGTAAGAACCACGAAGAACGATTGCAAACGTCATAACAATGTTTGTAACGTTACATTAAAATAAATTATATGAGGCAGTTAACCTGGGACACCAGGTCTAGGTGTCTGTGTATAAACCAGGTCCAGGTGTCAGTGTATAAACCAGGTCCGGGTGTCTGTATAAATCAGGTCCAGGTGTCTGTGTATAAACCAGGTCCAGGTGTCTGTGTATAAACCAGGTCCAGGTGTCTATGTATAAACCAGGTCCAGGTGTCAGTGTACAAACCAGGTCCAGGTGTCAGTGTAGAAACCAAGTCCAGGTGTCAGTGTACAAACCAGGTCCAGGTGTCAGTGTACAAACCAGGTCCAGGTGTCAGTGTAGAAACCAAGTCCAGGTGTCAGTGTATAAACCAGGTCCAGGTGTCTGTGTATAAACCAGGTCCAGGTGTCTGTGTATAAACCAGGTCCAGGTGTCAGTGTACAAACCAGGTCCAGGTGTCAGTGTACAAACCAGGTCCAGGTGTCAGTGTACAAACCAGGTCCAGGTGTCAGTGTACAAACCAGGTCCAGGTGTCAGTGTACAAACCAGGTCCAGGTATCAGTGTATAAACCAGGTCCAGGTGTCAGTGTATAAACCAGGTCCAGGTGTCTGTGTATAAACCAGGTCCAGGTGTCAGTGTATAAACCAGGTCCAGGTGTCTGTGTATAAACCAGGTCCAAGTGTCAGTGTATAAACCAGGTCCAGGTGTCTGTGTACAAACCAGGTCCAGGTGTCAGTGTATAAACCAGGTCCAGGTGTCAGTGTATAAACCAGGTCCAGGTGTCAGTGTACAAACCAGGTCCAGGTGTCTGTGTATAAACCAGGTCCAAGTGTCAGTGTATAAACCAGGTCCAGGTGTCAGTGTACAAACCAGGTCCAGGTGTCAGTGTATATTTGAGCTTGTCACCATTGACTTTTTGCCATTTTATTCTGGCATTCAGGGCATTCCATCCTGACCACTCTGAACTAAAACTGAACATCCTCCTGCAACTACCTTCAGCAACAAACACAAACCACCGTCCTGCAACTACCTTCAGCAATAAGCACAAACCACCATCCTGCAACTACCTTCAGCAACAAACACAAACCACCATCCTGCAACTACCTTCAACAACAAACACAAACCACCATCCTGCAACTACCTTCAGCAACAAACACAAACCACCATCCTGCAACTACCTTCAGCAATAAGCACAAACCACCATCCTGCAACTACCTTCAGCAACAAACACAAACCACCGTCCTGCAACTACCTTCAACAACAAACACAAACCACCATCCTGCAACTACCTTCAGCAACAAACACAAACCACCATCCTGCAACTACCTTCAGCAATAAGCACAAACCACCATCCTGCAACTACCTTCAGCAACAAACACAAACCACCGTCCTGCAACTACCTTCAGCAACAAACACAAACCACCATCCTGCAACTACCTTCAGCAACAAACACAAATCACCGTCCTGCAACTACCTTCAGCAATAAGCACAAACCACCATCCTGCAACTACCTTCAGCAACAAACACAAACCACCGTCCTGCAACTACCTTCAGCAACAAACACAAACCACCATCCTGCAACTACCTTCAGCAACAAACACAAACCACCATCCTGCAACTACCTTCAACAACAAACACAAACCACCATCCTGCAACTACCTTCAGCAACAAACACAAACCACCATCCTGCAACTACCTTCAGCAACAAGCACAAACCACCGTCCTGCAACTACCTTCAACAACAAGCACAAACCACCGTCCTACAACTACCTTCAGCAACAAACACAAACCACCATCCTGCAACTTTATGTGGGACTTTTGACAAAGTCCCGCATAAAAGATTAATTCTCAAACTGAACGCAGTAGGGATTCAAGGAAATACATGCACATGGATTAGGGAGTGGTTAACATGTAGAAAACAGAAAGTACTGATTAGAGGAGAAACCTCAAAATGGAGCGAGGTAACCAGTGGAGTACCACAGGGATCAGTATTAGGTCCTCTGCTCTTCCTAATCTACATTAATGATTTAGATTCTGGTATAGTAAGCAAACTTGTTAAATTTGCAGATGACACAAAAATAGGAGGAATGGCAAACACTGTTGCAGCAGCAAAGGTCATTCAAAATGATCTAGACAGCATTCAGAACTGGGCAGACACATGGCAAATGACATTTAATAGAGAAAAGTGTAAAGTATTGCACGCAGGTGTAAAAAAATTTGCTTTATAAATATCATATGGGAGATACTGAAATTGAAGAAGGAATCTATGAAAAAGACCTAGGAGTTTATGTTGACTCAGAAATGTCTTCATCTAGACAATGTGGGGAAGCTATAAAAAAGGTCAACAAGATGCTCGGATATATTGTGAGAAATGTTGAATTTAAATCAAGGGAAGTAATGTTAAAACTTTGCAATGCATTAGTAAGACCTCACCTAGAATATTGTGTTCAGTTCTGGTCACCTCGTTACAAAAAGGATATTGCTGCTCTAGAAAGAGTGCAAAGAAGAGCAACCAGAATTTTCCCTGGTTTAAAAGGCATGTCATATGCAGACAGGCTAAAAGAATTGAATCTATTCAGTCTTGAACAAAGAAGACTATGCGGCGATCTGATTCAAACATTCAAAATCCTAAAAGGTATAGACAATGTCGACCCAGTGGACTTTTTTCACCTGAAAAAAGAAACAAGGACCAGGGGTCACAAATGGAGATTAGATAAAGGGGCATTCAGAACAGAAAATAGGAGGCACTTTTTTACACAGAGAATTGTGAGGGTCTGGAACCAACTCCCCAGTAATGTTGTTGAAGCTGACACCCTGGTATCCTTCAAGAAGCTGCTTGATGAGATTCTGGGATCGATAAGCTACTAACAACCAAACGAGCAAGATGGGCTGAATGGCCTCCTCTCATTTGTAAACTTTCTTATGTTCTTATGTTCTATTCTCCTTTCAGCCCTACGATCAGGTTATTCCTATCGCCCCGAGAGGCGCCTCTGCTGAGCAGAGCAACTTTTATATGTTTTCAGATCCTCAGGAACACTACCTTCTCCCAAGCTCCATCCTCGGCAAAAGGAGAGCTCATCAGTCGGGATCTCTTTCTTTCCAAATTTAAGCGGGCTCTATCTGGCCCATCTAAGCCAAGTTACGGGATCGAGCCTCTATCCTTGGCCGAGCATTACTCGCTCACCCCGTCTTACTAACAGATCATTTCTGCTTCCTCTGCTCTATCCTCACAACCCAGCTGACACCCTGTGAAATTACTTAAACTCGTTATATAAGTTTCCCCCCTGTTTTCTGGGGGGAAACTTATATATGAAATGCAGGAGTATGCTATAAAAATCACACCTTAAAGCTTAAATAATTATTCCCTGTCAGCACTTGTCTGCAATTGGCTCACAATTGGCTCACATGTCGGCTTGTAGACAATATTTTCTGCTGCTTATTTTCAAAAACATATTTGTGTTGTTTTTTTCAAATATTAAAACATTTAAATGGGGCAGCAGTGTGGAGTAGTGGTTAGGGCTCTGGACTCAGTGTGGAGTAGTGGTTAGGGCTCTGGACTCAGTGTAGAGTAGTGGTTAGGGCTCTGGACTCAGTGTGGAGTAGTGGTTAGGGCTCTGGACTCAGTGTGGAATAGTGGATACGGCTCTGGACTCTTGACTGGAGGGTTGTGGGTTCAATCCCAAGGTACTTTACCTAGATTGCTCCAGTAAAAACCCAACTGTATAAATGGGTAATTGTATGTAAAAAATAACGTGATATCTTGTAACAATTGTAAGTCGCCCTGGATAAGGGTGTCAGCTAAGGAATAAATAATAATAATAAATATGAAGTTGGAATGTGCACTGGTTTAAAAAAAAAGCTGTTGCTGCTTGTAATGTTATTTGAAACATTTTTTGTGACAATCCCTTGCAACAGTGTAGCAAACATGCAGTAATCTACTTGCAGTGTTTCTCGATTGCTACATCAATGTTAATGAAACTGTGGTCAAAGACATCAATACCAAAACCTACACAACCAGAACTGAATTACTTTTTACATAACTATAAGTCATTTATGGTTCTTTTCACACAAAATGCAAATCTTAAACATGTTTTTGCAAAACACTAAATACAAGTCTCAACATTTGACACAAAATGCAATTGAATGAGTCTTGTTAATCAAAATCAAAGCGTTTGTTTGCAGCAGAAAGCAATCAATTCCAATTGCATTCATCTATACCTCACATGTGCAAATGTAATTTGCTCAATTGTTCATTCACCCATCAGACCTTAATCATGAATAAAAGAGGCCAAAGGTGAATTCAGAGTTGCTTGTGAGAAATGGAGCAGGTCAGAGAGGGAGGACGTGGAAGACAAGGATGACAATCTAGAGCCCTAAAAGGAAGGGGTGTCTGTATGTGTGGCGGTAGGATTAGACACCAAAGGGGAAGGCGCACTTGGAATCTCTCAAATGAGATATGGGCAATAATAGTTGACCATGTGATAAATCATGGACTTACGATGAGAGAAGCTGGGCAGAGGGTACAGCCTAATCTTAGCAGATCCACAGCGGCATCAATCATTCGAATCTTCAGGAATGAGAATAGGTAAGTGACCGTACATCTCATTTCTGTATTCTATTACAGTAAATTTGTAAGTGCAATTTTGCTGTCATTCAATTCCTGCATTCTTATCTGTTAACATTCAATTAATTTATAGATTTGAAAGAAAAACCCCTTCTGGTGACCGAGGGTGAATCTTTACAGCTCAACAGGAGGCTGCTATAGTGGCTATGGTGGTTGCCAACAATACCATCTGTTTGACGGAGATTCAGAGCTCAATCACCCAAGATAATGAAATATTTCACAATGTAAATAGTGTCAGTCTAGCAACAGTTGACCATGTCTTGAAGCGAAACCAGCTGACAATGAAGCAGGTGTACAGGGTGCCTTTTGAACAAAATAATGATAGGGTAAAGGAGATGAGGTACCAATATGCACACGTAAATCATTTCTGCACTCCTTACAATACTGCAATGCAAGTGTATACTGCTGTAATAACTAACGATATGAAGTGTACTTATATCTTCACATTGTATGATATCTCCAGGAAAGGTGTTGTTTCCCATATTCCCATCATGGGCCCATACAACACAGCATGCCTGCTTGCATTTTTAGATACGATGTACAATAGTTTTGTACCCCTAGAGGAGAGAGGACTGGAGGGGCCACAGTTGACAAACTGTGTTGTAATATGGGACAATGTTAGCTTCCACCACTCTGCTCTTGTTAGGGAGTGGTTTGAAGCTCATCCACGTCTCTCAATGGTGTTCCTCCCACCATACTCTCCATTCCTGAACCCCATAGAGGAGTTTTTCTCTGACTGCCGATGGAAGGTGTATGACCATCGTCCTCATGACCAAATGACACTGCTAGATGCCATGAATGCCACTGGTCAGGCCATCACAGCAGACGCTTGTCAAGGATGGCTCCGTCATGCAAGATGTTTTTTCCCAAGATGTATTGCGTGTGGCATGATATAGAATAAACAAATGGTTATGTCTGAGTAAAGTTACCGTTTCATTATATTCCATGTTTATTTCTTTGGCACAACTGTATCTTTATGAGTGCTATGATTTACTGTTAGTGGGTACCCCTAAAAAATGAAAGAAATGAATAAACTACTTTTTTGTTGTAAAAACAATTCTCATTGTCTGTTCTTGAGCATAAAAGTTGTCCACTGTCTGAGTTATTTTTGGGTTAAGTCCACTGAAAGGAAATGTATGTAGCTCTTACTGTAAGGTAACATGTTTGTTTTTACACAATTTGTTAATCAAAAAGGATGACAAAGGCAGAGAGAGTATGCACTAAGGGTTAGATATACTCTATTGATGTTTGTATTTATTGTACCATTGGGAAATGGCTGATAATGTGAGCTTTTTATTCGATGACAAATTGTATTGTTTTGATGTACTTTTCATTTTGTGACATATATTTGATATTTTTGAGAACATTAGAGCAATTTGCAAATGAAATGTGTTATTTTGCAATCTATGTTTCAGTTTTGTGTTGTTTTTTGAGGAAGTAACACGTTTCAAGAACTGTGTGTAAGCGATTGGGAAAAACTGTAATACACAGGAGGCTGTGTGGTCCAGTGGTTAAAGAAAAGGGCTTGTAACTAGGAGGTCCCCTGGTTCAAATCCCACCTCAGCCACTAACTCATTGTGTGACCCTGAGCAAGTCACTTAACCTCCTTGTGCTCCGTCTTTTGGGTGAGACGTAGTTGTAAGTGACTGCAGCTGATGCATAGTTCACACACCCTAGTCTCTGTAAGTAGCCTTGGATAAAGGCGTCTGCTAAATAAACAAATAATATGGTGAATAAACCACTGTGCCAGCGCCTCTGCCGGGAAATTAATTTTTTGTCATATCAATCAATCTTTATTTTATATAGCGTCTTTCATAGTGGACCACCATCACAAAGCGCTTTACAAGATACAGTAACAAAAAAAACAATGCATAATACATGAAATACAGTGAAAAACACATAATACATGAAATACAGTGAAAAACAATTCATAATACATTAAATACAGTGAAAAACAATGCATAATACATGAAATACAGTGAAAAACTGCATAATACATGAAATACAGTGAAAAACACATAATACATGAAATGCAGTGAAAATCAATACATAATACATGAAATACATTGAATGGCCTCCTCTTGTTTATAAACTTTCTTATATTCTTATGTTCTTAAAACAATGCATAATACATTCAATACAAGGCTAGGATGTAAAAAGAATTCTAAAATATTGTGGATGCGAGAGAAAGAAAAAAAGTAGCAACAACACAACAACTAATAACAGATATCAGGCTTAAAGAGCATGGAAAGCAAGAGAGAACAAGCGCGTCTTGAGAGTTGATGTAAAGCGAGCGACGGTGGGAGCATCACACACCAAAGCTGGGAGAGAGTTCCAAAGAGTCGGAGCTATGAAGCTAAACAAGCGTACTCCAAGTGTGGCGCACTATTGGTTGGGGATAACAAGCAGGCCAGAGTCGGAGGACCTCAGCTTCAACATAGCAAGTCAGCAGGTTGAGGAGGTACTCTGGATTTGTGTGATGAAGGGCATTGTAGGTGAGCAGGAGAGTTTTGAAAATAATCCTGAACTTTACAGGTAGCCAGTGCAGCTGGGCAAGACAGGGGGTGATGTGATCACGTTTTTTACATCTGGTAAGGATCCTGGCAGCGATATTCTGAACTCGCTGCAGTCGGTTTATGGTGCATCCCGGGAGACCACCATAGAGAGAGTTGCAGAGTCGAGAGGAGACAAATGCATGACAAAGTTATCTCTGCATCCGGGAAAGAAAGGTAGGGACGGACTTTGGAGATGTTTCGAAGATGGTAGAAGGAAGATTTGACCACAGAGGAGACGTGGGCATCAAAGGAGAGGCTGCTGTCAAGAAGTCTAACAGCTGCGTGTCTTTTTCTGATAACAAGCTGAAACTTGGAGTAGCTGATTCAAATTCCGCGGTGTTCTGAAACACGGGGGAGGGGCGGAGCCTGCAGTACAAAGCACAAACAAACAAAAGGCAGCCAGTGTTCAGAGCAACAGCGTATGGAAGCGACAGCGTAGGAGAAGTACAGTTGTGGACAAGTACAGCGCAGTTAGAAGCAGTTTGAAAGCAGGTTGACAGCTGCAGAAGCTAAACTGAACTTCCAAAAAAAAATAAAAATAATAACAAATAAAAAATAAATAAAACATGGTCTTCAAGCCAGTAATCTGTAACAACTGCATGATGTGGGAAGTCCGAGAAAACCCAACAGAGCTCAACCAAGTTTGTGTAAAGTGCCGCACGATCCAGGACTTGCTTCAACGAGTAAGTCTGTTAGAAATGGAGCTGGAGGAAATGAGACAGCAACAGGAGTTTGAGGAGCTGACACACCCACAATTCATGGAAGTCTGCACCCCTAGCAGACTGAAAGCCACCAGAGAGATGGAAGAGAGTCGAAAGAGCTGGGCTCAGATAGGCAGAAGCAGGGAAAAAAAGAAACTTCGTCAAACACAACCACCAGAAATCCAAACACCAACAAATTTGAGCCACTTCAACATTTAGATGACCAAACCAACATCAAGAGAATGAAAGGAACAACATCCAGGACCCTATAAACAGTGCTGTCCAGGCAGCAAAAAGAAGGGAGGTCATGATTGTTGGGGACTCCATATTGAGAAACACAGCAAGTTCAGTCCGCAGTTTGGATCCCCTTACTACAACAGTGTGCTGCCTTCCAGGAGCCTCTGTCAAGCACATCACTGAGAACGTGGACAGACTCCTAGAACGAACAGGAGACGACTCGATAGTAGTCGTCCACATCGGTACAAACAACATTGGAATAGACAGACCAAGATCCCTGCAAAACAAATTCAGAGAGCTAGGAAGGAAATTAAAAGACAAGACCAAAACTATGGTATTTTCTGGGATACTGCCGGCACCTTGCAAACGACCATATGGACAGCTGGAAATACAAAATCAAAATGCATGGCTGAAATCGTGGTGCACACAGGAAGGCTTCACCTTTCTTGAACATTGGAGCATATTCTACAACAAGGACTATCTATATAGGTGGGACGGAATGCACTTAAACAGAAAGGGAACCAATCTACTCGGAGAAAGGATACTTTAGAGACGCAAAACAATTACATCCAAAAAGCAGACAAATCTAAATCTAAAACAAAATGGCCAAAATGGTTTAATAGATCAATTAAAAAAATATTCAGCGAAAAAAGGCACTTTACAGAGCGTTTAAAAGGGACCAAAAGCAAAGTACACAGAAAGAGTACTTGGAACTGCAAACGCAAGTCAAAAAGGAAGTTAGAAAGGCCAAGAGAGAGATAGAAATCAATATTGCTAAGGGGGCTAAAACCAATTCCAAAATGTTTTTCCAATATTATAACAGCAAGAGAACATTCAAAGAGGAGGTTAAATGTCTAAGAGACACAAATGGCAAAATCATAGATGAAGAAAAAAAATAGCAAATATATTAAAGGATTACTTTTCACAGGTTTTTACAAAGGAGGACATGGACAATATGCCGCACATGTCGACCTGTTCCTATCCAATTTTAAATAACTTTAGCATAACAGAGTCAGAAGTGTTAAAGGGGCTAGGAGCTCTTAAAATAAACAAATCCCCTGGGCCGGATGAGATCCTCCCAATAGTACTCAAAGAAATGAAAGAAGTTATTTACAAACCGCTAACCAAGATCATGCAACAGTCTCTTAACACAGGGGTTGTACCGACAGACCGGAAAATTGCAAACGTAATGCCGATCCACAAAAAGGGAGACAAAACCGAACCAAGTAACTACAGACCAATAAGCCTGACTTCTATTATATGTAAACTTATGAAAACTATAATAAGATCTAAAATGGAAAATTACCTATATGGTAACAATATCCTGGGAGACAGTCAGCATGGTTTTAGGAAAGGAAGATCATGTCTAACTAACCTGCTTGACTTTTTTGAGGATGCAACATTGACAATGGATAATTGCAAAGCATACGACATGGTTTATTTAGATTTCCAGAAAGCTTTTGACAAAGTCCCATATAAAAGATTAATTCTCAAACTGAATGCAGTAGGGATTCAAGGAAATGCGTGCACATGGATTAGGGAGTGGTTAACCTGTAGAAAACAGAAAGTACTGATTAGAGGAGAAACCTGAAAATGGAGCGAGGTAACCAGTGGTGTACCACAGGGATCAGTATTAGGTCCTCTGCTATTCCTAATCTACATTAATGATTTAGATTCTGGTATAGTAAGCAAACTTGTTAAATTTGCAGACGACACAAAAATATGAGGAATGGCAAACACTGTTGCAGCAGCAAAGGTCATTCAAAATGATCTAGACAGCATTCAGAACTGGGCAGACACATGGCAAATGAAATTTAATAGTGAAAAGTGTAAAGTATTGCACGCAGGCAATAAAAATGTGCATTATAAATATCATATGGGAGATACTGAAATTGAAGAAGAAATCTATGAAAAAGACCTAGGAGTTTATGTTGACTCAGAAATGTCTTCATCTAGACAATGTGGGGAAGCTATAAAAAAGGCCAACAAGATGCTTGGATGTATTGTGAGAAGTGTTGAATTTAAATCAAGCGAAGTAATGTTAAAACTTTACAATGCAATAGTAAGACCTCACCTAGAATATTGTGTTCAGTTCTGGTCACCTCGTTACAAAAAGGATATTGCTGGCATGTTGTATGCACAGGCTAAAATAATTGAATCTATTCAGTCTTGAACAATGAAGACTACGCGGTGATCTGATTCAAGCATTCAAAATCCTAAAAGGTATAGACAATGTCAACCCAGGGGACTTTTTTGACCTGAAAAAAGGAACAAAGACCAGGGGTCACAAATGGAGATTAGATAAAGGGGCATTCAGAACAGAAAATAGGAGGCACTTTTTTTACACAGAAAATTGTGAGGGTCTGGAACCAACTCCCCAGTAATGTTGTTGAAGCTGACACCCTGGGATCCTTCAAGAAGCTGCTTGATGAGATTCTGGGATCAATAAGCTACTAACAACCAAACGAGCAAGATGGGCTGAATGGCCTCCTCTCGTTTGTAAACTTTCTTATGTTCTTTCTTATGTTCTTAAGTACACCAAGGCTTCATACTGTGAGGGAAGGCAGCAGCAGACAGTTTGTGAGGTTCAGGGCAGCTATATTGAGATTCTTAAGTTGAGTTGTCCCTTTGCCCTCCCAATACCCGGTGCAAAGCAACTATAGTTCATCCCCTAATTCAGTGAAAGTATGTTTTTTTTTCTTTTCTTTTTCTTTTTGAGCAACATACAGCAGTTATACTTATAATATAGACCGCAGTCGCTCCCCATCTCCGCAAGCGAGACGGGTGAAGCATTCTAAGCAGGCGAGGGACATTATGGACCTCAAGGCCCAGATAGCCCAGGTCCTAGAGCTCTTGGCTAAACAGGCGTCAGCGGCCCAGGCCCCTGTCCAGACCCCGTTGCAGCCCCAATTGCCATATCCCCCCTCCCCCAAGGGAGTGCAGGAGGGGTGGGAAGGGTCGCCTCAGGTGGTGCAGGAGGATACGCTATCCATAGCAGCCTCGGGGGACGGAGCTTCTTTCTCCTCTGAAATGCAAGTGGGAGAGACCCTTGCTGAGGAAGAGCCTGGCTTTGAGAGTGCCTCAGAAGCCAGTACCACCCCGTTATCCAGCTCGGTCTCGGCACTCGTGGGACGTGCTGCAGCTTTCCTGCAGGTCCCCTGGACGCCAGCGGCAGAACCACGCCGGTCCGTTTTCCGGACACAGGCGCTGGCTCCTCACCCTCAAAGGTTCCCGGCTTTCCCAGACTTCATGGAGGAAGTACGCTCCTCCTGGGATCGCCCGGCTTTGGATCCTAGAGTACTAAAACAGGCCGCACTGCTCGCCTTCTTGGAAGGCGCGGATAAGCTCGGCCTGGCGGGTTCCTCCCGGTAGACTCCACCATCGCGTGCTCAGCGGCCCTACGCTGGTGGAGGGTTCCCTCTTACCTGCGCAAAGGTGTGCAAATGGGAGTAGTACTGAACTGCCAAGTGGTGACGACAGACACTTCCAACCTGGGTTGGGGAGCGGTCTGGGAAGGCAGAGGAGTACGCGGATCCTGGTCAGACTGCTGGACATCCCTGCACATGCTGAAGTTGCAAGCGGTATTCCTTGCTCTCCATCACTTCCTCCCAGTGCTGAGCGGTACACATGTGCTGATCCGGACGGACAGCACAACAGTGGTGGCGTATGTCAACCACCAGGGAGGCCTACGGTCCCCGGGGTTGCATCGCATAGCTTTCAAGCTATTGATATGGGCTCAGAGGAACCTGCTGTCCCTACAGGCGACGCACATTCCCGGAACGGTGAACTGGGCAGCGGACCTCCTCTCCAGGAGCAGCCTGCATCCGTCAGAGTGGCGTCTCCACCCTCAGACGGTGAAGCGCGACGGGAACGGTTCGAGAAGGTGCAGGTCGATCTCTTCGCTTCGGCAGAGACGACAGATTGTCCCCTGTGTTACTCCCTCCACCGCTTAGGCGGTCCACTCGGTGTAGACGCCCTTGTGCACGAATGGCCCAATGCGTTTTTGTACGCCTTCCCGCCTATACCGCTGCTCCCAGCTTTTCTCGAAAAAGTCCGGTTAGAGAAAGCGTCAGTTCTCCTAGTGGCTCCCAAGTGGCCCAGGAGAATATGGTTTTCGTCCCTGTGCCAGCTGTTACATATATGTTATATATCCGCTGTGCTGCTTTTCTGTAATGAAGGTGTATTTCATTATTCTAATTGAACTGTTTGGAGCACAAATTCCTCTGGGATCTGAGGGATGAACAATATTTTAGAAGAGGCAAAACTCTCTGAACTCAGTGGGATTCTAGGCGTTAAAGGCATGGAATCAGCATATAACAGTAGGTATTTTACAGCATTTAAAGAAATTAAGAATTATCGTTCATTCTTATCTACGTGTAGTACTGTACGTTAAATTGAGTTTTGCATATTTGGCTTATTTGCTTTTATTCTGTAAATGTTACTACTTTATTATTATAATTATTAGTTGTTCAATTATTTAAAGATGACAGTACTACTAAATAGTTGTACTGATGCTTGGTATTTGTAAGTATATGACCTGACGAAAAAACTTTTTAATCAGTTTCAGATATCAAATTTAAAAACTTGAGAATAACATTTAGTAGAGAAAATAAAAAGTTGGAGGCAATGAAAAGGTCTGGGGCAGGGACAGACCAGCAGTATGTGCCAAGATGGGTACAACACAACCGTTTAACTTTCCTGAAGGACGTCCTAAAAGCAGCAATCAGCCAGGACAACATGAACAGTGCACCGTCAACATCTTAACAACAGGACCAATTTTGGTTAGTCTTAGTTGTTTACTTTAAAACTGTTCACAAAAATATTTTTGCTCTGAAATAATTTTCTTTTGTTTCTGTTTAAAATATTATTCTACATTACATTATTCTATTGTAGCTTTAAAAAAGTTGTACTTTATCTGAGAGACCTTATTTACAGTTTTCTTTATTGTTTATATCCCCAAAGGTAGTTTTAGCAGTTACAACACTGTTTTTATTCAGCAGGCCAAGTAGTGCTGAACCTGCTTCTAAAACCCACTTTAGGATGCTTGGTTATACTCAGTTTTGTAGGTTCATATACAGGCATATAGCAGAACAACCAAACACCCAGGAATGTTTCTTACTATTTAACCTTTTAGCAATCAGATGGCACACAGGAAGAAACCGTAATGACGGATAGTCCTAGTCCAGCAGAGACATCTCCCAGGGCACAATCAGGAGGAAACAACACAAAAAGCAAAAGAACATCCGACACCAAAGAGGCCTTATATGCTGAGGATCTTAGATGTTTTCAGAACAACAACACTGAAACTGCTTCAGATATTCTTTTTGGACAGTATGTGGGTACCACCTTATAAAACATCCAATCAGAGAGAGGTAGCAGCTGGAGCCTCCATCTGAATGCAGCTGCTGCCATGCTTCCCTGTGTCTTTGCTTTTGATCATAAGAACTATTCTCGCTGGCTCACTGTCTATGTCAGTGATATGCAAATCCTTCCTGAGACTACACCTGAGGCATACGTTCAGCTTCAGGAAGGCCATCATGCCATATCCAGATCAGGAAAGCCTTGCTCTGGTGTGTGGATTGACATGGCCCTTGAACACTCAGTAAACCGGGATACCAAGTCACTCGGAGGAATCATCGGCATCTCCCAGCAATCCAAAGCTCTGAACAAGTGGCTCCTGACCTCCCACAAAACATTGGCTATTGACACTGCAATGAAACAAATCAGCGACATGAAAGGTGATTACAAAGAAAATCACACGAGGACATAAATAGGAGCTAGCGGATCTCTTACAGGTCAGGAAGAAGCAGACACTTGTATGATTCTCCATGCAGCACAAGCTGCCAAAGATGGATTTACCCGCATTATTCTGAAGTCACCAGATACAGATGTAGGGATTCTAATGATATACTTCCATCAGAGGATACATGCAGAGCAGTTCTGGTTCCTCACAGGTGCAGGAAAGCGAAGAAGATTCATCCCAGTCCATAGCCTGCATTGATGATCTAATCGATGCCCTCCCAGGTTTACATGCCTTATCAGGCTCCAATACAACAAGAGCCATGGAGGCATAGGCAAACTGAAGCCACTAAAACAACTGCAGAAATCCCCAATGAAGTATGCTGCATCACTAGTACGTAGCTGCTCTGTATGGTATCACACAAACTAACAGTGAACAGATAGATACACTCAGATATGAGCTTTACTGCAAGAAACAGCTCCTTAATGTGTCTCTTCCACACACGACCCACAGTCTTGCACTTCACTTGCAGAGGGCAACCTACCAGACCTACTGTATATCTGGAAGAGAGCTGACAATGCCTCTGCAGACACTGCCAACACAGTAGGGAATGGATGACAGCATAATGAGCGTGGATTTCTGATGCCAGTGTATATGAAGAAGGAGCAAGCTCCAGATGCAGGTTTGGAGCTCCTAACCTGTATGTGTAGAGGGTCAGCTTGCACCAGAAGCACCTGCCAGTGTAAGGCCAACAACCTCTTGTGTATTCATCCATCCATTATCATTAACCGCTTACTCCTTTACAGGGTCGCGGTGAGCCGGAGCCTAACCCGGCATACACAGGGCGCAAGGCGAGACTACACCCTGGACGGGACACCAGTCCATCGCAGGGCACCACACACTCACACAGAGGGCAATTTAGAGTGACCAATCAACCTGGACAGCATGTCTTTGGACTGTGGGAGGAAACCGGAGTACCAGGAGAAAACCCACGCGAACACGGGGAGAACATGCAAACTCCACACAGACAGTACCCTAGGCCGGATTCGAACCTAGGAACCTGGCGCTGTGAGGCAGTAGCGCTAACCACTACGCCACCATGCCGCCCTCTCGTGTATTGAATCTTGTGATTGCATGGCATCAGAGAAGTGCCAATTAACCCTTTCAATATACAGGATGATGAACAGCCAAGCATTGTTTGCAGTAGTGATGAAGAGGGTGAGGAGAAAGAGTAAGACGAAAAGGAATCCCTGGTGCTTTTATGGAGCAACAATAATGTGCCTCCTATGCACATTTATAATTAATATTATTCATATTCATATTCTTCTTCTTCTTCTTCTTCTTCTTCTCCTTCTTCTCCTTCTTTTTCTTATGCTGCAATAAATAACGCATTGTATAATAGACATTTCTCTGGAAGTCGTCATTAATATTCTGTTCGAGATAATTACAGGCTGATTGTAAAGGTATAATAGAAAAGAGTCACTCCAGTGTAACGGTACATTCAGAAAACAAAAATCTCAATAGCTGCTGAAAATGCTTTTCTGCTGAGGAAGCTTATGGCTGATACTGCTGAGAGACCTAAAATGGGTACCTTTGAAGGATACAATAATTTCTGATAGAGCACTGATATCAATAATTATTCAAATATATCTTCTACCTTGAAAATATTGATGTGTGTATAAAAGGGGAGGCAAAAAAGATGTCCATAGTTGTATAACTTGCAAGGGTTTGAGATAATCAGAATTCTGCACTGCGGATTGACATTCTCATGGAATGTTGTAAAAACCAGACACATTTATGTCAAAAAGGGGCATTTTTGACACCCTGCCAAACCCGAACGGTAAGGTAGAGATCAAATCTTTTTAGTAAAAAACTGACACATAATCTGAGGAATATGATGAAACTTCTTAAACACTTCAAGCTCAGGTGGAACACATTCTTCAGCCATTTGAACTCAAAAAGTCCAAAAACAGCTCAAAACATGACTCTGTCGTTTGACCTCTGATAATGTCACATGATCATATTACCCCACATTGGTTGAGCTTTTCAAGATTTAAAGCTGTTTTTTTAATTCAGATGATAGACTATGTGTGTATAGCTATAACCGCAAGGTGTGTTTTTTTTCTTTTTTTTTTTTAAACCGCTACAGCTCGTGTCGTAGCTACTTCAGAAACGCCCCTTGAATCCGGACGATTTCTTTCTGGATCCAAACAGTACGAGGTATGGCTCTGGACCCAAATAAACCGGTTACAATAAATCAAAACATACGGGTTCAGGTATGTGGAAACCAAATTGGTTTTTGAGACCCGAACTATATTCAAATAGTTCGGGTTTATTTGACCGTGGAAACAGTTTCTTTTCTAAAGCCAATGTCTGTACGTTTTTAATTTCTGAAGCAGTGACTGGGACACACATCAGTTACTCTTGCTGTGATTTATAGCATACTCGCTCTACCCATTAATAGCCGCCAGGCGGTGCTGTTGTGAAATTAAAATTCCAACCCCCCTCTTATACTTCACTTGGCTTCATCCAATTCTCAACACATCTACGCAGGAAGGGCATACGCGGCAGCCTACTTTTCTGAGCCAGAAGCAAGTAACGCAAATCTTGTAGTGTCTTTCTCCAGATCCCACCCCCTTTCAATCCAATCTCGCTCTCTGCCTCAAAGTCTGTTTTTCACCATGTATGCCGGGACTTCATAGGGACAGATCACGCTTAGCTTTACTGCTTAATCGGGATGTTTATCAACACACTGGTGTAGTGCGTGGATTTTCCATATATTAATCACCGATTCTGGAAGTGGTGCGTGGACAACACAGCTTCCCCAGGCGGTCCCGCAGAGACCTCACTCCAGGCAGTATTTCAGCCCAGTCCCAGCACCATATCCCGATGTAAATATAAGCAACATTTACATCGTTTTGCTTTTATTCGAGAAACTCGCACGTGCATTTTTATTTAAATATCCTAATCGCACCAGCTAAGGTAGTAAGGATAGCCAGAGGTCGGAGACGCTGTGTTCAATTGAAAAGGTAAGTGGTTTGATGTGTTTTCTCTAGTAATGGATACAGCATCGGGGCTTGGACCCTCTGGTACTAGCACTGAGGCGAACGCTATGCAGACATATATTGTAGGTTTGTTTTCTGACCAAAACGTGGCACTTCTTCATTCGCTGTGTGTTTCGTTTATTTGTAACTGTATCCTTAGTCATCCAGTGTTGTTTCTTAGAATCGTTGCTAGCGTGAAAATATACTAGGGTACCGCTGTTATGTTTGCATGGTTTTTGTGCGAAACTAAACCGTACTATTGTATTGTTGTTTTTGCTTGAGTCTGTAAAGCCGATGTATTCTATTAAACGACTCTTAATGTTGGTGTTAAGTGGGTACCTGTGCACTAAACACGTAGCTTTCTATTGGGTTTAAATTCTGTTTAACACAAACACAGAGAATATTGCAGATCTTTAGTATCACACAAGTAAGTCGAATATTCCACAAACTAGGTGGTAATTTGAGTGTTTTCGACATTAGCCTTAATAGATGGTTATGTGAATTGGTAGGGAAACCGCAGCCTACACTCAAAGCGTTTATTTTGGACCTCAGTGAAATGTGTTCTGACACAGGAGGTTTGCCTATCGCACCGTTGTTCCAGACAATCCACGCCACACAAATACACCATTAACAGGAAATAAAGTATCTTACAGCAGAAACGTACACGAGGGCTTGAATACATGAATAACGACTTTGGAATCCGTGTGCCTTCCCAGGTGAATTTTAACATCTAGACCCAGTGCAAGGCACTGTTTGATTTGTGCAAGGTGAATTTTACTAGCAGCCATTTTTTTGCCACAAATACTGCGTTATCAACCTAATATACTGTTTTGTAGTAACCCGATAAAAAGTTAAATTTGTCATTGATTCGGGTTCACATGCCCGCCTATGTGTATTGTTAACATTTAAGTGGAGTGTCACGCAGTGTTCTCATTGTGAAACATAGCGCCTGTTAATACAGTGATTCACAGTCTGTCGTGCACACCAGGTATTGTGAAACATAGCGCCTGTTAATACAGTGATTCACAGTCTGTCGCGCACACCAGGTATTGTGAAACATAGCGCCTGTTAATACAGTGATTCACAGTCTGTCGTGCACACCGGGTATTGAATGCCAGTGCTCTACTGGATCTTGTGTTGGGGTGTGATACAACTGATTAGGTTTCTTTCAAAAACCCTTTGACTGGCGCTACAGTATGTAGCGGTTCACATTTCAACCCTTTGACTGGCGCTATGTAGTATGTCAACCGGTTCACTTGTAGCGGTTCAACAACACTTTGACTGGCGCTACAGTATGTAGCGGTTCACTTTTTCAACCTCTTGGCAACCCTTGACTGGCGCTTTGACTGGCGCTACAGTATGTAGCGGTTCACTTTTCAACCCTTTGACTGGCGCTACAGTATGTAGCGGTTCACTTTTCAACCCTTTGACTGGTGCTACAGTATGTAGCGGTTCACATTTCAACCTGTTTTTAGCTAGTACTGTATTGGGTATTACTATCTGGTGTATAAGGCTGGCTTCAGTTTGAAGTACCTATTGCCCTGGTTTGTTTGAAGTGTGCAGTTGTGAAAAAAAGCATGCTGTCGGAAGTGTTTTTTATTGTTATTATTTTAGAACATGATATCTAGTACTGAATTGGATTAAATACATCTTTCTGAAAGCCTTGGAGCATGGAATGGTCCACAGCCCTTTAAATGACTTTTTTTCTTGTTTAATAACCAACCAGCCCCTCCCCCATATTGACTGACCCGATTTCCTGATAGTAAGGCATGGGAACTTTCTTTAACCTCATGTAATACCAGATGCCATCTTTTATAATGGAGCACATGTTTCTTTCAAAACTACACACTTCAAGACCTACAATATGATGGGAGTGGAAAGCAGGTACAGTTTTTTGTTAGCTTCAATCACGGTTAAAAAAAGAAAACAGGACATGGCTCAATTTATTATTACCATTTGATTTGTGTTTTTTTCTGTGTTGGCCCGAAAGAGTATGGGTCGAGTGTAGTGCAAGAGCTATTCCTAATCTGTTTAGCTTTCATTGAGAAATGCAGAGGTTCATGCAGTAAACTTTGAAAACAGCCTGTCTACTTCCAGCAGTAACTTTAGTACAAAACAACCTGATCACGTTTACATATAAAGGTTGCTACATTTCTGCTGTGCAGACAATTCCTGTAACGAAAAGAAACATCCCATAAAGCACTATACAGTGTACGTTTGTTATACCAGCAGCTTTTCTTGTTGAAAGCAAAGAAGATTTGGTATTTATTTTAATGTTTTTATGCAAAATTAAAAAGCATATTTAAAACACATGCTTTTTTAGTTGCACTTGCTTGGCAGTGTGCCTTTTCCTTAATGAACCTCTCTAATATAATGTAACTCCTTTCTTTCTAGGTGTTGTGATTGTGTGTGTATTGTGGAAGGTAATATGTTACTATTTTCAAGTATTATAAAAGAGTGTTTTCTTTTTCCAATGAGAGAACTCTTTGAGTAAGTGCCTGAAGTGTAAAATTGTGTTGAAGTCATTGAGTGGTTCTGGGCTCTGTTGCTTCAGGATTGGTGATCATCGTAAAACTACCTGGCTTTGAGCTTGTCTGGAGAATCCTTTGTGCCGGGACTGAACAGTCAAATAATGTGACCTTTCAGCCCTGACTGCCACCAATACACACCATGCTCTTTTTGGATACACACTTTCAAAGAATGGATATTCCTCATTGTAATTCCTGTTTGGGTGCCCTCTTCGTGGTAGAGGGGCCCAGCTGTGTGTATGGGGGGGGGGGGTCTGCTGTGATTCATCAGTTCAAACAGAGGGCTGCCTGTGTCCTCTGAGCTGGCTCCCTGCTCCTCACAGCCCCACTAGCAGGCGGGTTACAGCCTAGCCCAGCACTGGAAACTCAATTCTTCCTCTGTCTTGGCCCAGGACCTGCTTTTTAAAAGCCTTTGTGATCCAAGGGGCCCAGCTACAGTTGGAGCACTTTACAGACAAAAGGAAAGGCAGCCTGCAATGGAATCTGTCCTCCCTGCTTCATTCCATGCTCGCCCCCGGGATTGATGCACAGCCAGTCTCTTCAGCCCCCATCACACCCCGGGATTGACACACAGCCAGTCTCTTCAACCCCATCACATCCAGATCACACCCCGGGATTGACACACAGCCAGTCTCTTCAGCCCCATCACATCCAGATCACACCCCCGGGACTGACACACAGCCAGTCTCTTCAGCCCCCATCACATCCAGATCACACCCCCGGGATTGACACACAGCCAGTCTCTTCAGCCCCATCACATCCAGATCACACCCCCGGGATTGACACACAGCCAGTCTCTTCAGCCCCATCACAATCAGATCACACCCCCGGGATTGACACACAGCCAGTCTCTTCAGCCCCATCACAATCAGATCACACCCCGGGATTGACACACAGCCACTCTCTTCAGCCCCATCACAATCAGATCACACCCCCGGGATTGATGCACAGCCAGTCTCTTCAGCCCCCATCACAACCCCTGGATTGACACACAGCCAGTCTCTTCAGCCCCATCACAATCAGATCACACCCCGGGATTGACGCTTTTGCCCGTCTCTTCAGCCCCCATCACAACCCCCGGGATTGACACACAGCCAGTCTCTTCAGCCCCCATCACATCCAGATCACACCCCCGGGATTGACGCACAGCCAGTCTCTTCAGCCCCCATCACAACCCCGGGATTGACACACAGCCACTCTCTTCAGCCCCATCACATCCAGATCACACCCCCGGGATTGACACACAGCCAGTCTCTTCAACCCCATCACATCCAGATCACACCCCGGGATTGACACACAGCCAGTCTCTTCAGCCCCATCACATCCAGATCACACCCCCGGGATTGACACACAGCCAGTCTCTTCAGCCCCCATCACATCCAGATCACACCCCTGGGATTGACACACAGCCAGTCTCTTCAGCCCCATCACATCCAGATCACACCCCCGGGATTGACACACAGCCAGTCTCTTCAGCCCCATCACAATCAGATCACACCCCCGGGATTGACACACAGCCAGTCTCTTCAGCCCCCATCACAATCAGATCACACCCCCGGGATTGATGCACAGCCAGTCTCTTCAGCCCCATCACAACCCCTGGATTGACACACAGCCAGTCTCTTCAGCCCCATCACAATCAGATCACACCCCCGGGATTGACGCACAGCCAGTCTCTTCAGCCCCCATCACAACCCCGGGATTGACACACAGCCAGTCTCTTCAGCCCCATCACATCCAGATCACACCCCGGGATTGGCCGACAGCCAGTCTCTTCAGCCCCATCACAACCCCGGGATTGACACACAGCCACTCTCTTCAGCCCCATCACATCCAGATCACACCCCCGGGATTGACACACAGCCAGTCTCTTCAGCCCCATCACATCCAGATCACACCCCCAGGATTGACACACAGCCAGGCTCTTCAGCCCCATCACATCCAGATCACACCCCGGGATTGACGACAGCCAGTCTGTTCAGCCCCATCACATCCAGATCACACCCCGGATTGACACACAGCCAGTCTCTTCAGCCCCATCACATCCAGATCACCCCCGGATTGACACACAGCCAGTCTCTTCAGCCCCATCACAATCAGATCGCACCCGGGGTCTCTTTGGCCCTGTGGCCAAGTGGTTTGCAGTCTTTTACAGGTGTAGAGGTGATGTGGTGCTCAAGTAATGACAAACAACAACATTCACGGTGTAACAGTGGTTTATTTATAATCCAAAGTCACTTGACAACCGTAAACAGTAATAACTGGCAATACACAGCGATGTGTAATGCTCAGAAAACCCCTCGGGTTGAGTCCTGAAATAATAATGTTTGTAAATACACACACAGGACACAGACATGGTCACAATTCTGTCACAAGTGCTTTTCAGTGCGAGTGGTGAAATCCATTTTTTTTATGAACAATGGTGCAGTGACGTCCAGGTTGGTGCTGGCCTTTAGCGACAGCTCCTGGTACGTGTTAGCCGTCAAACAAAACAAACGTTTACAATCAGCACGACAGAACAAACAAACACTAAACACTCCTGATAATTTCACAGTCCTTCAGCGGTTTGTCCGTAATCATAACAAAGGAGCAGTTCACTCATCCACTTCCCCTTTTGTACCTTCAGCCATGCCCTTTTGGTTAGCGAGTGATGTTCCTGAACATCCAGATGTTTCTGATGTTGACTCAGAAACATCTTCATCTAGACAATGTGGGGAAGCTATAAAAAAGGCCAGCAAGATGCTCGGATATATAGTAAAGAGTGTTGAATTTAAATCAATGGAAGTAATGTTAAAACTTTTTTTTTTAACTGCTTAAAAAAGCCAGTCTCTTCAGCCCCCATCACATCCAGATCACACCCCCGGGATTGACACACAGCCAGTCTCTTCAGCCCCATCACAATCAGATCACACCCCCAGAATTGACGCACAGCCAGTCTCTTCAGCCCCATCACATCCAGATCACACCCCCGGGATTGACACACAGCCAGTCTCTTCAGCCCCATCACATCCAGATCACACCCCGGGATTGACGCACAGCCAGTCTCTTCAGCCCCATCACATCCAGATCACACCCCCGGGACTTACACACAGCCAGTCTCTTCAGCCCCCATCACATCCAGATCACACCCCCGGGATTGACACACAGCCAGTCTCTTCAGCCCCATCACATCCAGATCACACCCCGGGATTGACACACAGCCAGTCTCTTCAGCCCCCATCACATCCAGATCAAACCCCCGGGATTGACACACAGCCACTCTCTTCAGCCCCATCACAATCAGATCACACCCCCGGGATTGATGCACAGCCAGTCTCTTCAGCCCCCATCACAACCCCTGGATTGACACACAGCCAGTCTCTTCAGCCCCATCACAATCAGATCACACCCCGGGATTGACCTTTGCCAGTCTCTTCAGCCCCCATCACAACCCCGGGATTGACACACAGCCAGTCTCTTCAGCCCCCATCACATCCAGATCAAACCCCCGGGATTGACACACAGCCAGTCTCTTCAGCCCCATCACATCCAGATCACACCCCCGGGATTGACACACAGCCACTCTCTTCAGCCCCATCACAATCAGATCACACCCCCGGGATTGATGCACAGCCAGTCTCTTCAGCCCCCATCACAACCCCGGGATTGACACACAGCCACTCTCTTCAGCCCCATCACATCCAGATCACACCCCCGGGATTGACACACAGCCAGTCTCTTCAACCCCATCACATCCAGATCACACCCCGGGATTGACACACAGCCAGTCTCTTCAGCCCCATCACATCCAGATCACACCCTGGGATTGACACAGCCAGTCTCTTCAGCCCCCATCACATCCAGATCACACCCCTGGGATTGACACACAGCCAGTCTCTTCAGCCCCATCACATCCAGATCACACCCCCGGGATTGACACACAGCCAGTCTCTTCAGCCCCATCACAATCAGATCACACCCCCGGGATTGATGCACAGCCAGTCTCTTCAGCCCCCATCACAACCCCTGGATTGACACACAGCCAGTCTCTTCAGCCCCATCACAATCAGATCACACCCCGGATTGGCCTTTGTCGCCTCTTCAGCCCCATCACAACCCCGGATTGACACACAGCCAGTCTCTTCAGCCCCATCACATCCAGATCACACCCCGGGATTGACCTTTGCCAGTCTCTTCAGCCCCATCACAACCCCGGGATTGACACACAGCCACTCTCTTCAGCCCCATCACATCCAGATCACACCCCCGGGATTGACACACAGCCAGTCTCTTCAACCCCATCACATCCAGATCACACCCCGGGATTGACACACAGCCAGTCTCTTCAGCCCCATCACATCCAGATCACACCCCCGGGATTGACACACAGCCAGTCTCTTCAGCCCCCATCACATCCAGATCACACCCCTGGGATTGACACACAGCCAGTCTCTTCAGCCCCCACATCCAGATCACACCCCGGGATTGACACACAGCCAGTCTCTTCAGCCCCATCACAATCAGATCACACCCCCGGGATTGACACACAGCCAGTCTCTTCAGCCCCCATCACAATCAGATCACACCCCCGGGATTGATGCACAGCCAGTCTCTTCAGCCCCCATCACAACCCCTGGATTGACACACAGCCAGTCTCTTCAGCCCCATCACAATCAGATCACACCCCGGATTGACGCTTTGTCCAGTCTCTTCAGCCCCCCATCACAACCCCGGATTGACACACAGCCAGTCTCTTCAGCCCCATCACATCCAGATCACACCCCGGATTGACCTTTTAGCCAGTCTCTTCAGCCCCCATCACAACCCCGGGATTGACACACAGCCACTCTCTTCAGCCCCATCACATCCAGATCACACCCCCGGGATTGACACACAGCCAGTCTCTTCAGCCCCATCACATCCAGATCACACCCCCAGGATTGACACACAGCCAGGCTCTTCAGCCCCCATCACATCCAGATCACACCCCCGGGATTGACGCACAGCCAGTCTGTTCAGCCCCCATCACATCCAGATCACACCCCCGGGATTGACACACAGCCAGTCTCTTCAGCCCCCATCACATCCAGATCACACCCCCGGGATTGACACACAGCCAGTCTCTTCAGCCCCATCACAATCAGATCGCACCCCCGGGGTCTCTTTGGCCCTGTGGCCAAGTGGTTTGCAGTGCGCAGGTGTAGAGGTGATGTGGTGCTCAAGTAATGACAAACAACAACATTCACGGTGTAACAGTGGTTTATTTATAATCCAAAGTCACTTGACAACCGTAAACAGTAATAACTGGCAATACACAGCGATGTGTAATGCTCAGAAAACCCCTCGGGTTGAGTCCTGAAATAATAATGTTTGTAAATACACACACAGGACACAGACATGGTCACAATTCTGTCACAAGTGCTTTTCAGTGCGAGTGGTGAAATCCATTTTTTTTATGAACAATGGTGCAGTGACGTCCAGGTTGGTGCTGGCCTTTAGCGACAGCTCCTGGTACGTGTTAGCCGTCAAACAAAACAAACGTTTACAATCAGCACGACAGAACAAACAAACACTAAACACTCCTGATAATTTCACAGTCCTTCAGCGGTTTGTCCGTAATCATAACAAAGGAGCAGTTCACTCATCCACTTCCCCTTTTGTACCTTCAGCCATGCCCTTTTGGTTAGCGAGTGATGTTCCTGAACATCCAGATGTTTCTGATGTTGACTCAGAAACATCTTCATCTAGACAATGTGGGGAAGCTATAAAAAAGGCCAGCAAGATGCTCGGATATATAGTAAAGAGTGTTGAATTTAAATCAATGGAAGTAATGTTAAAACTTTTTTTTTTAACTGCTTAAAAAAGCCAGTCTCTTCAGCCCCATCATCACATCCACACCGATTGACACACAGCCAGTCTCTTCAGCCCCCATCACAATCAGATCACCCCCAGAATTGGCCTTCAGCCCTCTTCAGCCCCATCACATCAGATCACACCCCAGATTGACACACAGCCAGTCTCTTCAGCCCCATCACAGATCAGATTGACACACCAGTCTCTTCAGCCCCATCACATCCAGATCACACCCGGGATTGACACAGTCTCTTCAGCCCCATCACATCCAGATCACACCCCGGGATTGACACACAGCCAGTCTCTTCAGCCCCCATCACATCCAGATCACACCCCCGGGATTGACACACAGCCAGTCTCTTCAGCCCCCATCACATCCAGATCAAACCCCCGGGATTGACACACAGCCACTCTCTTCAGCCCCATCACAATCAGATCACACCCCGGGATTGATGCACAGCCAGTCTCTTCCCCCCCCATCACACCCCCTGGATTGACACACAGCCAGTCTCTTCAGCCCCATCACAATCAGATCACACCCCCGGGATTGACACACAGCCAGTCTCTTCAGCCCCATCACAACCCCCGGGATTGACGCACAGCCAGTCTCTTCAGCCCCATCACATCCAGATCAAACCCCCGGGATTGACACACAGCCAGTCTCTTCAGCCCCATCACATCCAGATCACACCCCGGGATTGACACACAGCCAGTCTCTTCAGCCCCATCACAATCAGATCACACCCAGGATTGATTGACACAGCCAGTCTCTTCAGCCCCATCACATCCAGATCCACACCCGGGATTGACACACAGCCACTCTCTTCAGCCCCATCACATCCAGATCACACCCCGGGATTGACACACAGCCAGTCTCTTCAACCCCATCACATCCAGATCACACCCCGGATTGACACACAGCCAGTCTCTTCAGCCCCCCATCACATCCAGATCACACCCTGGGATTGACACACAGCCAGTCTCTTCAGCCCCCATCACATCCAGATCACACCCTGGGATTGACACACAGCCAGTCTCTTCAGCCCCCATCACATCCAGATCACACCCCCCCTGGATTGACACACAGCCAGTCTCTTCAGCCCCATCACAATCAGATCACACCCGGGATTGACACACAGCCAGTCTGTTCAGCCCCATCACATCCAGATCACACCCCGGGATTGACACACAGCCAGTCTGTTCAGCCCCCATCACATCAGATCACACCCCGGGATTGACACACAGCCAGTCTCTTCAGCCCCATCACATCAGATCACTTACCCCGGGATTGACTCACAGCCAGTCTCTTCAGCCCCCATCACAATCCAGATCATCACCCCCCGGGGATTGACACACAGCCAGTCTCTTCAGCCCCCCATCATCCAGATCACACCCCGGGATTGACACACAGCCAGTCTCTTCAGCCCCATCACATCCAGATCACACCCCCCTGATTGACACACAGCCAGTCTCTTCAGCCCCCATCACATCCAGATCACACCCCTTGATTCATTGACACTCTTCCAGTCCCTTCAGCCCCCATCATCACCCACAGATTGACACACAGCCAGTCTCTTCAGCCCCATCACAATCAGATCACACCCCACCCCGGGATTGACACACAGCCAGTCTCTTCAGCCCCCATCACAATCAGATCACACCCCCGGGATTGACGCACAGCCAGTCTCTTCAGCCCCATCACATCCAGATCACACCCCCGGGATTGACCCACAGCCAGTCTCTTCAGCCCCATCACATCCAGGTCACACTCCGGGATTGGCCTTTAGCCAGTCTCTTCAGCCCCATCACATCCAGATCACACCCCCACAGGATTGACACACAGCCAGTCTCTTCAGCCCCATCACATCCAGGTCACACTCCCGGGATTGACGCACAGCCAGTCTCTTCAGCCCCATCACATCCAGATCACACCCCCAGGATTGACACACAGCCAGTCTCTTCAGCCCCCATCACATCCAGACCACACCCCCATCACTCCAGATTGACACACAGCCAGTCTCTTCAGCCCCCATCACATCCAGATCACACCCCGGGATTGACACACAGCCAGTCTCTTCAGCCCCCATCACATCCAGATCACACCCCGGGATTGACACACAGCCAGTCTCTTCAGCCCCATCACATCCAGATCACACCCCCGGGATTGACGCACAGCCAGTCTCTTCAGCCCCCATCACATCCAGATCACACCCCCGGGATTGACACACAGCCAGTCTCTTCAGCCCCATCACATCCAGATCACACCCCTTGATTGACACACAGCCAGTCTCTTCAGCCCCCATCACATCCAGATCACACCCCTCTTCAGATTGACACACAGCCAGTCTCTTCAGCCCCATCACATCATCAGATCACACCCGGGATTGACACACAGCCAGTCTCTTCAGCCCCCATCACAATCAGATCACACCCCCGGGATTGACGCACAGCCAGTCTCTTCAGCCCCCATCACAATCAGATCACACCCCCGGGATTGACGCACAGCCAGTCTCTTCAGCCCCATCACATCCAGATCACACCCCCGGGATTGACCCACAGCCAGTCTCTTCAGCCCCATCACATCCAGGTCACACCCCCCTTTTGATTGGCCCACAGCCAGTCTCTTCAGCCCCATCACATCCAGATCACACCCCCGGGATTGACGCACAGCCAGGCTCTTCAGCCCCCATCACATCCAGATCACACCCCGGATTGATTTACAAACAATGGCACAGCCAGTCTCTTCAGCCCCCACATCACATCCAGATCACACCCCCGGGATTGACACACAGCCAGTCTCTTCAGCCCCCATCACATCTAGATCACACCCCCATCACATCAGATCACACCCGGGATTGACACAGCCAGTCTCTTCAGCCCCATCACATCCAGGTCACCCCGGGATTGACACACAGCCAGTCTCTTCAGCCCCCATCACATCCAGATCACACCCCCGGGATTGACACACAGCCAGTCTCTTCAGCCCCCATCACATCTAGATCACACCCCCGGGATTGACACACAGCCAGTCTCTTCAGCCCCATCACATCCAGATCACACCCCCAGGATTGACGCACAGCCAGTCTCTTCAGCCCCTATCACAATCAGATCACACCCCTGGGATTGACGAACAGCCAGTGTCTTCAGCCCCCATCACAATCAGATCACACCCCCGGGATTGACACACAGCCAGTCTCTTCAAACCCATCACAATCAGATCACACCCCCGGGATTGACACACAGCCAGTCTCTTCAGCCCCATCACATCCAGATCACACCCCCGGATTGACACACAGCCAGTCTCTTCAGCCCCCATCACAATCAGATCACACCCCCGGGATTGACGCACAGCCAGTCTCTTCAGCCCCCATCACAACCCCGGGATTGACACACAGCCACTCTCTTCAGCCCCATCACAATCAGATCACACCCCTGGGATTGACACACAGCCAGTCTCTTCAGCCCCATCACATCCAGATCACACCCCCGGGATTGACACACAGCCAGTCTCTTCAGCCCCCATCACAATCAGATCACACCTCCGGGATTGGCCTTTGCCAGTCTCTTCAGCCCCCATCACAACCCCGGGATTGGCCTTTGTGCCAGTCTCTTCAGCCCCATCACATCCAGATCACACCCCCGGGATTGACACACAGCCAGTCTCTTCAGCCCCATCACATCCAGATCACACCCCCGGGATTGACACACAGCCAGTCTGTTCAGCCCCCATCACATCCAGATCACACCCCCGGGATTGACACACAGCCAGTCTCTTCAGCCCCATCACAATCAGATCGCACCCCCGGGGTCTCTTTGGCCCTGTGGCCATGTGGTTTGCAGTGCGCAGGTGTAGAGGTGATGTGGTGCTCAAGTAATGACAAACAACAACATTCACGGTGTAACAGTGGTTTATTTATAATCCAAAGTCACTTGACAACCGTAAACAGTAATAACTGGCAATGCACAGCGATGTGTAATGCTCAGAAAACCCCTCGGGTTGAGTCCTGAAATAATAATGTTTGTAAATACACACACAGGACACAGACATGGTCACAATTCTTTCACAAGTGCTTTTCAGTGCGAGTGGTGAAATCCATTTATTTTGTGAACAATGGTGCAGTGACGTCCAGGTTGGTGCTGGCCTTTAGCGACAGCTCCTGGTACGTGTTAGCCGTCAAACAAAACAAACATTTACAATCAGCACGAAAGAACAAACAAACACTAAACACTCCTGATAATTTCACAGTCCTTCAGCGGTTCGTCCGTAATCATAACAAAGGAGCAGTTCACTCATCCACTTCCCCTTTTGTACCTTCAGCCATGCCCTTTTGGTTAGCGAGTGATGTTCCTGAACATCCAGATGTTTCTGATGTTGACTCAGAAATATCTTCATCTAGACAATGTGGGGAAGCTATAAAAAAGGCCAGCAAGATGCTCGGATATATAGTAAAGAGTGTTGAATTTAAATCAATGGAAGTAATGTTAAAACTTTTTTTTTTAACTGCTTAAAAAAGCCAGTCTCTTCAGCCCCCATCACAATCAGATCACACCCCCGGGATTGACGCACAGCCAGTCTCTTCAGCCCCATCACAATCAGATCACACCCCCGGGATTGACGCACAGCCAGTCTCTTCAGCCCCCATCACAATCAGATCAAACCCCCGGGATTGACACACAGCCAGTCTCTTCAGCCCCATCACATCCAGATCACACCCCCGGGATTGACGCACAGCCAGTCTCTTCAGCCCCATCACATCCAGATCACACCCCCGGGATTGACACACAGCCAGTCTCTTCAGCCCCATCACATCCAGATCACACCCCCGGGATTGACACACAGCCAGTCTCTTCAGCCCCATCACATCCAGATCACACCCCTGGGATTGACACACAGCCAGTCTCTTCAGCCCCATCACATCCAGATCAAACCCCCGGGATTGACACACAGCCAGTCTCTTCAGCCTCATCACATCCAGATCACACCCCCGGGATTGAGGCACAGCCAGTCTCTTCAGCCCCCATCACATCCAGATCACACCCCGGGATTGACGCACAGCCAGTCTCTTCAGCCCCCATCACATCCAGATCACACCCCGGGATTGGCCTTTGAGCCAGTCTCTTCAGCCCCCCCATCACATCCAGATCACACCCCTTGATTGACACACAGCTAGTCTCTTCAGCCCCCATCACATCCAGATCACACCCCCTTGATTGACACACAGCCAGTCTCTTCAGCCCTCATCACATCCAGATCACACCCCCGGGATTGACACACAGCCAGTCTCTTCAGCCCCCATCACATCCAGATCACACCCCCGGGATTGACACACAGCAAGTCTCTTCAGCCCCCATCACAATCAGATCACACCCCAGGATTGGCCACACAGCCAGTCTCTTCAGCCCCATCACATCCAGATCACACCCCCGGGATTGACACACAGCCAGTCTCTTCAGTCCCATCACATCCAGATCACACCCCAGGATTGACCAAAGTCACAGCCAGTCTCTTCAGCCCCATCACATCCAGATCACACCCCCGGGATTGACACACAACCAGTCTCTTCAGCCCCCATCACATCCAGATCACACCCCCGGGATTGACACACAGCCAGTCTCTTCAGCCCCCATCACATCCAGATCACACCCCCTTGATTGACACACAGCCAGTCTCTTCAGCCCCCATCACATCCAGATCACACCCCCGGGATTGACACACAGCCAGTCTCTTCAGCCCCCATCATCCAGATCGCACCCCGATCAAACCCCGGGATTGACACACAGCCAGTCTCTTCAACCCCATCACATCAGATCACACCCCGGGATTGACGCACAGCCAGTCTCTTCAGCCCCCATCACATCCAGATCACACCCCGGGATTGACACACAGCCAGTCTCTTCAGCCCCCATCACATCCAGATCACATCCCCTTGATTGACACACAGCCAATCTCTTCAGCCCCCACATCCAGATCACACCCCCCATTGATTGACGCACAGCCAGTCTCTTCAGCCCCATCACATCCAGATCACACCCCCGGATTGACGCACAGCCAGTCTCTTCAGCCCCCATCACATCCAGATCACACCCCCGGGATTGACACACAGCCAGTCTCTTCAGCCCCATCACATCCAGATCACACCCCCGGGATTGACACACAGCCAGTCTCTTCAGCCCCATCACATCCAGATCACCCCGGGATTGACACACAGCCAGTCTGTTCAGCCCCCATCACATCCAGATCACACCCCCGGGATTGACACACAGCCAGTCTCTTCAGCCCCATCACATCCAGGTCACACTCCCGGGATTGACGCACAGCCAGTCTCTTCAGCCCCATCACATCCAGATCACACCCCGGGATTGACACACAGCCAGTCTCTTCAGCCCCATCACATCCAGATCACACCCCCGGGATTGACACACAGCCAGTCTCTTCAGCCCCATCACATCCAGATCACACCCCCGGGATTGACACACAGCCAGTCTCTTCAGCCCCATCACATGTAGATCACACCCCGGGATTGACACACAGCCAGTCTCTTCAGCCCCATCACATCCAGATCACACCCCGGGATTGACCTTTTTGAGCCAGTCTCTTCAGCCCCTATCACAATCAGATCACACCCCCTGGGATTGGCCTTTCAGCCAGTCTCTTCAGCCCCCATCACAATCAGATCACACCCCCGGGATTGACACACAGCCAGTCTCTTCTGCCCCATCACAATCAGATCACACCCCCGGGATTGACACACAGCCAGTCTCTTCAGCCCCCATCACATCCAGATCACACCCCCGGGATTGACACACAGCCACTCTCTTCAGCCCCCATCACAATCAGATCACACCCCCGGGATTGACGCACAGCCAGTCTCTTCAGCCCCCATCACAACCCCGGGATTGACACACAGCCACTCTCTTCAGCCCCATCACAATCAGATCACACCCCTGGGATTGACACACAGCCAGTCTCTTCAGCCCCATCACATCCAGATCACACCCCCGGGATTGACACACAGCCAGTCTCTTCAGCCCCCATCACAATCAGATCACACCTCCGGGATTGACGCACAGCCAGTCTCTTCAGCCCCCATCACAACCCCGGGATTGACACACAGCCAGTCTCTTCAGCCCCCATCACATCCAGATCACAACCCCGGGATTGACGCACAGCCAGTCTCTTCAGCCCCCATCACATCCAGATCACACCCCCGGGATTGACACACAGCCAGGATATTGCCGCTGTAGAAATAGTGCAAAGAAGAGCAACCAGAATTATTCCGGGTTTAAAAGGCATGTCGTATGCAGACAGGCTCAAAGAATTGAATCTGTTCAGTCTCGAACAAAGAAGACTATATGCGGTGATCTGATTCAAGCATTCAAAATTCAAAAAGGTATTGACAGTGTCGAACCAACTCCCCAGTAATGTTGTTGAAGCTGACACCCTGGGATCCTTCCAGAAGCTGCTTGTTGAGATTCTGGGATAAGTACGCTGCTAATAACCAAACGAGCAAGATGGACCGAATGGCCTCCTCTCGTTTGTAACCTTTCTTATGTTCTTTTGTTCTTATCTGCCCACAGCCTGCACTTCCTCAGAGTCCCAAGGCTGTACTTTTCTCTCATCACACTTGCTGCCCGGTATGTTGTTTGTCTTTGTGGAGTGTACTGACTGATACAACGTAATGACGAAAATCCTTAACCCTGCCCCTGGCTCGGCTTGGCTCGCAGCCAGATTCAGATGTCTTGTGAGGCTGGAGTTTCACGGTTTGGTTCTCGCTCGGCTCGACAAATAGCCAGTGGAGAAGCACCCTCACGGGTCGGGTGTGCTGGTGGAGAAGCAACCGTACCGTACCGAGCCCTCACAGGTCGGGTGTGCCGGTGGAGTACAACCCGTACCGTACCAAGCCCTCACTGGTCGGATAGCCAGTGGAGAAGCACCCGTACCCGTACCGAGCCCTCACGGGTCGGGTGTGCTGGTGGAGAAGCACCTTTACCATACCGATCCCTCACGGGTCGGGTGTGCCGATGGAGTACAACCCGTACTGTACCGAGCCCTCAATGGTCGGATAGCTGGTGAGAAGCACCCGTGCCCGTACCGAGCCCTCATGGGTGGTGTGCTGGAGTACAACCCGTGCCGTGGAGAGCCCTCACAGGTCGGATAGCCAGTGGAGAAGCACCCGTGCCGTGCCGAGCCCTCATGGGTCGGGTGTGCGGTGGAGTACAACCCGCACCGTACTGAGCCCTCACGGGTCGGATAGCCAGTGGAGAAGCACCTCCGGCACCGAGCCCTCACGGGTCGGATAGCTGCTGGAGAAGCACCCGTACCGTACCGAGCCCTCATGGGTCGGGTGTGCGGTGAGTACAACCATACCGTACCGAGTCCTCACGGGTCGGATAGCCAGTGGAGAAGCACCCGTACCCGTGCACCGAGCCCTCACGGGTCGGATAGCTGAGTCGAGAAGCATCCGTGCCCGTGCACGAGCCCTCACGGGTCGGGTGTGCCGTGGAGTACAACCCATACCGTGCGAGCCCTCACGGGTCGGATAGCCGGTGGAGAAGCACCCGTACCCGTACCGAGCCCTCACGGGTCGGATAGCTAGTCGAGAAGCATCCGTACCATACCGAGCCCTCACAGGTCGGGTGTGCCGGTGGAGTACAACCCATACCGTACCGAGCCCTCACGGGTCGGATAGCCAGTGGAGAAGCACCCGTACCCGTACCGAGCCCTCACAGGTCGGATAGCTAGTGGAGAAGCACCCGTACCATACCGAGCCCTCATGGGTCGGGTGTGCCGGTGGAGTACAACCCGTGCACCGTGCGAGTCCTCACGGGTCGGATAGCCAGTGGAGAAGCACTTTCGTTACCCACACCGAGCCCTCACGGGTCGGATAGCTAGTCGAGAAGCATCCGTACCCGTACCGAGCCCTCACGGGTCGGGTGTGCCGGTGGAGTACAACCCATACCGTACCGAGCCCTCACGGGTCGGATAGCCGGTGGAGAAGCACCCGTACCCGTACCCGAGCCCTCACGGGTCAGATAGCTAGTCGAAGCATCCGTTACCATGCGAGCCCCTCACAGGTCGGGTGTGCCGGTGGGAGTACAACCCATACCGTGCCGAGCCCTCACGGGTCGGATAGCCAGTGGAGAAGCACCCGCATACCCGCACTGAGCCCTCACAGGTCGGATAGCTAGTGGAGAAGCACCCGGCTCATACCGAGCCCTCACGGGTTGGATAGCCAGTGGAGAACAACACCACTGCACCGAGCCCTCACAGGTCGGGTGTGCCCTACAACCCGTGCCGTACCAAGCCCTCACTGGTGGATAGCCAGTGGAGAAGCACCCGTACCCGTACCGAGCCCTCACGGGTCGGGTGTGCTGGTGGAGAAGCACCCGTACCGTACCGAGCCCTCACAGGTCGGGTGTGCGGTGGAGTACAACCCGTGGAGAAGCCCTCACTGGTCAGATAGCCAGTGGAGAAGCACCCGACCGTGCCGAGCCCTCACGGGTCGGGTGTGCTGGTGGAGAAGCACCTTTACCATACCGAGCCCTCACGGGTCGGGTGTGCCAGTGGAGAAGCACCCGTACCATACCGATCCCTCACGGGTCGGGTGTGCCGGTGGAGTACAACCCGTACTGTACCGAGCCCTCACGGGTCGGATAGCTAGTGGAGAAGCACCCGTACCGTACCGAGCCCTCATGGGTCGGGTGTGCCGGTGGAGTACAACCCGTACCGTACTGAGCCCTCACGGGTCGGATAGCCAGTGGAGAAGCACCCGTACCCGTACCGAGCCCTCACGGGTCGGATAGCTAGTGGAGAAGCATCCGTACCCGTACCGAGCCCTCATGGGTCGGGTGTGCGGTGGAGGTACAACCCGTGCCGTGCCGAGTCCTCACGGGTCGGGATAGCCAGTGGAGAAGCACCGGTACCCGTGCCGAGCCCTCACGGGTCGGATAGCTAGTCGGAAGCATCCGTTACCCGTGCGAGCCCTCACGGGTCGGGTGTGCGGTGAGTACAACCCATACCGTACCGAGCCCTCACGGGTCGGATAGCCGGTGGAGAAGCACCCGTACCCGTACCGAGCCCTCACGGGTCGGATAGCTAGTCGAGAAGCATCCGTACCATACCGAGCCCTCACAGGTCGGGTGTGCCGGTGGAGTACAACCCATACCGTACCGAGCCCTCACGGGTCGGATAGCCAGTGGAGAAGCACCGTTACCCGTGCGAGCCCTCACAGGTCGGATAGCTAGTGGAGAAGCACCCGTACCATACCGAGCCCTCACGGGTTGGATAGCCAGTGGAGAAGCACCCGTACCCGTACCGAGCCCTCACAGGTCGGGTGTGCCGGTGGAGTACAACCCGTACCGTACCAAGCCCTCACTGGTCGGATAGCCAGTGGAGAAGCATCCGTACCATACCGAGCCCTCACGGGTTGGATAGCCAGTGGAGAAGCGCCCGTACCCGTACCGAGCCCTCACGGGTCGGGTGTGCCAGTGGAGAAGCACCTGTATCATACCAAGCCCTCACAGGTCGGATAGCCAGTGGAGAAGCATCCGTACCATACCGAGCCCTCACGGGTTGGATAGCCAGTGGAGAAGCACCTGTACCCGTACCAAGCCCTCACGGGTCGGGTGTGCCAGTGGAGAAGCACCTGTATCGTACCGAGCCCTCACGGGTCGGATAGCCAGTGGAGAAGCATCCGTACCATACCGAGCCCTCACGGGTCGGGTGTGCTAGTGGAGAAGGTTCCCTGTGACCCTACCTCACCTCAACAAATGTATAACATACTTTAAGGAAATGTTCATTTCAGGGCATTTTGTAACACATTTTCTAGTAAATGTAAGTAACATACTAAGAGTACAACTATAATAAGCAATACTCAGGCATTATTCAAATATAAAAATAGCTTCTGCTTGTTTTTTTCAACTTTTCTCTAAAGCTGAATCCAGCTCTTGATGTACAGGTGTTTTAGTTTGTGAATCATACATAGATAGTTTGTGAATCATAGCCAACTATTACTGCTGTGGAATTCTGATTTTTCTTGACATTCTTTCAGTTTTGTAACGGCTGAACCCCAGATTTTTAAAGGATTTGTGTATAACCTGTCCAGTTTCTCAGTATTTTTTACTGTTTTTCTACCAAAATGCAGCAATATTTACAATAGGTTCCATCAAATTCTGCAAGACAATTTTTGACTTTTTTTTTTTTTTGAAAAATAAATACATAAATTAATACATACACATTGCCATGAGATTTACAGTCTGTATTTTTTTTAATAAAATAAAATATTGTACAAATCATCTCTCATATATATATAAGAACATAAGAACATAAGAAAGTTTACAAACGAGAGGAGGCCATTCAGCCCATCTTGCTTGTTTGGTTGTTAGTAGCTTATTGATCCCAGAATCTCATCAAGCAGCTTCTTGAAGGATCCCAGGGTGTCAGCTTCAACAACATTACTGGGGAGTTGGTTCCAGACCCTCACAATTCTCTGTGTAAAAAAGTGCCTCCTATTTTCTGTTCTGAATGCCCCTTTATCTAATCTCCATTTATGACCCCTGGTCCTTTTTTCTTTTTTCAAGTCAAAGAAGTCCCCGGTTGACATTGTCTATACCTTTTAGGATTTTGAATGTTTGAATCAGATCGCCGCGTAGTCTTCTTTGTTCAAGACTGAATAGATTCAATTCTTTTAGCCTGTCTGCATACGACATGCCTTTTAAACCCGGATAATTCTGGTTGCTCTTCTTTGCACTCTTTCTAGAGCAGCAATATCCTTTTTTGTAACGAGGTGACCAGAACTGAACACAATATTCTAGGTGAGGTCTTACTAATGCATTGTAGAGTTTTAACATTACTTCCCTTGATTTAAATTCAACACTTCTCACAATATATCCAAGCATCTTGTTAGCCTTTTTTATAGCTTCCCCACATTGTCTAGATGAAGACATTTCTGAGTCAACATAAACTCCTAGGTCTTTTTTCATAGTTCCCCTCTTCAATTTCACTATCTCCCATATGATATTTATAATGAACATTTTTATTGCCCGCATGCAATACTTTACACTTTTCTCTATTAAATTTCATTTGCCATGTGTCTGCCCAATTTTGAATGCGGTCTAGATCATTTTGAATGACCTTTGCTGCTTCAACAGTGTCTGCCACTCCTCCTATTTTTGTGTCGTCTGCAAATTTAACGAGTTTGCTTACTATATCAGAGTCTAAATCATTAATGTAGATTAGGAATAGCAGAGGACCTAATACTGATCCCTGTGGTACACCACTGGTTACCTCACTCCATTTCGAGGTTTCTCCTCTAATCAGTACTTTCTGTTTTCTACATGTTAACCACTCCCTAATCCATGTGCATGCATTTCCTTGAATCCCTACTGCGTTCAGTTTGAGAATTAATCTTTTATCTATCGGGACTTTGTCAAAAGCTTTCTGGAAATCTAAATAGACCATGTCGTATGCTTTGCAGTTGTCCATTTTCAATGTTGCATCCTCAAAAAAAGTCAAGTAGGTTAGTTAGACATGATCTCCCTTTCCTAAAACCATGCTGGCTGTCACCCAGGATATTGTTACCATATAGGTAATTTTCCATTTTGGATCTTATTATAGTTTCCATAAGTTTACATATAATAGAAGTTAGGCTTATTGGTCTGTAGTTACCTGGTTCAGTTTTGTCTCCCTTTTTGTGGATCGGTATTACGTTTGCTATTTTCCAGTCTGTCGGTACAACCCTGTGTCAAGAGACTGTTGCATGATCTTGGTTAGCGGCTTGTAAATAACTTCTTTCATTTCTTTGAGTACTATTGGGAGGATCTCATCCGGCCCAGGGGATTTGTTTATTTTAAGAGCTCCTAGTCCCTTTAACACTTCTGCCTCTGTTATGCTAAAGTTATTTAAAACTGGATTGGAACAGGTCGACATGTGGGGCATGTTGTCCGTGTCCTCCTTTGTAAAAATCTGTGAAAAGTAATCATTTAATATATTTGCTATTTTTTTTTTTTCTTCATCTATGATTTTGCCATTTGTGTCTCTTAGACATTTAACCTCCTCTTTGAATGTTCTCTTGCTGTTATAATATTGGAAAAACATTTTGGAATTGGTTTTAGCCCCCTTAGCAATATTGATTTCTATCTCTCTTTGGCCTTTCTAACTTCCTTTTGACTTGTGTTTGCAGTTCCAAGTACTCTTTCTGTGTGCTTTGTTTTTGGTCCCTTTTAAACGCTCTGTAAAGTGCCTTTTTCGCTGAATATTTTTTTTAATTGATCTATTAAACCATTTTGGCCATTTTGTTTTAGATTTAGATTTGTCTACTTTTGGGATGTAATAGTTTTGTGCCTCTAGTACTACATTTTTAAAAGACAGCCACCCTTTTTCTGTGGATGTTTTCTATTTTACTCCAATCTACTTCTGTTAGTCTCCGTTTCATACCTTCATAGTTTGCTTTTCTAAAATTGTAAACCTTAGCTTTAGTCATTACTTTTGGGGTTTTAAAAATATTTCAAATGAGACCATGTTGTGGTCTGAGTTTGCCAATGGCTCTCTGACCTCTGTTTTAGTTATTCTGTCTTCATTATTTGAAAAGACTAAATCAAGGCATGCCTCCCCTCTAGTCGGTGCCTTGACAAATTGCGTTAGGAAGCAGTCATTTGTCATTTCCACCATTTCAATTTCGTCCGTCGTGCCCCCATTGGGTTTTCCCATTTTATATGGGGGAAGTTGAAATCCCCATTAGTATGGCTTCTCCTTTTCTACACGCATTTCTAATGTCATTGTACAACAGATTATTTTGCTCAGCGTCTGAATTTGGCGGTCTATAGCATGCTCCTATTATTATGCCCTTTGAATTTGTGTCCATTATTCTGACCCATATTGATTCTGCATTGTTTTCTTTGTCCTGATTTAACACCTGGGCTTCAAGGCTATTTCTTATGTATAGCGCTACCCCTCCACCTCTTCTGTCCTGCCTGTCTTTCCTATACAGTGTGTACCCACTGATATTATATTCGTCTCCATCACTCTCAGACAACCAAGTTTCTGTAACACCTATCACATCGTATCACATATATATATATATATATATATATATATATATATATATATATATATATATATATATATATATATATATACAGTGCCTTGCAAAAGTGTTCAGACCCCTGACCAATTCTCTCATATTACTGAATTACAAATGGTACATTGAAATTTCGTTCTGTTTGATATTTTATTTTAAAACACTGAAACTCAAAGTCAATTATTGTAAGGTGACATTGGTTTTATGTTGGGAAATATTTTTAAGAAAAATAAAAAACTGAAATATCTTGCTTGCATAACTATTCAACCCCTGAGCCGTGGAAGCTCCCAGTTTACACTGATGAAAGAAATTAACCTAACAAGGACACAATTACCTTACCATTGCTGTCACATTTTCTGGATAAAAACCCCACTGTTGAAGGATCATTGGTCAGGCTGTGAATCTGAAGGAAAATGAAGACCAAAGAGCATTCTACAGAAGTTAGAGATAAAGTAATACAAATGCATATATTAGGGAAAGGGTACAAAATAATATCGAAGTGTTTGGATATCCCAGTGAGGACAGCTGGATCAATAATCAGGAAGTGGAAGCTGCATCACACCACCCAGGCACTGCCAAGAAAAGGCCGTCCCTCAAAACTCAGCGCTCAAACAAGAAGGAGACTTGTGAGAGAAGCCACAGAGAGGCCAACAATCACTTTGAAGGAGCTACAGAGTTCAGTGGCTGGGAGTGGAGTAATGGTGCACCAGTCAACCATATCAAGAGCTCTGCATAACACTGGCCTGTATGGGAGGGTGGCAAGAAAGAAGCTGTTACTCAAAAAGTACCATCTGAAAGCACGTCTGGAGTTTGCCAGAAAGCATGAGAGTGACCCAGCTGCGATGTGGGAAAAGGTTTTGTGGTCAGATGAGACCAAGATAGAGCTTTTTGGCCAAAACTCAAAGCGCTATGTGTGGCGCAAACCTAAGACTACCCATGCCTCAAGACACACCATCCCTACAGTGAAGTATGGTGGAGAAGTATCTGTGGCACTATTTGAAAATTGCGGTCCACAAGCGTCGTCCAACCAACCTGAACAACCTGGAGCAAATCTGCCAAGAAGAATGGGCCAAAATCACTCCGACGCTGTGTGCAAAGCTGGTACATACTTACCCCAAAAGACTTAAAGCTGTTATTGCAGCGAAAGGTGGCTCTACCAAATATTAATGTGTGGGGGTTGAATACTTATGCAAGCAAGATATTTCAGTTTTTTTATTTTTCTTAAAAATATTTCCCAACATAAAACCAATGTCACCTTACAATAATTGATTTTGAGTTTCAGTGTTTTAAAATAAAATATCAAACAGAACGAAATTTCAATGTACCATTTGTAATTCGGTAATATGAGAGAATTGGTCAGGGGTCTGAATACTTTTGCAAGGCACTGTATATAAGCATTTCATTTCTATCATTATAAACATATTTGGCAATCTCCATGTTTTAATAGTTTCACAAATCGATGGATTGTGTCCAATAAATAACTAATATCGCTTCTGTTCAAATCTAGTAAAAAATATATATATATATATATATTTTTTTAATATAGCGTTTAAATAAAAAAAAAAAAAAGTGAATATGGTAAATAGCAAACTAAGTACAAGTACATTGACCACGAAGTGTAATAAATCACACAGCACAATGTTTTCTAACCCGCTAAAACCTTCGCCACTATGGTGTTGTTTTTTGCTTTAGTAGACTGCAGCATTTAAATGTCAGGTCATGCATTAAGAATGCAATACCACTTATTTGCTAATTTACAAAAAACTTAAATAACACCTTAGTCTGTACATTGCCAGCCATTTCTTGATTTCTTTGTAACCAATAGAAGATCAGTTTTTCCCACAGCTAGCCAATCAGAAGTGATAGGGGTGGGAAGTAAACACTTTTTAAAATGTTTGTGCTTCGGTGCCAGACTTCCCCAATTCAGTTTTCAGAAACTTGCGTGGCTCTCTAGAAATATACCGGAGTGTCTTTCTAGCAATAGAACGAACATAGGAAACATAAATAAATACAAACTACTTGTCCGACGGACAAAAAACTTGTTCGTCACACAAATCTTGTTGCGTCGGGTGATACGAATTGCACACCCCTGAATCCCCTCCAAACAAAGCAAAGGGACACTGTTCTGCACAGTGGAATGTGTGTGTGGTGGGGGGGGGGGGGAGGTCATATTTATAACTGTCATTCATAAGTGACATTGTTGGAACTTGTACGAATGTGAATACATTTGAGGTTTGAATGTGTGTCCAGGCTCCAGCAATACTAATTTGTACTGTAAGCGAGTGAATTAGCTGTAGTGCTGGGTGTTGCATGTCTTAGCTTGCTTTGTCTCTGAGCCTGTTTTCCTGGGAGAGAGATTTCTCTTACTGTATATCATGTGATTTTGATGACTGGTGTTCAGAAACACACGTGTCATTAATAGTCATGATGATTTTCCACTTCAAATTTGAAGCAATTCTGTTTTTTATACCATTGCTTTCTATTTCTGGAGAAGTTTTTTCTGTTTCAGAAACAACTAGGTTACATTCGGAGTGTAGCAATACACTTCTGTCATGATCCACATGCTGATGTGCAGGTCGGGGTTCACACACTGCAGTCTATCTAGGTTACACTCGGAGCCATGATCCACATGCTGATGTGCAGGTTGGGGTTCACACACTACAGTCTATCTAGGTTACACTCGGAGTCATGATCCACATGCTGATGTGCAGGTCGGGGTTCACACACTGCAGTCTATCTAGGTTACACTCAGAGTCATGATCCACATGCTGATGTGCAGGTCGGGGTTCACACACTACAGTCTATCTAGGTTACACTCAGAGTCATGATCCACATGCTGATGTGCAGGTCGGGGTTCACACACTACAGTCTATCTAGGTTACACTCAGAGTCATGATCCACATGCTGATGTGCAGGTCGGGGTTCACACACTGCAGTCTATCTAGGTTACACTTGGAGTCATGATCCACATGCTGATGTGCAGGTCAGGGTTCACACACTACAGTCTATCTAGGTTACACTTGGAGTCATGATCCACATGCTGATGTGCAGGGCATGATGCGGTCTGCATCACGATGCAGGTGAGGGTCCTGATGGGCTGCTTGTATGATGTATAATAAGATCAGTGATCATTTAATGAAGGGCTGTTCTCTTAAAAGAGAAATGAAATGAGTTACAGTACGCATACGCACATTACAGTAAAGGTGAATTGGATGGATGTATTTATTTATGATGGTAATTTGCTTGCGCTGTTAGTGAAGAGAATGTATGGAAGCCTGCTTGCTGATTCTTCAGTGCTGCACTTCCAGCCTCCATGAAGGATCCAGATCGACACTGAAGCACAGCAGTCATAGGGAAGCAGTGACTGGGATTGGAGTCAATGCGTTGAGTAAAAGAAAGATTGATATGTATGAAACGGGTCTTTACTGTTAAACCATCAACAGCCCAGAACAGTTTCAGGAATTCCCATTTATTTATAAAACAGCAACACCCTTGTTTAAATTGTGTATCTGCTCGGTATAGCACCCAGTCTCACCTTACAGAGTGAGCCCTGCACACAGAGTGAGCCCTGCACACAGAGTGAACCCTGCACACAGAATGAACCCTGCACACAGAATGAACCCTGCATACAGAATGCACACAGAATGAGCCCTGCACACAGAATGAGCCCTGCACTCAGAATGCACACAGAATGAGCCCTGCACACAGAATGAGCCCTGCACACAGAGTGAGGCCTGCACACAGAATGAACCCTGCACACAGAATGCACACAGAGTGAGCCCTGCACACAGAGTGAGCCCTGCACACAGAGTGTGCCCTGCACACAGAGTGAACCCTGCACACAGAATGAACCCTGCACACAGAACTAAGATGTATTTATTTATTTATTTCATTTATATAACCTCTTTCATATCAAAGTATCACAAGGCACTGTAAATAAATACATAAAAATACAATAACATACAAAATATACAAGTGAAAATAATAATAATAAAAAATAATCATTAAAAGCTAGCAATTATATTGCATTAAAACCACTAAGATAAAAATGCCATTTTATAAAAATGTGTTTTAAGTTTAGACTTAAAACTACCCACAGACCCAGCTTCCCTAACACATGGAGGTAGAGCAATCCATAGTTTAGGGGCTCTAAAAGAAAAAGCCCTACCTCCCGTATTGATTTTATTGACCCTGGGAACAACGAGCAGCCCCGCTTCCTGTGATCTAAGAGTGTGATTTGGGAGATATGCGGTCAGTAGCTCCTGCAGATAGCTAGGTGCTGCTCCATACAAGGCTTTATAGGTCAATAATAAGATTTTAAAATCAATTCTATATTGTACAGGGTTCCAGCACGCTTTCGTGTGTTTCGGCCCCTTTTTCCCACTGAAATGTACTGACAAGTTGCCTGTTCTGGTAATCTATATATATATATAGATATATATATATATATATATATATATATATATATATATATATATATCTATATATATATATATATATATCTATATATATCTATATTATATGTCTATATCTTTATTACATATCTATATCTATTACATATCTATTATATACAGTATCTATATTATATGTCTCTATGCCTGTTTAAAGGGATTCACAGCATTCTCATGTCCGCTGCCTGGTGGCAGTTTGTTTGAAGATGGCAGGCAGGCAATGACTGCAATGTCATGCATGATTCACACTACAGTAGTTTATCTTTGAATAAGCCAACTGTGGGGTTTGATTTCACTGAGAGAATAACACGTTCACACTGGAGAAAGTTTAGAGTCAGTCAGTACTGAGACCGTTGTATCCGGGTGGATCCTGTAATGGGATTGTTCTAACAGGGCTCATTTCAATTGGAAATATCTGTTCTTGCTGTTGGGATTGTTAAAAACGGGTTAGTTATAAGAAGGGTTCTATAGTGAAGTTAGCTGTAAATTTATATATAACCCAGGTGGTGATGCATCGATGATTTCACAGGGGCCAGTTAGTGCTTACTCTCACATAGACGCTCTTATCCAAATAACCGCCCGGGTCAAGAGAGGATGGAGAAAGTAACCGCTCGGGTAAAGAGAGGATGGAGAAAGTAACCGCTCGGGTAAAGAGAGGATGGAGAAAGTAACCGCTCGGGTAAAGAGAGGATGGAGAAAGTAACCGCTTGGGTAAAGAGAGGATGGAGAAAGTAACCGCTCGGGTAAAGAGAGGATGGAGAAAGTAACCGCTTGGGTAAAGAGAGGATGGAGAAAGTAACCGCTCGGGTAAAGAGAGGATTGAGAAAGTAACCGCTCGGGTAAAGAGAGGATTGAGAAAGTAACCACTCGTTCATATCATGCCAGTCACTCAGGAGTTCATGTCATGCCAGTCACTCAGGAGTTCATGTCATGCCAGTCACTCAGGAGTTCATGTCATGCCAATCACTCAGTTAAAGCTTTCTCTCCATACAAGCACACTTTTGCTAAATCTGAGTTTAAAAAAGGAATTTTAGGAATTCAAAAAAGGACAACAATTCGCCCAAAAAATAGTCTCATACTATACCAAATGTAAAAAGTATGATCTTCTGAAACAGAAATGTGTTATTAATGGGGTTGTGTTTCTTTCACTGTAAAAAGTAGCTTATTTCATGGTACTGGATTACTGTGAATTAACGCCACAGTGTTTATTTTAAAGTGTAAAAGCAGCTGTGGCGCTTCGAGGGCGGCAGTAATTGGAAGTACTGTGGTTTTCTAAAGGCACATTTTTTATTGAGGTTTTTACAGTGTTTGAGGGAGGCGTATATTGAAGTTTATTTCTGCGGATAAAACCTGATCAGGATGATGAAGTCGTCCTACAAATTAGCTTTTAAACGGAAAGCTGTTGAGCTCACAGATCACACCAGTGTTTGACTAGGTGAGGACACACACCAGTATGGTACATAGTGCTGTTGAGCTCACAGATCACACCAGTGTTTGACTAGGTGAGGACACACACCAGTATGGTACATAGTGCTGTTGAGCTCACAGATCACACCAGTGTTTGACTAGGTGAGGACACACAGTATGGTACATAGTGCTGTTGAGCTCACAGATCACACCAGTGTTTGACTAGGTGAGGACACACACCAGTATGGTACATAGGAGCTCACAGATCACACCAGTGTTTGACTGGTGAGGACACACACCAGTATGGTACATAGTGCTGTTGAGCTCACAGATCACACCAGTGTTTGACTAGGTGAGTATGGTACATAGTGCTGTTGAGCTCACAGATCACACCAGTGTTTGACTAGGTGAGGACACACACCAGTATGGTACATAGTGCTGTTGAGCTCACAGATCACACCAGTGTTTGACTAGGTGAGGACACACACCAGTATGGTACATAGTGCTGTTGAGCTCACAGATCACACCAGTGTTTGACTAGGTGAGGACACACACCAGTATGGTACATTGTGCTGTTGAGCTCACAGATCACACCAGTGTTTGACTAGGTGAGGACACACACCAGTATGGTACATAGTGCTGTGTTCCTATTCTTTTTTTTTTTTGGGTTCCACTTTACAGTAAAATACCGGTATGCTCCAGTGTGTCATTGTATTCTTTTAAATACATTTTATTCAAGTTTATTCAATTAATTTAGTTTCTATTTGTAATGTTTTGGCACACTGTGTTTTGTATGCATTTCTTTATTAAGGGCTGAATTTATTTGAGCTGGGGTAGGAAACAAATGTACATGTTTGATTATTAAGAGCGCTGTTTATACGAGGGAAGCATCTATTACAAATCTGATATCTGAGCACAGTAATACGGTAGGTATTTCAAGATATTTCATGATTAAACCTAATATTTATTAAACCAGACAAATAGTATTGTCCTATTCAAAAATGATTATTTTCTCTACAATAGATGTACCTGAATATTGAAATGCTGAGCTGAAAAACAGTCATTGCTAAACTGCAGTATACTTTGTTTTTATGTCCACCTTTTAAAGATATTCTACAGTATTTTCACCATTAGTGAATTATCAAACAAAATAAATGTAAAAATAGCAATGAAATGTCCTTCTTGTTCTGGACAGAGCAATCTTTAGCACAAATGTCTCCGTTCTTTGATGTAGCTGGTGTCTCTTCTATTGAAGACATTTTAAAGAAATCGTGCTGCTCTATGCAGTGTGTGTTCAATCATTAACCAAGAGCAAACTAAACCGGCTGCCAGGTTCCTAAATGCAGTGTAACAGCTAGTGTGTCAATAAGGCAAACATTTGCTATTTGTTTTTAAGTGTGACGAATGTATATTTGCATTATGGGAATGTTTTCTAGGGAACCACATATTACATGACAATGGGTACATTTGGTAAATCCGTGAAAGAAATCCAGCCTCTGTTATTGAATACGTTGCTATAGAGGCAGTGTCTGGATTGACACGATCAGCTTGCGAGACACCTGACCTCAGAAACTTCCCCAGGAGAGCTGGGGGAGTGCAGAGTGCCACTGTCACAGTGACGGCTGTTTGAACTTCTGAAGAAAAGGGAAGCTATACTGGATACACAGGAAATGGTTTGCTTGTATGAAGCTTGTAAGAGAAAGCATTGTTGTCTATTACTGCATCTGATTACATCAGATTCATGTATTTACAATGCTAGCTCTATGTGGGATTTCTGAAGTGAAGATGCATTATATACTTGTTGGAAAGGATCAGATTCATCTGTTCCCAGGTATTCATAGTTTCCCAGATATTTCATTTAACTTGCTTTTTTTATTTTTATTGATTATTGGGATGCAGTTTCACCTGATTTTTAATTTTGCTCTATGCATATATTTAAATGCAAAAAAAATTCCTAATTTTTAACCCAATTATAATTATTTTCTTAACCTGAATGAAAAAAGTAAAACCATAATTGATATTCTAAATCCTATTAGAGATGGTTGTCTGCATCCTCATGCACATTACGCAGGTTAGGGATACCCTGCTGGCCTGTTTCTCCTCACTGTGGCACAGTGGACCCTGCTAGTCAGGTGTCTGGTGAGCTCTGCTCTCCTGCAGGTTAGGGATACCCTGCTGGCCTGTTTCTCCTCACTGTGGCACAGTGGACCCTGCTAGTCAGGTGTGTGGTGAGCTCTGCTCTCCTGCAGGTTAGGGATACCCTGCTGGCCTGTTTCTCCTCACTGTGGCACAGCGGACCCTGCTAGTGAGGTGTGGTGAGCTCTGCTCTCCCGCAGGTTAGGGATACCCTGCTGGCCTGTTTCTCCTCACTGTGGCACAGCGGACCCTGCTAGTCAGGTGTGTGGTGAGCTCTGCTCTCCCGCAGGTTAGGGATACCCTGCTGGCCTGTTTCTCCTCACTGTGGCACAGCGGACCCTGCTAGTCAGGTGTGTGGTGAGTTCTGCTCTCCCGCAGGTTAGGGATACCCTGCTGGCCTGTTTCTCCTCACTGTGGCACAGCGGACCCTGCTAGTGAGGTGTGTGGTGAGCTCTACTCTCCTGCAGGTTAGGGATACCCTGCTGGCCTGTTTCTCCTCACTGTGGCACAGCGGACCCTGCTAGTCAGGTGTGTGGTGAGCGCTGCTCTCCTGCAGGTTAGGGATACCCTGCTGGCCTGTTTCTCCTCACTGTGGCACAGCGGACCCTGCTAGGAGGTGTGTGGTGAGCTCTGCTCTCCTCCAGGTTAGGGATACCCTGCTGGCCTGTTTCTCCTCACTGTGGCACAGCGGACCCTGCTAGTCAGGTGTGTGGTGAGCTCTGCTCTCCTGCAGGTTAGGGATACCCTGCTGGCCTGTTTCTCCTCACTGTGGCACAGCGGACCCTGCTAGTCAGGTGTGTGGTGAGCTCTGCTCTCCTGCAGGTTAGGGATACCCTGCTGGCCTGTTTCTCCTCACTGTGGCACACAGCGGACCCTGCTAGTCAGGTGTGTGGTGAGCTCTGCTCTCCTGCAGGTTAGGGATACCCTGCTGGCCTGTTTCTCCTCACTGTAGCACAGCGGACCCTGCTAGTCAGGTGTGTGGTGAGCTCTGCTCTCCTGCAGGTTAGGGATACCCTGCTGGCCTGTTTCTCCTCACTGTGGCACAGCGGACCCTGCTAGTCAGGTGTGTGGTGAGCTCTGCTCTCCTCCAGGTTAGGGATACCCTGCTGGCCTGTTTCTCCTCACTGTGGCACAGCGGACCCTGCTAGTCAGGTGTGTGGTGAGCTCCAGCAGGGGTGGTTTTGTTTGTGCACTATATTTTAACGCTTTTGAATTTTTTTAAAGCTATTTAATAATATTCTAAAATATGATTTATATGCTAATATATTGTAACCACAACTGTATTTCCATCTATATGAAACTGCATGCTTCACAATTATGTCTCAACCACGTGACGTGCGATTGGTTGACTGTCACTTTTCTGTTCGACTAGCTGACTAATCGGTGTTACACCTACTGAAGTCTTCATTAACTTGGGTGTATGCAGACTTTCTGTCTCTCTGTCCTTCACTTTACACATACAAGACCGCTTGTCCAATTGCAATTGAACTTCATACATTCTTTGAGTTCTTGTAAGGGAAATACAACATTCTGTCAATGTGTTGTATTTGTTTGTAAAACTGTTGGGGTCGATTGCAGTGTACCAGTGACTTAGTCCGCATCAAGTGGACTAAAATGTGATCTAGCAAATCCTGCAGATCTGTGCTAAGTTAGTCCTGATTGCAGCGTACCAAAAGGCGTCTGCCAAATAAGCTAATAATAATAATGGAGGAATGCAGTGAACATTAAAAACCGTGCCAGTGAGAGCAAAAGCAGAGATGGGTACTGTGAGCTATCCAATGAGTGAAGCCAATGAGTTCTTTAAAAGATGTTTAGGTAATTGAAAGATTTTTTTCTACAGAAATACATATTTTAAAAAAAAAAAACGCCAAGGAAGAGAAACATTCTGAATTCCTACAAAAACTCCCAGAAGCCACTCGCGTGTGCCGGCTGTGTTCCTTCATGAAGTGCAGCATCTCTCTCTCTCTCTCTCTCTCTCTCTCTTCTCTCTCTCTCTCTCTCTCTCTCTCTCTCTCTCTCAAAGTATGGCCTTGATACAGAGAAGAGGAAACGGGGGAAGTTTGATACATTAGCACTCACTGACTCACTGATTTAGCTGTCATTCAGCTGCTTCTAAATGGTCTTGGCTCTTGTGTCCGTGAGCCATGCCTTATAGGTGTAGTTCTGCTTTTTCCTCCCACAAAGTTTATTTTCGCTGTGTCATCGCTCACATCCTCTGTTGTGTGTTTTCTGTTTCTATCAGCAAGCCTTGTTCAGTCTGGTTTGTTGCATACTCACTGATGTGCTGCCTGCAGTGTGGAGTGTACAGGGCATACTCACTGATGTGCTGCCAGCCTGCAGTGTGGAGTGTACAGTGCATACTCACTGATGTGCTGCCTGCAGTGTGGAGTGTACAGTGCATACTCACTGATGTGCTGCCTGCAGTGTGGAGTGTACAGTGCATACTCACTGATGTGCTGCCTGCAGGGTGGAGTGTACAGTGCATACTCACTGATGTGCTGCCTGCAGGGTGGAGTGTACAGGGCATACTCACTGATGTGCTGCCTGCAGGGTGGATTGTACAGGTCATACTCACTGATTTGCTGCCGGCCTGCAGTGTGGAGTGTACAGTGCATACTCACTGATGTGCTGCCTGCAGGGTGGAGTGTACAGGGCATACTCACTGATGTGCTGCCTGCAGGGTGGATTGTACAGGTCATACTCACTGATGTGCTGCCGGCCTGCAGTGTGGAGTGTACAGTGCATACTCACTGATGTGCTGCCTGCAGGGTGGAGTGTACAGTGCAGGTTTTTATTCCAACTGCACCCTAAAGTACTTTATTGGACCTTATTAGAAGCTTAATTGGTCCAATTAACTAATTTAGGGTATGGTTAGAACAAAAACCAGGAGGGACACCTGCCCTTCATGACCTGAGTTGTGCACCACTGCTGTAAACTGTACTGTATTTTAACATCTGTTTTTGCACTGTAACCTTGAATTGCCCTGTAACACCTTTACGTCGCCTTGGATAAAGGCGTCTGCCAAATAAGCTAATAATAATAATGGAGGAGTGCCGTGAACATTGAAAACGTGCCACCGCAAAAGCAGAGATTGGTACTGGGAGCTATCCAATGAGTGAAGCCAATGAGTTCTTTAAAAGATGTTTAGGTAATTGAAAGATTTTTTTCTACAGAAATATATCTTTAAAAAAAAAAAAATACGCCAAGGAAAAGAAACATTCTGAATTCCTACAAAAACTCCCAGAAGCCACTCGCGTGTGTTGGCTGTGTTCCTTCATGAAGTGCAGCATGGGGAAAAAGTGCAGAAGGCTCTGAACAATTCATTTTTATTCTCAAATAGCTATGAAAAAATACTATTTAAAAAATCCACGTTCTAACATAATGTGTGCATCTTTCATATGGGAGAATGCCAGCTCTATGAAGTGATAGAACACATATAGATCAGATATACTGGAATTGGAATGCCAGCTCTATGAAGTGATAGAACACATATAGATCAGATATACTGGAATTGGAATGCCAGCTCTATGCAGTGATAGAACACATATAGATCAGATATACTGGAATTGGAATGCCAGCTCTATGCAGTGATAGAACACATATAGATCAGATATACTGGAATTGGAATGCCAGCTCTGTGAAGTGATAGAACACATATAGATCAGATATACTGGAATTGGAATGCCAGCTCTATGAAGTGATAGAACACATATAGATCAGATATACTGGATTGTCTTGTTTAGTGTGCTGTGGGTTGTTTCTGAGGAGTTGAGGAATGTGCTTGATTTGTCTCTGCCTGTCCCGGGTGGATTCCTGACTGTGGGGTGGAGTGGGCAGGATAGGGGCTGTCGGGACTTGTCTCCCCCTCCCCCTGCGCTCCAGCACTTATTACACAAAGATTTAACCTTCGCCTCTCCTAAACCACTGTCGATAATATCCATCCCCACCACAGCTGTACATTCAAAATCAGAGCCATCAGTATAACCAAAAACTGAAGTACAGAATGGAGAAATAATTAGCAATGAATTTTTAACCACACATCACAGGTCATCAGTCAACGTGGCAATACGCTTCTCAACATTTACAGGCATGGAAATAAGACTTCTATTGCATAGCACTGTCACCCATTCCAGATTTGAAAGAGAAAGTAGCGGGGTTCCGAAAAAATTAGCATTATACATCCCCACGTTTTGTTACAACTGTTTAAATAAAGTACCTGTAGTTTTTCTTTTCATTGTTAACATCCCGACAACCTTTTACACATACAACTTTAAAGTTAAAGCTCTTTTCAAATTGGCTGCTGTAGTGCTCTGGGGTTTGAGATCCTCTAAATCAATGCAGGAAGAGCATTAAAAAAACATAACCAGTGCTCTGACTTTTCTGTTCCGTACCACATCATGGATCGTTATTGCTGTGTTACCTGTGGGCAATAATCCTTACACTATCAGTGCACTAGAGCAGACATTTTGAACATTGTGAGACAATGGCGTTAAGCTGCTTTTGAATGTTTCCTGAGAATTAAAATGTGAGTGGAATGGGTTACCTAGCCATGTTGTTGATACTGAATCACTTTGTCTTTTAAGAACCAACTTGGCAAAGTTCAGCTTCTAGCACCCTGCCAAGCATACTGTCTGAGGACCCCGGTCTGAGGACCCCTGTGTCTGCTGGTTTTCATTCCAACTAAGCTCTCAATTACTTAACTAGACCCTGAATTGAACTGAAACTTTGCTTAATTAGACCTTTTTTAATTGTTTTCAGCTCTTAAACAGTTGCAGAGTTCAGGTTGCTTATAAAATGTTATAGGTAACTTGAAACTTGCAACTGTTTTAAGAGCTGAAAACAATTAAAAAGGTCTAATTAAGCAAATTATCAGTTCAGTTAAGGGTCTAGTTAAGTAACTGAGAGCTCAGTTGGAATGAAAACCAGCAGACACAGGGGTCCCCCAGGACCAGGGTTGAAAACCACTGCTGTAGACAGGCCAAATGGCCTCTTCTCGTTCATAAAGATAAACACGCCCCCTCCACTGTGCAGATAAACACGCCCCCTCCACTGTGCAGATAAACACGCCCCCTCCACTGCAGTGGCAACTTTAAAAATAAATAAATAAAAACAATTATCAAGCCATACAAACCAAACAGGGCCGATACTCAACAGTAATAATTTACAGTTGTGATTGTACTTTACATACAAATGAATTGAAATACTCCAGCACTGTACACGCACACCTACAGCATTAAAGGGCAGCAGTGTGGAGTAGTGGTTAGGGCTCTGGACTCTTGACTGGAGGGTCGTGGGTTCAGTCCCAGGTGGGGGACACTGCTGCTGTACCCTTGAGCAAGGTACTTTACCTAGATTTCTCCAGTAAAAACCCAACTGTATAAATGAGTAATTGTATGTAAAAATAATGTGATATCTTGTAGCAATTGTAAGTCGCCCTGGATAAAGGCGTCTGCTAAGAAATAAATAATAAAGGGGCAGTACTGCGGCTTCAAGTGCCGTTTGATTTTTTGTGTTCGTTATTCCCACTTGGCAACCTCAGAACGCTGCTGCTCCCTCAGTAATAGCATGCAAATGGCTGGGACAGCAGAGTTGAAAGGTGAGTGAATCAGGAAGTACTCATAACTAGAATTCAACAGGCTCAGATAAAATCACAATTCAGTATTGGAGGAAATTCATTATATCCAGTGGAGGCAGTCTTTCCATCCCGTCCCTCTGTTGGTACCTAGGTTGTGATCGATGGAGAATACAATACTGAAATTGCTAAGATCCTTCATGAGCTCAGCTTAAGGGGACGATGCTGTGTCAGTATGTGGCTGACATGGTTCAGAGGACTGCTTGTATTCTGAATGTATTTGTAATTCACTCTCCATGTTAACATGGATGGAGTCAGTATGAACCTGCACAGACAGGCACTGCAGTATTGAATACCGGGACTCACATTGTTTAGATGAAGACATTTCTGAGTCAACATAAACTCCTAGGTCTTTTTCATAGATTCCTGTTTCAATTTCAGTATCTCCCATATGGTATTTATAATGCACATTTTTGTTGCCTGCGTCTGCCCAGTTCTGAATGCTGTCTAGATCATTTTGAATGACCTTTGCTGCTGCAGCAGTGTTTGCCACTCCTCTCACTGAAGGACACTCCTCCCCTTTGAAGAATTCGACCGACATGCTTTCAACCAGTAACAACAAGACCCACAAAACACTGCTGAGTTGAAATGAGGAAAGGAAACAAGGAAAGAAATGGCCTCCTCGTTTGTAGGTTTTGTTCTTGAGACAGATTTACAGTATTGAATTATTTTCTTAGCTAATGGTTCATTTTAAATATTGGTGTGCAATAGAAGCTGCTGCAGATTGCTACGTGTGCACAGGCTGTTACAAGACAGCTTTCAAACACACTGCTAAGGGGCTGGCTCCCCGGAGTCACACACATACACCTAGTTAGTTCTGTTTGTTTGGAGTGGATTGCTCTCAGATGTATAATTGCACAGGAATGGTGTTGGATTGTTGAGGCAGGAACCAGACAGTGACGTCTCTTCAGGGTAAAATGAAGAGCTTGGACTGGTGCTGCTCTCTCCCTGGCAGTTCAGTTGTAGTCCTCCTTTGTGCTGAATCTGGCCCAGCAGCTATTGAATGAAATGAACCCGTGAAGGGTGGTCTGGGAGAGCAGTGGCGTCACACTTTATAGAAACATGTTGCTCTAGAATTCATTCTGTCTATGAGTTGGGCTTTAAGCTTGGTATCCTGGATTCCGCAGGGTGTTTCAGCATTTCTCAGGTAACTCAGTGTCGTCTGTATTTGTCACATTCCGTGTGGTGACATCATCACGTATCATAGTTGTAATGGACTTATAAAATGCAGCTTACAGTACTTTAGTTGTTTTTTCACAATGTAATGCGCTACCAAATTTCATTACCCATTGAAAGAGGATCCATTACACTTTCAAGTTGCTAAAAAATCCCCACAATCTGATCCTCCCAAAAAGGATGCTAAATATTACAATCAAGTTCCATCCCAGGGGGATTCAAGAAACATGCAAAAAAGCAAGTGTGACCTACTATGGACAAACAAAAGGGCAGACAGACACCCCCATACATCCCCAGTATCTAATACTACTACTAATAACGTATGCTAAATAATGTTTTCAAGATATATGGAAACATGTGAAGTGCACTCATGGGGGATAGAGGTCTGTATTGTTTGTTTTTGTGATACAAGGCCAAAAGCACAACATAACTTGTTGTAGTAGTTCCTTAATGAATGAAGTGTGTTTTATAGTTGGTATAAATACACTCAACAGAGAACACACGCAATACAACCACGATAAGAGAGAACACGCGCAGTGCAACCACGATAAGAGAGAACACAACCTCAGTGAGGTACTTCGTGCTAATGGAATTTCATCTGTGGTGATGAACGCTTGTTTTTTCAGATCCATGGAGTGTGTTTGTGTTCTGGGTTGAGATCCATGTCACTGTTTCCTAGTCTCGTTGGGGGTGTGCAGCGATCTGGCTGACACAATGCAGACTGGCCTGGGGCTCTGTATTGAGCGGGCTGACTCACTGACCCGTTTCTCAGCTACACAACCAGAGCAGCAGAGGGAAATGAATCATACTGTACATGGGAGTCTAAAGGGGGAATCTCATTGTACAGCAGATACCTGAGATTCATGCTTGCTTACAGCAGCTCAGTGTTGTGGCTGCTGTGATGTTGCAGAGACAACTCTGTAGAAAAGATGAATATTGAATAAATAACCTTGCACTGCACACATCCTACTGCCTAAACACTACAGCTGACCTACATTTCTGACCTGCATATCTTCTGGTTAAATGTAAAATATAAAAAAATTCTAGACATTTAACATGAAGTTTAAAACTCTGGTTGGTGAGGAAGGACTGCCCCTGACACACATTAGGTATATCAGGGAAATAATAAATAGACTGTAAACTGAGCCCTCTATTGCATTTGATTCACTGGCATCCCTCCGCCTCCCTCATTGTAGTGCTTCTTGAGTGAACAGGAAGTGTGTTTATACTTGGTATGAATACATGCTCTCCCTATCTCATTTCATTTGTCTTTTAACAAAGTAGTCCATCAATCATTTGATCTTATTATGCATCATTCAGGTGGCTCATAAGGACCATCACGTGCATTGTGATACACAGTGTCGCATCATGACATGCATATTGCGCTGGTTATCGTTTGACTTTAGTGTGTCGGTACACCCCTGCAGAGTGGGTGGAGCTCATGGTAACACTTCACCATAAAATGATAGAGAATAAAACATAGACTGTAACAAGAAAATAACAACCCTACCCAGCCCAGCCCAGTCACGACAGCATCTCCAGACATCAGCATAAACTAACAAGAAAATAACAGAACCCATCCCAGCCCAGCCCAGCCCAGTCACGACAGCATCTCCAGACATCAGCATAAACTAACAAGTAAATTACAGAACCCATCTCAGCCCAGCCCAGTCACGACAGCATCTCCAGACATCAGCATAAACTAACAAGAAAATAACAGAACCCATCCCAGCCCAGCCCAGCCCAGTCACGACAGCATCTCCAGACATCAGCATAAACTAACAAGAAAATAACAGAACCCAGCCCAGCCCAGCCCAGTCACGACAGCATCTCCAGACATCAGCATAAACTAACAAGAAAATAACAGAACCCATCCCAGCCCAGCCCAGCCCAGTCACGACAGCATCTCCAGACATCAGCATAAACTAACAAGTAAATTACAGAACCCATCTCAGCCCAGCCCAGCCCAGTCACGACAGCATCTCCAGACATCAGCATAAACTAACAAGAAAATAACAGAGCCCAGCCCAGCCCAGTCACGACAGCATCTCCAGACATCAACATAAACTAACAAGAAAATAACAGAACACATCCCAGCCCAGCCCAGCCCAGTAACGACAGCATCTCCAGACATCAGCATAAACTAACAAGAAAATAACAGAACACATCCCAGCCCAGCCCAGCCCAGTAACGACAGCATCTCCAGACATCAGCATAAACTAACAAGAAAATAACAGAACCCATCTCAGCCCAGCCCAGTCACGACAGCATCTCCAGACATCAACATAAACTAACAAGAAAATAACAGAACCCAGCCCATCCCAGCCCAGTCACGACAGCATCTCCAGACATCAACATAAACTAACAAGAAAATAACAGAACACATCCCAGCCCAGCCCAGCCCAGTCACGACAGCATCTCCAGACATCAGCATAAACTAACAAGTAAATTACAGAACCCATCTCAGCCCAGCCCAGTCACGACAGCATCTCCAGACATCAACATAAACTAACAAGAAAATAACAGAACCCAGCCCATCCCAGCCCAGTCACGACAGCATCTCCAGACATCAACATAAACTAACAAGAAAATAACAGAACAGAACCCAGCCCAGCCCAGTCCAGTCAAGACAGCATCTCCAGACATCAAGACCTTAATGTGGTAAAGTAGATATTCAGTTATCTTCACAAGGCCCTGGGAAAATGTGGTGAATTCTGAGCTTTGTCAGTTGACTATCTCAGGAAGTTTTTTTTTCCCTTCCCAGACAGCATGTAGTATCTAATGACGCGCATGTAGTATCTAATGACGCGCATGTAGTATCTAATGACGCGCATGTAGTATCTAATGACGCACATGTAGTATCTAATGACGCGCATGTCCCCAAGAGTCATCGGCTTGTTTCTTACTGAGACCCTTTGTTCCAGCTCTAAAAGAGATTTACTGTATGGATGGCAGATACAGCAGAAAGGGTTCAATCACTTAAAGAAGCCCCTGTTTTGGAGTTCCGCTCGGCGTGGGAACTGAGGATTGGAACAAACACGTTGTGAAATCTAATCTGAGAGAAGAAATGTTAAGTCTTATAAATGATTTCATTTATAACCAAATGAAACTAAACGGTTATTGTGGTGTTTTTTTTTTTTTCATTCCAGGCAGGTAGTTTCAGCTGTACAGTAAGTGTTCAAGGTTTCTGGTACACAAACCTTCAAAGACATGCTCCTGCTATACCTACAGCAGTAGGAGGTTATGCACCCCATTGCCGAGCTCAAAGCTGTTTATTAATTTTTCTTTCTGAGAATGCAGAACCTTCCAGGGGACATAGTGCAAGGGGCTGGCAGACCTCTGTGCGGTATTTCATTTGCTCTAATCATGAGTAAATGTCGACCCAGGAGACTTTTTCGACCTGAAAAAAGAAACAAGGACCAGGGGTCACAAATGGAGATTAGATAAAGGGGCATTCAGAACTGAAAATAGGAGGCACTTTTTTACACAGAGAATTGTGAGGGTCTGGAACCAACTCCCCAGTAATGTTGTTGAAGCTGACACCCTGGGATCCTTCAAGAAACTGCTTTATGAGATTCTGGGATCAATAAGCTACTAACAACCAAACGAGCAAGATGGGCTGAATGGCCTCCTCTCTGAGTTGTAGAATTGCCCCATGTTGAGTTTCCTCTCTGAGTTGTAGAATTGCACCATGTTGAGTTTCCTCTCTGAGTTGTAGAATTGCACCATGTTGAGTTTCCTCTCTGAGTTGTGGAATTGCACCATGTTGAGTTTCCTCTCTGAGTTGTAGAATTGCACCATGTTGAGTTTCCTCTGAGTTGTAGAATTGCACCATGTTGAGTTTCCTCTCTGAGTTGTAGAATTGCACCATGTTGAGTTTCCTCTCTGAGTTGTAGAATTGCACCATGTTGAGTTTCCTCTCTTGTAGAATTGCACCATGTTGAGTTTCCTCTCTGAGTTGTAGAATTGCACCATGTTGAGTTTCCTCTCTGTTGTAGAATTGCACCATGTTGAGTTTCCTATCTATGTATCTATTTTATAATGCATCACATTTTGTTTTTTAAAGTTTAGTAAGGCATCTTGTCGAACTCCATAGATTTCACATAAGAAAATAAGAAAGTTTACAAACGAGAGGAGGCCATTCAGCCCATCTTGCTCGTTTGATTGTTAGTAGCTTATTGATCCCAGAATCTCATCAAGCAGCTTCTTGAAGGATCCCAGGGTGTCAGCTTCAACAACATTACTGGGGAGTTGGTTCCAGACCCTCACAATTCTCTGTGTAATAAAGTGCCTCCTGTTTTCTGTTCTGAATGCCCTTTTATCTAATCTCCATTTGTGACCCCTGGTCCTTGTTTCTTTTTTCAGGTCAAAGAAGTCCCCTGGGTCGACATTGTCTATACCTTTTAGGATTTTGAATGTTTGAATAAGATCGCTGCAGAGTCTTCTTTGTTCAAGACTGAATAGATTCAATTCTTTTTAGCCTGTCTGCATACGACATGCCTTTTAAAAACCCGGGTAATTCTGGTTGCTCTTCTTTGCACTCTTTCTAGAGCAGCAATATCCTTTTTGTAACGAGGTGACCAGAACTGAACACAATATTCTAGGTGACATCTTACTAATGCATTGTAAAGTTTTAACATTACTTCCCTTTATTTAAATTCAACACTTCTCACAATATAGCCGAGCATCTTGTTGGCCTTTTTTTATAGCTTCCCCACATAGTCTAGATGAAGACATTTCTGAGTCAACATAAACTCCTTTTTCATAGTTCCCCTGTTCAATTTCAGTATCTCCCATATGATATTTATAATGCACATTTTTATTGCCTGCATGTAATACTTTACACTTTTCTCTATTAAATTTAATTTGCCATGTGTCCGCCCAGTTCTGAATGCTGTCTAGATCATTTTGAATGACCTTTGCTGCTGCAACAGGAATAGCAGAGGACCTAATACTGATCCCTGTGGTACACCACTGGTTACCTCGCTCCATTTTGAGGTTTCTCCTCTAATCAGTACTTTCTGTTTTCTAGATGTTAACCACGCCTTAATCCACGTGCATGCATTTCCTTGAATCCCTACTGCGTTCAGTTTGAGAATTAATCTTTTATGCAGGACTTTGTCAAAAGCTTTCTGGAAATCTAAATAAACCATGTCGTATGCTTTGCAATTATCCATTTTCAATGTTGCATCCTCAAAAAAGTCAAGTAGATTAGAACCATGCTGACTGTCTCCCAGGATATTGTTACCATATAGGTAATTTTCCATTTTGGATCTTATTATAGTTTCCATAAGTTTACATATAATAGAAGTCAGGCTTATTGGTCTGTAGTTACCTGGTTCGGTTTTGTCTCCCTTTTTGTGGATCGGTATTACGTTTGCAATTTTCCAATCTGTCGGTACAACCCCTGTGTCAAGAGACTGTTGCATGATCTTGGTTAGCGGTTTGTAAATAACTTCTTTCATTTCTTTGAGTACTATTGGGAGGATCTCATCGGGCCCAGGGGATTTGTTTATTTTAAGAGCTCCTAGTCCCTTTAACACTTCTGCCTCAGTTATGCTAAAGTTATTTAAAATTGGATAGGAACAGGTCGACATGTGGGGCATGTTGTCTGTGTCCTCCTTTGTAAAAACCTGTGAAAAGTAATCATTTAATATATTTGCTATTTTTTTTCTTCATCTATGATTTTGCCATTTGTGTCTCTTAGACATTTAACCTCTTCTTTGAATGTTCTCTTGCTGTTATATTATTGGAAAACATTTTGGAATTGGTTTTAGCCCCCTAGCAATATTGATTTCTATCTCTCTCTGGCCTTTCTATCTTCCTTTTTGACTTGTGTTTGCAGTTCCAAGTACTCTTTCTGTGTACTTTGTTTTTGGTCCCTTTTAAACGCTCTGTAAAGTGCCTTTTTTCGCTGAATATTTTTTTTAATTGATCTATTAAACCATTTTGGCCATTTTATTTTAGATTTAGATTTGTCTACTTTTGGGATGTAATTGTTTTGCGCCTCTAGTACTACATTTTTAAAAAACAGCCATCCTTTTTCTGTGGATGTTTTCGCTATTTTACTACAATCTACTTCTGTTAGTCTCTGTTTCATACCTTCATAGTTTGCTTTTCTGAAATTGTAAACCTTAGCTTTAGTCATTACTTTTGGGGTTTTAACCCTTTGCGGTCCATTATCGGACCTGGGCCGACATTGCAATTATTCCTATCCTGTCCATTGTCGGACCCTGTCCGACATCATCAAAAAAACGCAAAAAACGGGTTTCTAGTCGTTTTTACTCTGGAAAAAGTCGAGAAAACCATTCAATGGCTGAGTGGGAGCAACAGGAGCCAAGACAAGCCGATAAAAAAAGGCGTATCTCATGAATAGTCATACCTGCCCCTAGCATCCCATATGGCCGGTCATAAGGAAACAAGCTGGCTGATACTGCATCAGCGCACAGAGACTATCACGGACATTTGCAGAGCTTTTTTGAGATGTTATAGTAATAAAATAATGACTTGGATTGCATTATTGAGGAGTTTGGTGATAAAACGAGTGATCAGGAGATGATTGATCGGTATGTACGACTATTATTATTATTATTATTATTATTATTATTATTATTATTATTATTATTATTATTTATTTCTTAGCATATGTGAAAGCGATAGCGAAAGAAAGGGTGGGGCGGGGCTGAGATGCCTAGTGAGTGCTTTGTTGATATGCAGGGCCTTTTAAACCCGTTTGACTGTGAAAAAAAAATACTTTTAAAACAGCGCGTCTAAAATTAACTGCGCGTGTGAAAATAACTTGGACCTGATGCGCCTGACGCGCACTTAATAAATGGACTGCAAAGGGTTAAAAAATACTTCAAATGAGACCATGTTGTGGTCTGAGTTTGCCAATGGCTCTCTGACCTCTGTTTTAGTTATTCTGTCTTCATTTTTTGAAAAGACCAAATCAAGGCATGCCTCCCCTCTAGCCGGTGCCTTGACAAATTGCGTTAGGAAGCAGTCATTTGTCATTTCCACCATTTGAATTTCGTCCATCATGCTCCCCACCGGGTTCTCCCATTTTATACGGGGGACGTTGAAATCCCCCATTAGTATGGCTTCTCCTTTTCTACACGCATTTCGAATGTCATTGTATAACAGATTATTTTGCTCAGCGTCTGAATTTGGCAGTCTATAGCATGCTCCTATTATTATGCCCTTTGAACTGTGAAACTTTCAATTTCTAAAAATGAAAATAAAAACGTGTCCGAAGGGGATATGGAGTCTGGCTAACCTTCTATTACACTTTAAGTATCTAGAGAAGTGAAGAAAGTTGTTTTGGACTTTCTTTCAAACTGAGATTATCAGAGTCTTGGAGTATGAAGGCATCAGTCCATCCCTGTATGACAAACTTGTGTTTTTACACAGGTGATCTGCTTTGTCATTCATGGATGCCTGTAGCTGGGGATATAAGTGACCCAGGCTGTGTCCTATTATATAAAGTTCTTTAGTACAGGAGCTTTCCAATCCACAGTGCTTAATAAACTCCACAAAGCACAGCATGCCAGGTATCTCTCAGTTCCTGTTACACTATGACAAGGCGCCTGCTGTGATGATGTCACAAAGCCATGTTGAGATTTCACTTCTCCAGCAGTTGTTAGGAAGTGGATTTCACTTCTCACATCCACTTTCACTCTGTGAGAGCAGCTCGGTGTCTGCACTAGCTCTCACAAAGCTGGCAGGTTGGGTCCTAGCGTCTGCAGTGCTGCGTGAGATGAGGAATGTTCTGGAAAGCCTTGCTTCTCACCGGGAGCTCCCAAACCAAACCCGGCCTGCATGCCAAAGCAAAAGCATTCCTGTTAAATGTACCCACTGTCCTGTCCCAATTAAGACTGCACGACAGGCTATTCATTTAATTTGTTCTCGTGAAAATCCCTGCATCCCAAATTAGAACGTGTCAGATAACAGCCAAGCATCCCCTGTGCGCAACAGGACTTGTGCGAATTCTCATCAGCTCTGCTAAGGATGGAACTTCTTTGTCAAGTAGACAGACCATTTAAAAAGTGTCAAACTACACTGCTAGTACCCTAATATTCAGATACATATCAAACGCACCCAATCACTTTGACTGTAAAATAAGTTTCTTGGAGATCCTGCATTATTATTATTATTATTATTATTATTATTATTATTATTATTATATTATTATTTTTATTTCTTAGCAGAGGCCCTTACCCAGGGCCACTTACAGTTGTATACAAAAAATACATATCAAGAATTACAGTAACATTAAGAGCAAGATATAAAATACAATGACTTAAGTCCTAATAAGAGCAAATACAAAACACAGTACGATTTGATATCGGGGCAGTTCAAGAGCAGGTAACAGTGTTGATAGTTACATCAGGGTTAGATACAAGTGCGAGTGAAGTACAAAATACTACAGATTGGGTTAAGTGCAGGATTAAATACAGTAAAATAGGGAGCAGATAAGTGCAAGTTAAAGTGCATTAAGGGCAGAGTGCTATATTGTTCAGAAGGGAAGAGTTGAGTTTTACAGGTGTTGTTTGAAGAGGTGTGTCTTGAGGAGGCGCCGGTGGTCAGGGACTGGGCAGTCCTGACATCCACAGGAAGGTCATTCCATCACTGCAGGGCGAGGGTGGAGAAGGAGCAGGCTCTGCAGGCAGGGGAGTGTAGAGGAGGTAGAGCCAGTCTTCTAGTGCAGGCGGAGCGGAGAGGTCGGGTGGGGGTGTAGGGAGAGATGAGGGTCTGGAGGTAGCTGGGTGCAGTCTGGTCAAGGCATCGGTAGGCGAGTACAAGAGTCTTGAACTGGATGCGAGCATTGATCAGGAGCCGGTGGAGTGAGCGGAGCAGTGGAATTGCGTGGGAGAAGCGAGGCAGAGAGAACACTAGGAGAGCAGCGGAGTTCTGGATGAGCTGGAGCGGACGGGTGGCGGACGCAGGGAGGCTGGCCAGGAGGGAGTTGCAGTAGTCTAGGCGGGAGAGTACCAGGGCCTGGACGAGGAGTTGCGTGGAGTAGTTGGTGAGGAAGGGTCGGATTCTTCATATGTTGCTCAGGAAGAATCGGTAGGTGCGTGCTAGAGTGGAGATGTGCTGGGAGTAGGAGAGGCAGAGGTCCAGGGTTCTTGGCTGCGGAGTAGGGAGAGTGTGGTAGATTCCAGAGGAATGGAGATACAGAGATCAGAGGAGGGGGAAGATGAGGAGGGTGTGATGGAGAGAATGCTGAGCATCACTTGTGCTCCATCACGTATATCTTATCCCTGACTAAAGGACATTACTTTATATTTTGTGTATCGCTAATAACTAATTGTTAAAGTAATCTTACATGAATACATATTGCAAGTGTAACCATCATGGGTTAAAAATTAAAATATTTTAGACTGACTTGAAACGGGTGTTTTCAAGATGGGGTGGAGAAAGAAAGAAGAAATGTATGTTGTTTTGAGGTTCAGTGGTGGCTGTGGCTGGTTATGGCCAGGAATAGGTGCATATATTCATGGCAATAACACAGGCTGCTGTAAACATTTTATTTATTATTTCAAACTCTTGATAATGTTTCCCTATGATAAGGCTTTAGAAACGCTGTATAGTTTTAGGACACTGTTTTAGTTTTTAATCGGGATTGATTTTTTTGCCGGTGTATGGGTTGCAGGGCGCCGCCATCTTGAGGAGCGCGCGCACGCATTCACAGGGACACTAATATAGCTGGCTCAATACAAGTATTTGGGGGAGTGCTAGATTAGGTTTTGTATTGTTCTGTATTATGTATATACAGACGTGCTCAAATTTGTTGGTACCCCTCCACAAAAAACGAAGAATGCACAATTTTCTCTGAAATAACTTGAAACTGACAAAAGTAATTGGCATCCACCATTGTTTATTCCATATTTAATAGAAATCAGACTTTGCTTTTGATTTTTTATTCAACATAATATTGTAAATAATAAAACAAATGAAAATGGCATGGACAAAAATGATGGGACCGCTAACCTAATATTTTGTTGCACAACCTTTAGAGGCAATCACTGCAATCAAACGTTTTCTGTAGCTCTCAATGAGATTTCTGCACCTGTTAACAGGTAGTTTGGCCCACTCTTCCTGAGCAAACTACTCCAGCTGTTTCAGGTTTGATGGGTGCCTTCTCCAGACTGCAAGTTTCAGCTCTTTCCATAGATGTTCGATAGGATTCAGATCAGGACTCATAGAAGGCCACTTGAGAATAGTCCAATGTTTTGTTCTTATCCATTCTTGGGTGCTTTTAGCTGTGTGTTTTGGGTCATTATCCTGTTGGAGGACCCATGACCTGCGACTGAGACAGAGCTTTCTGACACTGGGCAGTACGCTTCGCCCAGAATGCCTTGATAGTCTTGAGATTTCATTGTGCCCTGCACAGATTCAAGGCACCCTGTGCCAGGCGCAGCAAAGCAGACCCAAAACATAACCGAGCCTCCTCCATGTTTCACTGTAGGTATGGTGTTCTTTTCTTTGAAAGCTTCATTTTTTCGTCTGTGAACATAGAGCTGATGTGACTTGCCAAAAGCTCCAGTTTTGACTCATCTGTCCAAAGGACATTCTCCCAGAAGGATTGTGGCTTGTCAATATGCATTTTAGCAAATTCCAGTCTGGCTTTTTTATGTTTTTCTTTCAAAAGTGGAGTCCTCCCGGTCTTCTTCCATGGAGCCCACTTTCGCTCAAAAAGCGACGGATGGTGCGATCAGAAACTGACGCATCCTTCACCTTGGAGTTCAGCTTGTATCTCTTTGGCAGTTATCCTTGGTTCTTTTTCTACCATTTGCACTATCCTTCTGTTCAATCTGGGGTCGATATTCCTCTTGCAGCCGCGCCCAGGAGGTTGGCTACAGTTCCATGGACCTTAAACTTTAATAATATTTGCAACTGTTGTCACAGGAACATCAAACTGCTTGGAGATGGTCTTGTAGCCTTTACCTTTACCATGCTTGTCTATTATTTTCTTTCTGATCTCCTCAGACAACTCTCTCTTTTGCTTTCTCTGGTCCATGTTCAGTGTGGTGCACACAATGATACCAAACAGCACAGTGACTACTTTTCTCCATTTAAATAGGCTGAATGACTGATTACAAGATTGGAGACATGTGTACTAATTAAAGAAACGAATTAGTTTGAAATATCACTATAATCCAATTATTTATTATCTTTTCTAAGGGGTACCAACAAATGTGTCCAGGCCATTTTAGAATATCTTTGTAGAAAAAGCAATAATTCATCTCTTTTCACAGCTTCTTTGCTTTATTCTATGACATACCAAAGGCATGCAAGTATACATGATAAAATAGCTTTTAATTTCATCACTTTTCAGGAGGAATGAAGCATTATTTCAATGAGCTGTAAGGGTACCAACAAATTTGAGCACATCTGTATGTTAGCGCTCTGATTTTTGATATCATTGCATGTATGAATTCAATATTGTGCAATGTATTACCTGAAAGAAGGGGACCAGAGTATATTTTTATTTTTTATATATTTGGGTCTTGAGATAGTCCAGGGGAGAGGCTAGGTGGAGAAAAAAAAAAGAGAGAGAGAGAGAGAGAGAGAGAGAGAGATGATTGAGGGGGGAGAGAGGTGGCAGGCTGTAGTTTTTGGGGGTCTAGAGAGTAGCTGTGTGCTCTGAAAAATGTATTCAATACCAAAAAGAATATTTATAAATAAGAACATAAGAAAGTTTACAAACGAGAGGAGGCCATTCAGCCCATCTCACTTGTTTGGTTGTTAGTAGCTTATTGATCCCAGAATCTCATCAAGCAGCTTCTTGAAGGATCCCAGGGTGTCAGCTTCAACAACATTACTGGGGAGTTGGTTCCAGACCCTCACAATTCTCTGTGTAAAAAAGTGCCTCCTAATTTCTGTTCTGAATGCCCCTTTATCTAATCTCCATTTGTGACCCCTGGTCCTTGTTTCTTTTTTCAGGTCAAAGAAGTCCCTGGGTCGACATTGTCTATACCTTTTAGGATTTTGAATGTTTGAATCAGATCGCCACAGTAGTCTTCTTTGTTCAAGACTGAATAGATTCAATTCTTTTAGCCTGTCTGCATACAACATGCCTTTTAAACCCGGGATAATTCTGGTTGCTCTTCTTGCACTCTTTCTAGAGCAGCAATATCCTTTTTGTAACGAGGTGACCAGAACTGAACACAATATTCTAGGTGAGGTCTTACTAATGCATTGTAAAGTATTAACATTACTTCCTTGATTTAAATTCAACACTTCTCACAATATATCCGAGCATCTTGTTGGCCTTTTTATAGCTTCCCCACATTGTCTAGATGAAGACATTTCTGAGTCAACATAAACTCCTAGGTCTTTTTCATAGTTCCTTCTTCAATTTCAGTATCTCCCATATGATATTTATAATGCACATTTTTATTGCCTGCATGCAATACTTTACACTTTTCTCTATTAAATGTCATTTGCCATGTGTCTGCCCAGTTCTGAATGCTGTCTAGATCATTTTGAATGACCTTTGCTGCTGCAACAGTGTTTGCCACTCCTCCTATTTTTGTGTCATCTGCAAATTTAACAAGTTTGCTTACTATACAAGAATCTAAATCATTAATGTAGATTAGGAATAGCAGAGGACCTAATACCTAGCTCCATTTTGAGGTTTCTCCTCTAATCAGTACTTTCTGTTTTCTATATGTTAACCACTCCCTAATCCATGTTTATGCATTTCCTTGAATCCCTACTGCGTTCAGTTTGAGAATTAATCTTTTATGCGGGACTTTGTCAAAAGCTTTCTGGAAATCTAAATAAACCATGTCGTATGCTTTGCAATTATCCATTTTCAATGTTGCATCCTCAAAAAAGTCAAGTAGATTAGAACCATGCTGACTGTCTCCCAGGATATTGTTACCATATAGGTAATTTTCCATTTTGGATCTTCTTATAGTTTCCATAAGTTTACATATAATAGAAGTCAGGCTTATTGGTCTGTAGTTACCTGGTTCGGTTTTGTCTCCCTTTTGTGGATCAGTATTACGTTGCAATTTTCCAGTCTGTCGGTACAACCCCTGTGTCAAGAGACTGTTGCATGATCTTGGTTAGTGGTTTGTAAATAACTTTTTCATTTCTTTGAGTACTATTGGGAGGATCTCATCCGGCCCAGGGATTTGTTTATTTTAAGAGCTCCTTGTCCCTTTAACACTTCTGCCTCTGTTATGCTAAAGTTATTTAAAATTGATAGGAACAGGTCGACATGTGGGGCATATTGTCCATGTCCTCCCTTTGTAAAAAACCTGTGAAAAGTAATCATTTAATATATTTGCTATTTTTTTTTCTTCATCTATGATTTTGCCATTTGTGTCTCTTAGACATTTAACCTCCTCTTTGAATGTTCTCTTGTTGTTATAATATTGGAAAACATTTTGAATTGGTTTTAGCCCCTTAGCAATATTGATTTCTATCTCTCTGGCCTTTCTAACTTCTTTTAGACTTGTGTTTGCAGTTCCAAGTACTCTTTCTGTGTACTTTGTTTTTGGTCCCTTTTAAATGCTCTGTAAAGTGCCTTTTTTCGCTGAATATTTTTTTTAATTGATCTATTAAACCAATTTGGCCATTTTGTTTTAGATTTAGATTTGTCTACTTTTGGGATGTAATTGTTTTGTGGATCTAGTACTACATTTTAAAAAAACAGCCATCCTTTTTCTGTGGATGTTTTCTCTATTTTACTCCAATCTACGTCTGTTAGTCTCTGTTTCATGCCTTCATAGTTTGCTTTTCTAAAATTGTAAACCTTAGCTTTAGTCATTACTTTTGGGGTTTTAAAAAATACTTCAAATGAGACCATGTTGTGGTCTGAGTTTGAGTTTTAGTTATTCTGTCTTCATTATTTGAACAGACTAAATTAACCCTCTAGTCGGTGCCTTGACAAATTGCGTTAGGAAGCAGTCATTTGTCATTTCCACCATTTCAATTTCGTCCGTCGTGCATAGTTGGGTTGAGTTTAAAATATTGCATTCTTTATTTTTTTTTTTTTTTTTTTTTTTTAAATTTCTGATTGAAGTTCAACAGTAAATATTTGCATTTTATTACTTCTCCTGTCTGCTTCCTGCATAACATCAGCCAGTTGACCTCACTATCTTAGAGGGGAAGAAAAGGAGGTCAGATTTAGAGAGGTTGAGTTTGAGGTGATGCAGGTGCATCCAGGAGGAGATAGCAGACAGACAGGTAGAGATACGGGAGGGGATGGTGAGGTCATGGGGGGTGGGGGAGAGGAGAGGAGAGGAGAGCAAGATCTGAGCATCATCAACATAGAAATGGTATGAGAAACCATAGGATGCAGGGAGCGGGTGTAGAGAGAGAACAGGAGAGGACCCAAGACTGATCCTTGGGACTTCTGTTGAGAGAGGGTGAGATGTGGAGGTTGAGCTGCGTCAGGTTACCTGGTAGGTGCGGTCGGAGAGGTAGGAGGAGAACCAGGCCAGAGCAGTGCCAGAGATTCCCAGGTCAGTGAGAGAGGATAGGAGAATAGAGAGATCGACAGTCGACAGTGTCAAAAGCAGCAGAGAGATCGAGGAGAATTAGGACAGAGGAGAGAGAGGCAGCATGGGCAGAGTTTAGCGAGTTAGTGACAGACAGGAGAGCAGTTTCAGTGGAGTAAGCAGAGCGGAAACCAGATTGGAGGTGGTTGAGCAGAGAGTGGTTAGACAGGAAAGCAGAGAGCTGGCAGTGTACTGCCCGCTCGAGGGTTTTAGAGAGGAAGAGCAAGAGGGAGACAGGACAGTAGTTCTGGAGGGAGGGTAGGGTCGAAGGTAGATTTTTTGAGGAGGGGGGTGATAGAGGCTTGTTTGAAGGCAGAGGGAAAGAGGCCAGAGAGGAGAGAGGTGTTGAGAAGGGAGGAGATGAAGGGGAGTAGAGCAGGAGCAGCAGCTTGAAGGAGGTGAGTGGGGAGGGGGTCCAAGGCACACATGGTAGGTTTGTGGCCCTGGAGGAGGGAGGAGAGGTCAGTCTGAGAGGGGAGAGAAGGAGGGTGAGTTAGTAGGAGTTGGGGTTGGAGCGGGAGGGGGTGGGGGGGGAGAGGTGTTAGAATTTGCAGATATCAGAAATTTTAGAGGAGAAGAAATTGGCTAAGTCATCAGAGGAGGGAGGGAGGGAGGGAGGAGAGGGTAGAGAATAGTTTCCGGGGGTTGTTAGTGTAGGATTGGAAATAGGAGTGTTTAGCAGAGGAGAGTGTAGAGGAGGAGAAGGAGGAGGGAGCAGTAGAGGTCTAGGGCAGCAGGGAGTTTGGTTCTTTTCCATTTCTTTTCAGCAGAGCGCAGATCGGTTCTTGCTGAGCGGAGCACAGAAGAGAGGCAGGGGAGGGGAGGGGCGGGCAGTTCGGGAGGTGAGGGGACAGAGGGAGTCGAGGGAGGAGGTAGCAGAGTCTATAGAAAGTTGGGAGAAGGAGTCGATAGGAGGAAAGTGAGAGAGAGCAGTGGAGGCAAGGACAGGGGGGACAGAGAGCGGAAGTTACGGCAGGGGTAGAGGGTCCAGTTGACGACCAGCTTTGTGGGTAGGAGGGTATGGAGAGAGACAAGTTATTATTATTTGTTTATTTAGCAGACGCCTTTATCCAAGGCAACTTACAGAGACTAGGGTGTGTGAACTATGCATCAGCTGCAGAGTCACTTACAACTACGTCTCACCCGAAAGACGGAGCACAAGGAGGTTAAGTGACTTGCTCAGGGTCACACAATGAGTCAGTGGTTGAGGTGGGATTTGAACCGGGGACCTCCTGGTTACAAGCCCATTTCTTTAACCACTGGACCACACAGCCTCCTGTGTATTACAGTTTTTCCCCAATCGCTTACATAGATTTCTTGAAACGTGTTACTTCCTCAAAACAGTTAACAACACTCAAAACTTTGAAGGAGAGGAAAGAATCCAGCAGAGTGGGTGAGGTTGGAAAGATGGATATTGAAGTCACCTAACAGGACAGTTGGGGTAGACAGAGAGGGGTGGGAGGAGAGTAGTCGAGTTCATCGAGAAAGTGAGTGAGAGGTTCAGGGGGACGGTTCAGTACAATTAGCAGGAGTTGACAGGGAGAGGTTAGTTGGACAGCGTGAAATTCAGAGGTGTTAACAGAGAGTGAGGAGAGGTCAGAGGGGACAGAAAAGAGTAAGGAGGGAGAGAGGAGAAGACCAGTCCCACCTCCCCGTCCAGTGAGACGCAGAGTATGGGACAGGACGTAGAGAGAGGACATGGCAGCAGGAGTTACAGTGTTATCAGGAGAGAGCCAGGTTTCAGTGAGAGCAAGGAAATCGAGAGAGAGGTGGGAGGCAAAGGCAGAGATGAAATCAGCTTTGTTAGCAGAAGAGTGACAGTTCCAGAGGGCACCAGAGAGAGTGCGGGAGGGAGGAGGGGGGAGGGGATGAGGTTAGAGGGGTTAGGGGAGTGGCGGTGGAGAGAGGACAGAGGATGGGAGTGAGAGGACAGAACAGGGATGCGAGACAGTCATGGCAGGACAGGTGAGACAGATAAGTATAGTAGTAGTTGTAGTGGGAGCAGGAGCGGTGGGGGGAGGGTACATACCTGTCTACTAGTTGGCGTCTTCCAGAGCGCTGATAGGTTCGGATTTTCTCCAACAGCCTCCCCTCACAGGTCTCTCCTTGCTGGACTCCCACAGTTAGACTCCCAGCTCTTTGGTAGAAAGGCTGTTCGGTTGGCTTCCACTTTGTGCTGGCGCACAAATAGGCTAGCTGTCATACTAAACTGCGCTAAAGACAATACATAAGCAATACAATAGTTTCAGTGCACTTCAATGGGATCACACAACTACAAAACGCTGTGTGGAAACCAATCAAATTGCAAATCAACATTTATTCAATTTAACCATAACTTGAATCCCCCAGTCATCAATATTAAAAAACTGAGGTCACATTTTCAAAGCATTCACTCCAGTCTTTAATTTAAGAGAAGATTCCATGGAAATGATACGCAGCTGAGAGGCAGACACTGCACTGAGGGTACAAGGCCATGAACAGCAGTGCTTAAAGGTTACAGACTGGAGTAAGCACTTTGAAAATACAGCACTGGGTCTTTTGGATGAATAATATTCAGATACTTTGTAATACTAAATAGCAAGAGATGCGGTCAATGCCTAATTGTGTGGAAGTTACTGTACAATCTGTAGGTATTGTGTCTCAACACTTCATTTTATTTTGCTTGCGTTTTACATTTAATGAATGTGTCATTAGAGTGTTGGTCATTATTTTTGTGCTTTATAATATTATACTTCCTCCAGAACTTGAGGGACTTCTCGTTTGAAATGTTTAATAACTTGGGGGCCTATTCACAATGCTTAAGGATTACTTTAAGTATTGGAGACGTGTTTCAGAGGATTGAGTTCAATCAATCAATCAATCAATCAATCAACCACTCAATCAATCAATCACTGAACCAATCAATCAATCAACTAATCAATCAACCACTCAATCAACCACTCAGTCAATCAACCAATCAATCACTGAACCACTCAATCAATCAATCAACCACTCAATCAATCACTGAACCACTCAATCAATCAATCAAATAATCAATCAACCACTCAATCAATCAATCAATCAACCACTCAATCAATCACTGAACCACTCAATCAATCAATCAATCAAATAATCAATCAACCACTCAATCAATCAATCAATCAACCACTCAATCAACCAATCAATCACTGAACCAATCAATTAATCAATCAATCAATCAGTCAGTCAATCCTTTATTTATATAGCACCTTGCATACACAAACTATATCAAAGCACTGCACAGGACAAAACAGAAAATCTAAATACAATTCATGTTTATAGAAATGAAAGAAAACAGAGTTTAGAATTCAGTTTAAAAAAAGGTAATCTAAAAAAGTAAGTTTTCAATTTTGACTTAGTCATGAACTGATGTAGCACTTCTGCTATGAGGTGGCAGTGCATTCCACAACCTGGGAGCACAGTGACTAAACGCTCTCTCCCTTCCTTTCTGTGTACACTTCTGCATCAGCTGATCTTAAATCACGAGAAGGTATATATGTGACTAGAAGCGCCTTTTATATAATCTGGTGTCATACCTTAAGTGCTTTTATAAGTCAGAAGTAATATTTTAAAATCAACTATAAACTTCACTGGGAGCCAGTGCTGGGAAGCCTAGCAGCTGTAGTGGAGCGTCTGTCTGTCTGTCTGTGGAATGCATGTCCCTGGGGATGGGGGTGTAGTGGAGCTGTCTGTCTGTCTGTCTGTCTGTCTGTGGAATGCATGTCCCTGGGGATGGGGGTGTAGTGGAGCTGTCTGTCTGTCTGTCTGTCTGTCTGTGGAATGCATGTCCCTAGGGATGGGGGTGTAGTGGAGCTGTCTGTCTTTCTGTGGAATGCATGTCCCTAGGGATGGGGGTGTAGTGGAGCTGTCTGTCTTTCTGTGGAATGCATGTCCCTAGGGATGGGGGTGTAGTGGAGCTGTCTGTCTTTCTGTGGAATGCATGTCCCTGGGGATGGGGGTGTAGTGGAGCTGTCTGTCTGTGGAATGCATGTCGCTGGAGATGAGGGTGTAGTGGAGCTGTCTGTCTGTCTGTCTGTGGAATGCATGTCCCTGGGGATGGGGGTGTAGTGGAGCTGTCTGTCTGTCTGTCTGTCTGTCTGTGGAATGCATGTCCCTGGGGATGGGGGTGTAGTGGAGCTGTCTGTCTGTGGAATGCATGTCGCTGGAGATGAGGGTGTAGTGGAGGTGGGTGACTGGGTACACCCTGCCACTGTGTGTATTATATTATTTGTTGAGTTATCATTTAAAATGTATTGTTTGTGTGTAAAAACACACTGTTATATTGTTATTGTTTGACAGCCTGGATGGGGTTAGAATGCCCCATAAAATCGTGAGAATGCATGGTCAGCAGTGAGTGCTTATTGATAAACTGGCTGTTGACCACGCATATGAGAAAACCCGTGCCGAATGTGGTCGCGGGATAATCTGGTAGCCAGTTAACCCACAAAATAAAAACCTGCAGCTTTGGCTGAACAAGGTTATTGTGTTCAGAGGTGGAATGAGAGTCAGGAGGAGGATTAAAAGAAATCCTAACAATTGCTACGCGTGCTGCCCATACTTGTTTGTTCCGTGTGATCAGTGAAGCGTGAGAACTGCCAGACTGTCTGTACAGCAAGGATAGTTTACGTCTTTTCAGGGTAAATCAGCCAAAAGCACCATTTCACTTTGATTTGTACTTCCCAACACTATTAGGTGAAATGTAGAAAAAAAAGTCAATACCTGTCATACAGTAAGAGAAAAATAAGTCGCCAAAGTAAGGTAAAATGTCCTTCTCCTTGCAACATATTTTTTTTTGCAGACCCCAGGCACTTTTATCCATGCATATGTATATTGCAGGACATCTGAGTTTAATGAGAAATTAACTTGTTTTGTCAACATGGAAATATACTAGAGAACGCATTTATTTTGACGTCCATATTAAACGATTTATTGATATTTTAAAAAGGACAAGTCGTACACATCGCACAAAAAAAAAAAACAATTTTTGAAGATCCCAGGGAGTTTTATCCACACATACAGTGCCTATAGAAAGTCTACACCCCCTTTAACTTTTTTCACATTTTGTTGTGTCAGTGCCTCAGAGTTTCATGTTAAATGAGGATTTTTTTCCCCACTTATCTACACACCATACTCCACACTGTTAAGGGGAAAAAGTTTTTATTGAGAAAAAAATTATATATTAAAAATACAAAACTGAAAGATCAGTTTGGAAGCACCTTTGGCAGAAATTACAGCCTTGAGTCTTTGCACACCTAGATTTGGCAATATTTGACCATTCTTCTTTACAAAACTGTTCAACCTCTGTCAAGTTCCTTGGGGAGTGTTGATGGACAGCAATCTTCAAGTCATGCTACAAATTTTCGATTGGATTTAGGTCAGGGCTTTGACTGGGCCACTCAAGGACATTTACCTTTTTGTTCCTTAGCCACTCCAGTGTAGCTTTGGCTGTGTGCTTTGGGTCGTTGTCATGCTGAAAGGTGAACTTCCATCCCAGTTTCAGCTTTCTTGCAGAGGGCAGTAGGTTTTTCTCAAGGACTTCTCTGTACTTTGCTCCATTCATTTTCCCTACTATTCTGACAAGTGCCCCAGTCCCTGTCGATGAGAAACATCTCCATAACATGATGCTGCCACCACCATGCTTCACAGTAGGGATCTTGTTCTTTGGGTGATGCGCTGTGTTGAGTTTGCGCCAAACATAGCGCTTTGCATTTAGGCCAAAAAGTTCCATTTTAGTTTCGTCAGATCACAAAACTTTTTGCCACATGGCTACAGAATCTCCTGAGTGTTTTTTTGCATTTTGTGTTTCTCTGCAAGAAAGCTGAAACTGGGATGGAAGTTCACCTTTCAGCATGACAACGACCCAAAGCACACAGCCAAAGCTACACTGGAGTGGCTAAGGAACAAAAAGGTATATGTCCTTGAGTGGCCCAGTCAGAGCCCCGACCTAAATCCAATCGAAAATTTGTGGCATGACTTGAAGATTGCTGTCCATCAACGCTCCCCAAGGAACTTGACAGAGCTTGAAAAGTTTTGTAAAGAAGAATGGTCAAATATTGCCAAATCTAGGTGTGCAAAGTTGGTACAGACCTATCCCAACAGACTCACCAAGTATTAACTCAGGGGGGTGGAGACTTATCCAATTATGATCTTTTAGTTTTGTATTTTTAATATATCATTTTTTTTCTCAATAAAAACTTTTTTCCCCTTAACAGTGTGGAGTATGGTGTGTAGATAAGTGGAAAAAATCCTCATTTAAATGCATGAAACTCTGAGGCACTGACACAACAAAATGTGAAAAAGGTTCAAGGGGGTGTAGACTTTCTTTAGGCACTGTACCTCAACATGAATTACACATTTCTGAGTACAAGGAATTATTTTGTTCCTTAAAGCACACATTGACAGCAAACATTGTGGGAATGCTAATGCTGTTACTGAACATGTTACCAATAAGAACATAAGAAAGTTTACAAACGAGAGGAGGCCATTCAGCCCATCTTGCTCGTTTGGTTGTTCGTAGCTTATTGATCCCAGAATCTCATCAAGCAGCTTCTTGAAGGATCCCAGGGTGTAAGCTTCAACAACATTACTGGGGAGTTGGTTCCAGACCCTCACAATTCTCTGTGTAAAAAAGTGCCTCCTATTTTCTGTTTTGAATGCCCCTTTATCTAATCTCCATTTGTGACCCCTGGTCCTTGTTTCTTTTTTCAGGTCAAAAAAGTCCCCTGGGTCGACATTGTCTATACCTTTTAGGATTTTGAATGTTTGAATCGGATCGCCGCGGAGTCTTCTTTGTCCAAGACTGAATAGATTCAATTCTTTTAGCCTGTCTGCATACGACATGCCTTTTAAACCCGGGATAATTCTGGTTGCTCTTCTTTGCACTCTCTAGATTAGCAATATCCTTTTTGTAACAAGGTGACCAGAACTGAACACAATATTCTAGGTGAGGTCTTACTAATGCATTGTAAAGTATTAACATTACTTCCCTTGATTTAAATTCAACACTTCTCACAATATATCCGAGCATCTTGTTGGCCTTTTTTATAGCTTCCCCACATAGTCTAGATGAAGACATTTCTGAGTCAACATAAACTCCTAGGTCTTTTTCATAGTTCCCTTCTTCAATTTCAGTATCTCCCATATGATATTTATAATGCACATTTTTATTGCCTGCATGCAATACTTTACACTTTTCTCTATTAAATGTCATTTGCCATGTGTCTGCCCAATTCTGAATGCTGTCTAGATCATTTTGAATGACCTTTGCTGCTGCAACAGTGTTTGCCACTCCTCCTATTTTTGTGTCATCTGCAAATTTAACAAGTTTGCTTACTATACCAGAATCTAAATCATTAATGTAGATTAGGAATAGCAGAGGACCTAATACTGATCCCTGTGGTACACCACTGGTTACCTCACTCCATTTTGAGGTTTCTCCTCTAATCAGTACTTTCTGTTTTCTACATGTTAACCACTCCCTAATCCATGTGCATGCATTTCCTTGAATCCCTACTGCGTTCAGTTTGAGAATTAATCTTTTATGCGGGACTTTGTCAAAAGCTTTCTGGAAATCTAAATAAACCATTTCGTATGCTTTGCAATTATCCATTGTCAATGTTGCATCCTCAAAAAAGTCAAGTAGGTTAGTTAGACACGATCTCCCTTTCCTAAAATCATGTTGACTGTCTCCCAGGATATTGTTACCATATAGGTAATTTTCCATTTTAGATCTTATTATAGTTTCCATAAGTTTACATATAATTAGAAGTCAGGCTTATTGGTCTGTAGTTACCTGGTTCGGTTTTGTCTCCCTTTTTGTGGATCGGTATTACGTTTGCTATTTTCCAGTCTGTCGGTACAAACCCTGTGTCAAGAGACTGTTGCATGATCTTGGTTAGTGGTTTGTAAATAACTTCTTTCATTTCTTTGAGTACTATTGGGAGGATCTCATCCGGCCCAGGGGATTTGTTTATTTTAAGAGCTCCTTGTCCCTTTAACACTTCTGTCTCTGTTATGCTAAAGTTATTTAAAATTGGATAGGAACAGGTCGACATGTGGGGCATATTGTCCATGTCCTCCTTTGTAAAAACCTGTGAAAAGTAATCATTTAATATATTTGCTATTTTTTTTTTCTTCATCTATGATTTTGCCATTTGTGTCTCTTAGACATTTAACCTCCTCTTTGAATGTTCTCTTGCTGTTATAATATTGGAAAAACATTTTGGAATTGGTTTTAGCCCCCTTAGCAATATTGATTTCTATCTCTCTCTTGGCCTTTCTAACTTCTTTTAGACTTGTGTTTGCAGTTCCAAGTACTCTTTCTGTGTACTTTGTTTTTGGTCCCTTTTAAACGCTCTGTAAAGTGCCTTTTTTCGCTGAATATTTTTTTAAATTTATCTATTCAACCATTTTGGCCATTTTGTTTTAGATTTAGATTTGTCTACTTTTGGGATGTAATTGTTTTGTGCCTCTAGTACTACATTTTTAAAAAACAGCCATCCTTTTTCTGTGGATGTTTTCTCTGTTTTACTCCAATCTACTTCTGTTAGTCTCTGTTTCATACCTTCATAGTTTGATTTTCTGTGTCTGTATGGCCAGTCTTCAGGGAGAATTTGTCATGTGCTTAGTGATGTCATTGCCAATGTCATTGATGATGTCATATGTGATGTCAAGTGTGACCGGAAACATACACAGGGTGCAGAGTAAAGGTTGCGCGGCTACCTTAACTTGCAATTTCCTAACCCTTTGGACTTTTGCAACCAAACCTTAACGTTACTTTAACTAAGTTTTTGCCATTGAATTTCCATTGTTTTGCAGAAGGCATCCTGGAAAATCAAACAACCACATTTGCCATAAGTTATCACTGATTACCAGTTTTAATCCAGACAGAAACACAGATGTGACCCATGTGTGCTGAACTATATATTCCATGTCTCCCTATTCAGTGCGTACCTTGCGTGGGGGGCCTCTTGAATGCATGACAAATGCAACTTCAAAAATCTGCCAAAAATCAAAAATCGCCGGATACCAACATATTTTGCTTGATGCTTGTAGATCTCATCAACATCTATCCAAACATATCTTTGGGTAATTTTTTGGAGTCCCCCCACACGTGTTATTACGGCCTAAACTTGATACAAATAGCAAAAATTCAAATTTCAAGGGGGTTAATGAGCAGTGGGGGGACTTGAAACCAAAAGTTTTTCACAGAATTTGGAAGGCTGGTTCCTAAGGTTCTTACAGCAATACTTACATTTTAGGACCCACATCCTCTACAGGGTAAAGGGTTAGGCTGAAGTTCGAATAAAACTCGTCACTTACTCGTCTTGCAATTTGCCAGAAGCGAGTCGGGTGCTGCTAGTATTTTGTTCTGAAAAGCCCTGTTCAATACGAGTAGATTGAGGTGCTACACATGATATAGCATCTGAATTGCACCCAGGGTGATTTTTCTGGTCAAGGTCCCTTTCTCTCTTTAGGTTGACCATTGCAAGGTCACAGGTCGAAGGGGAAATATTTTAAAAAATAATGTCTATCATTTCTGAACTCATTGTGTTTGAAAACCTCCAGGTAAATTTTTCTAGGAAAATCTGAGACGGACGTGCAACGGAATGTCCCTTTTTTGGTTGAGCTGGCGTGGAATGACCCTCATGCATATTGGTGGGGTTTTACCCTCCTTTTCAGCCAGTTGACTTTAAAATTGACTTTAAACAGTACCTTCGTTCAAACCTTAACTAGTCATACTTTCACTCCAACTACATAACCGCTACGCTACACAGATTCACATCTTAACCCTTTCAACAGACTACGCTACTATTTACAATTGGGGCAAATTTCAATGTGTTTTTGTTTCAGATTATTAAACGTGCGCAAGCAGCGCTTTCATACCCTGCAGTCCTGTTTGTGTCTGGAATGTAGGAGTGTTTTATGCTGTTTCATACCCTGCAGTCCTGACTGTCTGTGTCCATTCTCTTGTGGGTCTGATGTCCCCACCAGCCAGCCTGGTCACAAGGTGTTTGTGTCTGGAATGTAGGAGTGTTTTATGCTGTTTCATACCCTGCAGTCCTGTCTGTCTGTGTCCATTCTCTTGTGGGTCTGATGTCCCCACCAGCCAGCCTGGTCACAAGGTGTTTGTGTCTGGAATGTAGGAGTGTTTTTATGCTGTTTCATACCCTGCAGTCCTGACTGTCTGTGTCCATTCTCTTGTGGGTCTGATGTCACCACCAGCCAGCCTGGTCACAAGGTGTTTGTGTCTGGAATGTAGGAGTGTTTTATGCTGTTTCATACCCTGCAGTCCTGACTGTCTGTGTCCATTCTCTTGTGGGTCTGATGTCCCCACCAGCCAGCCTGGTCACAAGGTGTTTGTGTCTGGAATGTAGGAGTGTTTTATGCTGTTTCATACCGTGCAGTCCTGACTGTCTGTGTCCATTCTCTTGTGGGTCTGATGTCACCACCAGCCAGCCTGGTCACAAGGTGTTTGTGTCTGGAATGTAGAGTGTTTTATGCTGTTTCATACCCCTTAGTCCTGACTGTTCTGTGTCCATTCTCTTGTGGGTCTGATGTCCCCACCAGCCAGCCTGGTCACAAGGTGTTTGTGTCTGGAATGTAGGAGTGTTTTATGCTGTTTCATACCGTGCAGTCCTGACTGTCTGTGTCCATTCTCTTGTGGGTCTGACGTCCCCACCAGCCAGCCTGGTCACAAGGTGTTTGTGTCTGGAATGCAGGAGTGTTTTATGCTGTTATTTGAGATCATACTTATTGATCTGCAAAGTATGGATATAATACAGTCATTTTATGTGAAAACTAGAATTGAATTGTGGTGATGTTTTCTACTCTCTCTGTTAAATTGTAGCCTCGAATTGTACATTATATATAAAGTGGTGGTCTTGGCAAGAGAAAAAAAAATCAGGCAGATCATCCCTCCTTACTGGAAGCATGTGTGTTTCAAACAGGCAGATCATCCCTCCATACTGGAAGCGTGTGTGTTTCACGCACTGGGAATTTTCTACTGTCTGCACTGGGAGGAATGGGAAACTCAAGCAATTATCTTTTAGCTTCTAGAACTGTGCAAGTTGGAGGGATTACAAACATGCGTGGTGTTCTGTATAAAACATTTTTTTTCATTTTTACACTAGCTAGTTCTAGTAGGGGAGTAACGATTCACTGTGCATCGATGGATCGTGACACTTTCGTTACATGATATTTTGTAATAGAGGTGTGTATAGTTTGTATTGGGATACAAGACCACAGCATGACTCGCTGCAGTTCACCAAATAGTTCTTGAATGAAGTGTGTTTTATAGTTCTAGTATTATGAATACATACTCTCCCTATCTCAATAGTCCAACATTAAACATGCATTAACCCAAGTAGCCCACCCTGACCATCACATGTATTGTAGCCCATATTGTGCAGCAGCCTGCACATCCCAGTCCATTCTAGTGCTGGTGCTCAAATATTAGGGTATTGTTGTTGTTTTGTGTAACTCGTGATAGTGCTGTTTTGAAGCAGCTTTGAAATCTATAAAACCAAATATTCAAACACTTGTATTTTGACCATACAAAAGAAAGTATAAAAAGGAATATTTCAGTGGATAAAGGTATTGGTCTATTTTTATAATACTTGTAGCTCTTTTTTTTAAATCCATCATTTCATTGGTGAAATCCATTTTCTTTAACAGAAATAAGGTAAAAAGTGCAGCAAAACCAAAGCGTGCCAAGTTAATGTGAGACTGACTGTGTTTGCGTTGTCAAGTTTCAGGCCCTGTGATGGGGGGAGCAAAGAGTAAGCCCAAGGACCCGGGCCAGCGCTCTTGCAGCCTGGATGGGACCATCAGCACCAGCGGCTCCCACTACCCCAAGCACCCCCACCCCCAGACACAGACCCCCCAGCGCAGCCCGGCCGGCGCCTCGCAGCCCTGCAGCAGCAGCACGGCCGATCTCACTCCCTTCGGGGGCGTGGAGCCCATGGGGGCTGGCCCGCTTGCAGGTACGGAGCACAGAGTAGCTTTCACTTCAATTGCTTGTTACATGGTGCTCTGGGTTCTGGAGCTCCAGTAGTCCACTCTTGTTCTCTAAATCTGCCTTTACCTGAGCTTGTTTGGAGAATATTTAGTGCTGGAACTGGACAGCCTTCCTCATTTCATTCAAATCATGTGACGATGTGACCTTTCAGCTCCACCTACTCTGCATTTATATAGACTGAGAAAGTAAATGGGGTTGGCAGAAGTCAAAAAGTGAAACAAATTAAAAACAGTAATTTGAAACAAATTCTTTTTGTATAAGTTACAGTTAAATGTGTATACAATGAAAGCAGCCCTGTGCAGCTCAAAGCCAGGTAAAGGCTAAATGAGAACTCAGTAATGGAGCATCCCAACCCAGAGCCACTCAGAATGACAGCTTTTTACATTCAGTTTGCTTTAAGAATCAACAGTTATAAATTGAGTTTCTAACCATCAATCGAATATTCATTGACAAAAGATTACCAGGCACAGTACAGTGTAAGGCAGGGCTGTCAAACTCAGCTTTGAGGTCGTCAGAGTGTCTTCTGGCTTTCCTTCCACCCGAGCTCTCAATTACTTAATTGGTCTAATTATTTGATTAATTGGACACATTTAACACTTCTCTTCAGGCCTCAAAATGTTTCATAGGTAGTGTACCTTGAATCAAGTGAATTTTTAAAACCATCGACTGTAAAAGACCTTGAAAAATATTAAATGTCAAATTGAACAAATAATTAGATGAATTATGTTAATTGAGAGCTCAAGTTGGAATGAAAACCAGAAGACCCTGCGGCCCTCGAGGGCTGGAGTTTGACACCCCTGGACTGTAAGGCCATTTAGTTTTTTATATTGAACCTTTGTAAAGAATTCAGTTTGTGTACCACTTGTCAGTCCAGGGTTGGTGCTAGTGTTGTTGTATCTGGTAAAGCTGTATTGGAGTGTTTTGAGGCTTGGCTGCAGTATAGCGAGGCTCCTGTCTGGCACACACGGGTCTGTGGTTGTAGCCCTGACGAGTTCTGTCTTGAAAATGATGGGTTCAAATGGAGTTCTGCTGTAAATTAGCTGAATGAGTTACCATACTTTAATATCACTTTTATGAAGAATGTAGTTCTTGAAATATACTACAACACAGTCAAATGGATTGTAAAACTTTTTTGTATTTCCAAGAAAGTGCAGCAGCTAAAGAGTTAAAGGCCAGGCAGTGCAGACTTGTCTCTTCCAGTCAGTTTGGGGAGGGGATGCCCATTGCTAATGAATGAGAAAGAGAAGGGGGAGGATTACAATAGTATGCCAGAAGGAATGTGGTGGTGTGTGTGGAATGTGGACGTGTGCTTCGGAATGTGGGCGTGTGCTTCGGATTGAAGTTTTGGGATCTCAGTTCCAGGTGGTCTGAATATTGTCAGTGTTGGGGGTTTGTGACCACGCCAAACTCAGTGTGTGTTTATTGATTCATGCGCAGTTAATGGTATTTAAAGTAATTGCTACAAAGGCTTCTAATGTGCAGTTTTAAAAGAAACATGTTATAGCACACATGGATTGTCATTTAAAAATGGATTGTCATCTCTGGTACTACTTTAGATTAAAGGAAGATTGCAGTTTCTAAGCCTTATTCTCGGGTTATCCGTTTCCACTTCCTGGGTCATTTCACCTCTGCCGTGTCTTCTGGGTCGTGTTCCTGGCTGAAAGCTTGTCCATCGATAGAATGATTGGTTATTGACAAGAAGGAAGACAGTGAAGGGGTGGGGACAATTTCACTCTCCAGGTGAAATGACTGAGGAAATACAAGACAGTCTGAAAGCATGTATTCTTTAACAGATAACAGAGTTTGAAATGAATATACATCTTTCTATAACGTGTTTCTTTCAAAACGGCTCATTTGAGACCTATGCAAACATTAATGTGTGGCGGAGAGATTTTATGGAAATATTTTGTTACAATTTACTTTAAGATAATTGCGGTTGTTGTGTTATTTTTGTAGCCCCTGTTGTGTGATCTTTTAAAGACAGTGGGTGTGTGGCTGTATGTCTCACTTTACTTTCTCTGCTGTAGGGGGTGTTACCACGTTCGTAGCACTGTATGACTACGAGTCTCGGACCGCCACGGACCTGTCTTTCAAGAAGGGAGAGAGGCTTCAGATCGTCAACAACACGTAAGGACAGGCCAGCTCCCTCAGCTCCGTCCTGCAGTGCCGTGTCCTGCCCTCTCCTGTCCTGTAGTGCCGTGTCCTGCCCTCTCCTGTCCTGCAGTGTCGTGTCCTGCCCTCTCCTGTCCTGCAGTGTCGTGTCCTGTCTTGTCCTGTCATATACTGCAGTGTCCTGTCTTGCCCTGTCCTGTAGTGTCCTGTCCTGCACTGTTCTGCCCTGTCCTCTTCTGTCCTGTCATGCACTGCACTGTCCTGTAGTGTCATGTCCTGTTGTGTCCTCTCCTGTCTTGTCCTGCACTGTCCTGTCCTTTCCTGTCCTGTTGTGTCCTCTCCTGTCCTGTCCTGCAGTGTCCTCTCCTGTCCTGTCCTCTCCTGTCTTGTCATGCACTGCACTGTAGCCTCCCCTCAGACAAGCAGTCTTCCCAATCACTGCTGACAGCAAGGGTCCAGGGATTAAACTGCTTTTACTAGGAGAATAATTAGCCACAGTCTGAGGTGTAAGAACCCACCCCAGAGTCATTCAACATGGGAGCAGCTGAACCCATTAACCCATTAATGAGCGCTGTCATTACCAGCACCTTAATAATAATGAGAACATAAGAATATAAGAATATATACACAAGATATATGAATCGTATGTATATGTGTGTGTGTGTGTGTGTGTGTGTGTGTGCAGCATGTAAACAGATAGCTGTGCACCACAGCGCGTTTCCACGCTCTTGTGTCGTCCTCAGGTGGATAGTGTTTGCTGTTTAGGAACCCCTGTATTTATATACATCATCTCTCCCAGTTAAATGGATTATTGAATTAGTAAATTCAATTACACAAACTTAGAAAATATTCATAAGGAAAAGGATGTGTACGTAGACAAGAGCAATGCATGTGATACAAAGCACCGTAAACCAATCAATAGTCACTCTCATGCAAACTGAATATTTAAAAACATTGATTGTAAAGCACAATGTGCTTATCTAATAATACAAATGAAAAACACAGGCAAAATACAACATTTTCCTTTTTCAATTCTTCCAAGCAATTAGGTCATTTTATTAAAGAAACTTGGATCATCGTACCACTATGAAGCATCATTTCTTATCTAACAGCAAGGAAGTCAGTTTTGTCAGAAGACTTGACTTCTATAAAATACTCTTTTATTGAGATTTTACCTTTTTTTTTTCATTTATACCCATTCATTTCATTCATTTTACATTTCTTTTAAAGATGACATTCATGCATACAGACATACATTTTGTTTTAAAAGCATTTAAAATACATTTAAAACACCAAGACAATCGTGTTTACATGGCTAAAACAGACACAGATTAAAATCAACATGAAAAAAAACCTGTGCTGCTTTAAAAGTGACTGGAAAAAAAGAACCATCTATAAAAACCAGTGCTTGTGAGGGCGGGAGTGCTCTCAAAAAAGTTCAAAAGTGAACATAAAACAGAACAATAAAACTATAGAACTAAAAACAGGGACAGGGGAAAAGGGATAGTGTATAAAACAGTGAGTTAAAATTCTAAAATTTTAAAACACTTAAAATGTAACTTTTAATAGTTAACATTAAAAAATCTTTTAGATACATAAACAAAACAAAACAAAATCAAATAAACCATTCAAAATAAATCAAATAAAAATCCATAAACTGAAACAAAAAGACTACATAAAACCAGGGCACCGTTCAAAAAACGGTCATGCCAGCTAAAAGGGCGGAATGCTGGCATGACAAAATAAATAAAAAGGCTTAGCGGTGCCCCCTATAGTCCCGCCTCCTAGGAGCTAGCGGTTCCAGTTTTTTTTTTCTTCATTCCATCTTTCACGCCCTGAAGTCCGCCATCCTCCACTCCGCAGGCCTTGTCCTTCCCGAGGGTCCGGATGTCCAGAATTACAAAGTCCTTAATAAGAGTTTGTGCCCTTCTGGTCGTGGTGATAGTGTCTAGCTCCTGCTTGTGATAGACACAGACGCACGGCCCTCCCACAGGATCTGCTTGACAACATTGATGACACGCCAAACGCACTTAGCTGTGCTGGTAGCGATTCCTCCCAGGGCCCATAGAGCACAGTCTCAGCGGTCATCTTGGCCGTGTCAGCAAACCTGTTTAGGAAGACAGAGACAGAGAGCCAGACACTGCCAGCCACATCACACTCCCAGAAGATATGGGCTGGTGTTTCTCTCTTATGCACTTTGCATAGGGGCATGTTTCTACTTGGGCTAGTCCCCTCCTGAACATGAACGCCGAGTGGGGAGGAACTGTGGACGGTGTTCCATGCTATATCCTTCTGGACATTACTGAGGCAGCTGTGAGACACATTCTCCCAGATTTTTTTGGCTTTGGGTGAGGGAGAAAGTAGCTACTTTTTCAATTTCCTGGGAACCGCAAGATATTTAGTTACAACCTTGTATTCCCAGGAGGCCAATTTTGCTTTATCTAAGCCCAATTTATATAGTGTCCCTTAAGGTTCTATAATACAATGGGGGTCCCAGGAGTACGGCACGTGTTATCAATAGTGCAGAGGCCCAAGGCCCTGAGACAGGTGGCAAAATAGAAACGATTCATGTAACATACCTTCCTGTCCAGGGCCTGATGTTCTTGATAGTTTGCGTGAGCCCCTGCACTCGGGTGAGCTGCACAACGTCCGGGACCCCCCTTTTACCTCCTTCTTGTCGGCTTTACTCAAGGTGGCTCGCTTTACCCTCTCCATCTTGCTGCCCCAGATAAAGCGGTGGATAATGCGGTCCACCACTTTTTGGTGGTCCTGTCTGGGGAAAGATTTTTCCTACATAAGAGAGGATGGGGAACAGTATAGACTTGGTTATTAATACTCTACCCGTCATTGTTAAGGATCTTGTGCTCCATCCGCCAATCTTTTACGGACCTGGTTAATGGTCGTCATTCCAGCTCTGGGCCCCCTGAGCTATTGTTCTCGAAAAATGAGGCCCAGAATCTTGATTTTGTCCTTTTGACAGGGTACATGTCCGACAGTTCCCTATCTACCTGCCAATTTTAGACACGTAGACTTCGCTCTTGGACTTATTAATCACTGCCCCGGTCGCCGTGCAGTACTTCTCAAGGATATTACTAATCCAGGTACCGACGATGTGTTGGTGCAGATGAGTGACACATCGTCCATATATGCTGTTGTTTTGACCTGGACCCCGTTGGATCCAGGCAGCTGGAAACCAGTTATATTGGTATCCCTACGAATTGCCTGCAGGAGGGGTTCAATGCACACGACATATAGCAGTGGGGATAGTGGGCAACCCTGTCTGACCCCTGACTGGATAGATATTTTACCAGTCAGGTGTCTGTTCACCAAGACTCGGGTACTAATGTTTGTATAGATAGTTTTAACCCACCCCTAAGTCCAGGAGCGAATTTCATCTGGTCCATCACTTTGTACATATATTCATGGCTTACCCTATCGAACGCCTTCTCCTGGTCAAGGTTGAACAGGCAGAGGGATGGTTCCGCTCTCTAGAATAAGCCAGAATGTCCCTTGTTAACATTAAAATATCGGTGATGGACCTCCCTGGGACACCACAAGCCTGGTCTGGGCCAATGACCAAAGGGAGGTGTACTTGTAGCCGGAGCATCAGAGCTTTGGCTAGTATCTTGTAATCCACGCAAAGGGAGGCTGATTGGGCGCCAATTCCGTAGATCTTTAACTTCCCTTTCTTATGAAGGAGAGTAATTACACTCTCCCGATAGAAGGGCCCAACCGCTTCTCCCTGTAGACCGCTCTGTAGACCTCTGCTAAATGGACTTTTAGCATGTCCCAAAAGATGGTAATACTCACCCGGGATGCCATCTGGACCTGGCGCCCACCGGTGTTCATGGTCTTAACCGCCTGGGCGAGCTCCTCCAGCATGAGTTCTGGGTCCTTCTCCTCCTCCTCCTCCTCGTCCCGCACTGAGTCAGGCTCCAACTGGCTCAGGAACCACTCTATCAGGGTGTCATCTGTAGCTTTGATGTTATATAGGTCCCTATAGAAGTTCTCTACCACTTTTTTCACTCCCTCACTATCCTCTACTGTCCTCCCACTGCTGTCGAGCATGGAGGACATCAATCCGCTTTCTCCCTCGTTTTCTGGAAGAAGCAGCGGGTACACTTTTCGCCTTCCTCCATTTTTTGCACTTTTGCATTGTGCATGACCTTCGTTGTTCCTCCCTACAAAGCACTGAAAGATCTAGCTTGGTCTGGGCTATCTCGTCGCTTACAGGGAACCCCAAGCTGAAGCAGGCTCAGACGCTGGAGGGCAGCATTCAGGTGTTTATATTTGGCCCTCCTTTCTTTTGCTTTCCTCTTGCCTGCTGCTATGAAATAACCCTTAGTTCTCATTTTGACCATCTCCCACCACTCTATAGGGGAGTTGAATAGGTCACGCAAAAGTGGTCCACCAACAAGCCTGCTCTTATAGGCTGCAGCTATGGAGGGGTCGTCGAGTAAGGAGGTGTTTAATTTCCAGACCCCTGACCCCATCTGGGAGGTCTGAGGGACCTGCAATGTTACCTGCAGGAGCCTATGGTCAGAGAAGAAGACGCCTGGGTGTCTACTGCCGCCTTCGTAAGGGGAGCTGGTATGCAGGACGAGATCTATACGGGAGAAGGAGGTCCAAGATGAGCTCACCCAGGTAAAGGGAGGCACCAGGTCCCTACCTGCATCACACAGGGAGAAATCAGATATTACGGAGGACAAAACTCTACTAGAGCGGTCGCGTGGCCTGCTCCGCCCACGCCCCTTAGAGCACAATTGAAGTCACCTGACACGATGACGGGTACGCCCCCAGCAGGAGTGGACGAGCTGTGGAAAAAATTGAACTCTTTCGTTTTGGTTAGTGGGTGCGTAGACATTGACCAGTCTGAGGGGAGTGTTGTTGTATGTCACATCCACGCTCAGAATTCTACCAGGTTCTACCTCCCTGCTGCTGCGGGAGGTAATAAATGGGTTTTAAACAGGATACCTACCCGTTGGCTCTGGCTATGTTGGAGCCCGACCAGAAGGAGTCCCCCAGGGTCCAACTCTCCTTCAGGTCCCTATAATCAGGGCTCGACGAAATACCACACTCCTGCAGAAAGATGATATCTGCTTTCAAGTTAGTTAGATAGTTTAGTACATCAAATCTTTTTTGTCTCCTGATGCTCCTGACATTAACAGACACACATATCAGGGCCATCAGGGTAGCTAACAAGAAAAGGAGTCATGCATCCACCCCATAGCGACTATGATTGGGAGGTCGGGACACTCTTCCTACTCTTAGCTCTACGCTTGCTTCAGGGGGGGCTTGGGCTTATTTGCAACCCCATCACCCCTGAGAAGGTACTCACTGCTGCCTCGTCCAAGAAGGCACCGTCTTTGTATGCACAGTACGTGGAGTTGTTTGGGCTATTCAACTCCCCACAAGGTAAGTCTGGTGGAACTTGCTCAGGCCCCCCGGAACGTGTGGGGTCAGCTTTGTCCTGGGGGGTTATGACAGACAGCCTTCTTTGGCTGTTACCGTCTGTTGAATTTGAGCTGTTAGCCCGACTTCTGGCTTTCACTGCGTCAGGGTATTCCCATGTCCTCCAGTGCTGTATCTAGGAGGACCTCTAGGGGGCCCCTGGTTTTGCCCATACAAGGAGGGGTCAAGGATGCTTTGAAGGGAGGCCCTTCGCTTGAAGAGGGTCATTGCTACCGAGGTACTGCTGGTCAGGGAAGGTGTTGACCCCGACCTCTCCCCTCGGTGCATTAGTGAACACCTCTTCTGCGAGGTGTGCTAGGGTTTGTGTTAATGACTGGGAAGGCTGGCTGGGGATGCCCTGGCTGGCTGCTACCTGCCCACTAGACGGCAGCGTAGTCCCACTCCCCACTCGCCTCCGTCTCTGCCTGCGAGGCAAGACTGGGGACTTTATTGGACATTAGCTGGTTTTGATCTATGGGGCCACCTGCAACTTGCTGTCTTTGATCTTTATCTTCTTTCTTTTCCCCCTCGTCTCTACCCTTTCTTTTCCCCACCCTCGGTTGGTTCTTCACTCCCTTCCCCCCTCCTTCCTCACTTTCACTGTAAACTTCTTTCCTCCCCACGGACTCAAATCCTTATGGCGTCATAACGAGAGCCGAGGGGGAGTGCTGGCGCTGAGAGGGCCCTACTCGGGGCTGCTGCTGGGTACAGGCTCCCTCCCTGCCTCGTGTTCTGTATCAGAGGAGCTAGTGGAGTAGCTGTTGTACTCTCTCTCTGGGCTGGGGGAAGGGGTCCTCGTAAAACGGGACATGTCTCGGGGGCGGGGGGGGTGAGGGGGGTGCTGGTGATGATGGTGGTGCTGGAGTCTGGGTTTTTGATGCTGTTGATCTTTGTTACTTGCTCCCTCTTCCTGCTCAGGCCTAGGCTTGTTGGTATTTGCCTTACTGGCTCTGGCCATGTTGGCATAGGAAGAGGGGCAGTCCTTAAACAGGTGCCCCTTCTTTCCACACAAATTGCACTGCCTCTCTTCTCTGCAGTGGCTGGTCTCGGGGGGCGCCCGCAGTTCCTGCACTTGACTACAGCACATGCGGCCGCCAGGTGTCCTAATTCCCACATTTCCTGCAGAGTTTTGGCATCCCATTATAGAATACCAGCCCTCTGTTGGGCCCTAACACTATGGAGTTTGGAATGTGGCGGACGCCCCAATGCCCGGCGGATCAACATTGAGGCGCACCAGCCACTTTCTGGCTCCTGTCCAAACCCCATCTTCGTCAGTAATTTTTTCTCCCTTCTGATGACACCCTCCCATAGCGGTTAAGCCATGTTGTAATGTCATAGTCGCTAACAGCCTCATTGAAAAATTGGACAGTAACAACTTTCATTTCTCTGTCTGTCAGTGCATCCACACAAAATTCTTTGTATGGAGCGAGATATTTATTCTCCCCCAAAAGGACCACATTTTTGTAATTTTTGGGGTTCCTAAAACTGACCTCAAACACTTCCTTAAGCCCTGGCAATTTCACCAAACAATTCAAGTTAGAAGGGAAAACCCATACCCCTCTGAAGAATGGTCCGCTGAACTCCAGTCTCGCTCAGTCCTGGTTCCGTTTCCTCTGCTGGTTTCTTGTGAAACGCACCGCATTGTGCCTCCTGGTCTCCTGGGTTGGCCGGAACGCCATCCTTCAGCTGGCTCCTCCGATTGGGGTGGGAGAAGCCTCTGGGCGTCCGGTTGTCTCTCTCTGCGGAAAAGAGACAACGTAAGCAGCAAATCTGGGCAGTTGAAGGAACTATTACTTTAGTCCCTGAGATGGTCGCCTCAAGAAGGGACCCCCCCCAGGTGAACGGTGTCCTTCCCTGGCGGAGTAGGGGGGCGCTGCTTTGGCACCGAGACCACGCAGGAAGAATCGTGGCTGTGACGCCTCCTCGGGGTCCGGGCCGCCCTCTGCTCCTCCCAGATGGCGCCCTCTGCTGGGCGCCGGCTGCTCTCGGGTCTGGATCTCGATCACGATCAAGGGCTGGGGATGAGGTCGTCTAGGTCATCAAAGGGTCCTCAAAGGTCGTCTGGATGGTAGGTCCTCCTTCTCTCGAACTCCAGGAACGTCTGGAAAAGCCGGAACCGCCTGAAAAAGAAAAAAACTGGAACCGCCTGAAAAAGAAAAACTGCTCTCAACAGTCAACAAAATCTTGAAAGACCCTCGGCCTGGATTGGGCAAGCCAAAACCAGACTGAGCATTAGTCTTCCAAAAAGTTGCCGAGCTGAAGAAAAGCCAGTCAAAATAAAAAAAAAATCTGTTCCTCTTCCCTCGAACAAACCTCTCACAGACCCTCGGAGGGAGCGGGCAATGCCACTACCCTCTAAGCCTTAGTCCTTAGAAAGATTTATTCGAACTGAAGAGAAGCCAGAGTGTGACTTGACTTCTATAAAAGAGTACTTGTTGTACTGTGTTTCACTAAAGACACTTGTGTAATTATCAGTTCTCGTATTAAACTTTCTTACATATATGGGCAGAGGTCTAAGGTTTCATTTAGACATGTGGTTCCATACTTTTTCAGTGTGAATATCCAGTATGATTCCCTTTTAACACTACATTTATGATGCTGAACACGAGGCCTGTACCAAACAAATACATCAAATAAACGCTATTCTGAAGAGGCTTGCTCTTTGTAATATATTGAAACATATATATTTGAAATCTGGGGTAGTGCAGTGTGACTCTGGGGGACCACATAGTTAAGCAGCCAGTAACAGGACCCAGAAAGCACTGCTGAGGTAACCTAGGAAGTGTAACAGTTTCCTGCGAGTAAGGCATGGAAGCAGAACTTTGAACTTAATGTAGTACCAGCAATAAAACCTGCATGCTTGTGATCACATGTGTTTGTCAAAACTGCACATATGAGCCTTAATGGAAGTGCAAAACATGTCACATTTCGGGAAACAGTTATAGTTTCATTTTGGAACTGTTCTTTTCAAGTCTCTTCTAAATGCTCTGCTTGCTGATCTGAGTCTGTCTCTGTGCCGTGTCCTGGAACCTGCGGTTTTATTTTTCTAACCTCTTTTTCCCCCCTTGCATGCTTCATGACTTAATTTAGGAGAAAGTTGAACAGCAGGTCAGTACCCTTTCTTTCTTTCTCTCTCTCTCGCTCTCTGTCTCTATATAATCTATCCATCATACGTGTTTGTGTGTAAAGAACCAGCTATGTAAGATGGAATAAATAGGGTGCAGAATAATCCTCTCACTGCGTATCATTCATGTTGTATAGTTTGCAGTTCTTGTTTTGTTTTCATTTTCACCCTTCTTGTTTAAGTGTGACCTCCGTGTGGTTCACAGCAGCGTCTAGTAAAGACCACGACAAGGTGCTTTCCGTTGGCTCCTTATCAATGGGAGACAAAAGGGAAGAGTGAGACTAATTTGATACTGTCTCACTTTCAACACCTGTGTCAGCTTCTGTGTATGTATGTTGAGAGTGTATTGTATGCTGTGTGTTTCAGGGATGGCTGAGAGGTAATGGAGTGTTGTATGCTGTGTGTTTCAGGGATGGATGAGAGGTAATGGAGTGTATTGTATGCTGTGTGTTTCAGGGATGGATGAGAGGTAATGGAGTGTATTGTATGCTGTGTGTTTCAGGGACGGATGAGAGGTAATGGAGTGTTGTATGCTGTGTGTTTCAGGGATGGATGAGAGGTAATGGAGTGTATTGTATGCTGTGTGTTTCAAGGGATGGATGAGAGGTAATGGTATTGTATTGTGTTTCAGGGACGGATGAGAGGTAATGGAGTGTATTGTATGCTGTGTGTTTCAGGACGGATGAGAGGTAATGGAGTGTTGTATGCTGTGTGTTTCAGGGATGGATGAGAGGTAATGGTGTATTGTATGCTGTGTGTTTCAGACGGATGAGAGGTAATGGAGTGTATTGTATGCTGTGTGTTTCAGACAGATGAGAGGTAATGGAGTGTATTGTATGCTGTGTGTTTCAGACAGATGAGAGGTAATGGAGTGTATTGTATGCTGTGTGTTTCAGGGACGGATGAGAGGTAATGGAGTGTATTGTATGCTGTGTGTTTCAGGGACGGATGAGAGGTAATGGAGTGTTGTATGCTGTGTGTTTCAGGGATGGATGAGAGGTAATGGAGTGTATTGTATGCTGTGTGTTTCAGACAGATGAGAGGTAATGGAGTGTATTGTATGCTGTGTGTTTCAGACAGATGAGAGATAATGGAGTGTATTGTATGCTGTGTGTTTCAGACAGATGAGAGGTAA
>CM072691.1:13046458-13111458 GCA_036884735.1 Huso huso | reverse complement strand
CCGCTAATTTATCAGACAGTTAGCATCAATCGTTGTACTCTGGATTAGAATATTAGACCAATAAGACTAATCATTTGTAACAATAGTTTTTGAACTTTGATTTTCTTCATTTATTTAAAAGCATGACCAAGCCCATACTTGACATTCTTTAGGTAGACTCTGTATGCCACACATTTCTATGTGGTAATGCACTGGATGTGAGTCAGTCTTTGTCACAATCATGTTATTTACAGTGGTGGTGTTTGTGTATAAGTGCTTATGAATTGAGTGGGAATGTAGAGGGAGAGGCAGTAGGCTCTGTGTGGGGGGGGGCTTCCCAGGTGAAAGACTGCATGCTGACGTGTTGGAAACAAGCCTGGTCAGGCCAGCTGTGAGTGTAGAAAAGCTGCTGGTTCTATTCTTTCAGCACTGTAGAGATGGGTGAGAGGTGTGTGCAGGGGTCTACAAGATGGGTTGAGAGGTGTGTGCAGGGGTCTGCAGGATGGGTTGAGAGGTGTGTGCAGGGGTCTGCAGGATGGGTTGAGAGGTGTGTGCAGGGGTCTACAAGATGGGTTGAGAGGTGTGTGCAGGGGTCTGCAGGATGGGTTGAGAGGTGTGTGCAGGGTCTGCAGGATGGGTTGAGAGGTGTGTGCAGGGGGTCTGCCGGATGGGTTGAGAGGTGTGTGCAGGGGATGCCGAAAGGGTTGAGAGGTGTGTGCAGGGGGTCTGCAGAATGGGTTGAGAGGTGTGTGCAGGGGTCTGCATGGGTTGAGGGTGTGTGAGGGGTCTGCAGGATGGGTTGAGAGGTGTGTGCAGGGGTGTGCAGGGGTCTGCAGGATGGGTTGAGAGGTGTGTGCAGGGGTGTGCAGGGGTCTGCAGGATGGGTTGAGAGGTGTGTGCAGGGGTCTGCAGGATGGGTTGAGAGGTGTGTGCAGGGGTATGCAGGGGTCTGCAGGATGGGTTGAGAGGTGTGTGCAGGGGTCTGCAGGATGGGTTGAGAGGTGTGTGCAGGTGGTCTGCAGAATGGCTTGAGAGGTGTGTGCAGGGGTCTGCAGAATGGGTTGAGAGGTGTGTGCAGGGGTCTGCAGAATGGGTTGAGAGGTGTGTGCAGGGGGTCTGCAGAATGGGTGAGAGGTGTGTGCAGGGGGTCTGCAGAATGGGTTGAGAGGTGTGTGCAGGGGTCTACAAGATGGGTTGAGGTGTGTGCAGGGGGTCTGCAGGATGGGTTGAGAGGTGGTGTGTGCAGGGGTCTGTAGGATGGGTTGAGAGGTGTGTGCAGGGGGTCTGCAGAATGGGTGAGAGGTGTGTGCAGGGGGTCTGCAGAATGGGTTGAGAGGTGTGTTCAGGGGTCTGCAGGATGGGTTGAGAGGTGTGTGCAGGGGTCTGCAGAATGGGTTGAGAGGTGTGTGCAGGGGGAATGCAGAATGGGTTGAGAGATGTGTGCAGGGGTCTGCAGGATGGGTTGAGAGGCGTGTGCAGGGGCTGCCGAATGGGTTGAGAGGTGTGTGCAAGGGTCTGCCGGATGGGTTGAGAGGTGTGTGCAGGGGGTCTGCAGAATGGGTTGAGAGGTGTGTGCAGGGGGTCTATAGGATGGGTTGAGAGGTGTGTGCAGGGATCCTAAGGGATGGTTTGAGAGGTGTGTGCAGTTGTCCTAAGGGATGGTTTGAGAGGTGTGTCCAGGTGTCCTAAGGGATGGTTTGAGAGGTGTGTCCAGGTGTCCTAAGGGATGGTTTGAGAGGTGTGTGCAGTTGTCCTAAGGGATGGTTTGAGAGGTGTGTCGGGGATCGCAGATAGCTCAGATTGTATTCACTTGTATTTTATAACATGACACACAGTTAAAGATGTATCGTCTTCATACAGCTGGTATTCCACGCCTTGCTGTGAATGTCCTCCTCACATTCAGCTGGCGACTGGTTACGTGATGATAAAAGCACTTTAAGAACATAAGAACATAAGAAAGTTTACAAACGAGAGGAGGCCATTCAGCCCCATCTTGCTCGTTTGGTTGTTAGTAGCTTATTGATCCCAGAATCTCATCAATCAGCTTCTTGAAGGATCCCAGGGTGCCAGCTTTAACAACATTACTGGGGAGTTGGTTCCAGACCCTCACAATTCTCTGTGTAAAAAAGTGCCTCCTATTTTCTGTTCTGAATGCCCATTTATCTAATCTCCATTTGTGACCCCTGGTCCTTGTTTCTTTTTTCAGGTCAAAAAAGTCCCCTGGATCGACATTGTCTATACCTTTTAGGATTTTAAATGTTTGAATCAGATCGCCGCCTAGTCTTCTTTGTTCAAGACTGAATAGATTCAATTCTTTTAGTCTGTCTGCATACAACATGCCTTTTAAACCCGGGATAATTCTGGTTGCTCTTCTTTACACTCTTTCTAGAGCAGTATCCTTTTTGTAACGAGGTGACCACAACTGAACACAATATTCTAGGTGAGGTCTTACTAATGCATTGTAAAGTTTTAACATTACTTCCCTTGATTTAAATTCAACACTTCTCACAATATATCCGAGCATCTTGTTGGCCTTTTTTATAGCTTCCTCACATTGTCTAGATGAAGACATTTCTGAGTCAACATAAACTCCTAGGTCTTTTTCATAGATTCCTTCTTCAATTTTAGTATCTCCCATATAATATTTATAATGCACATTTTTATTGCCTGCGTGCAGTACCTTACACTTTTCTCTATTAAATGTAATTTGCCATGTGTCTGCCCAGTTCTGAATGCTGTCGAGATCATTTTGAATGACCTTTGCTGGTGCAACAGTGTTTGCCATTCCTCCTATTTTTGTGTTTTCTGCAAATTTAACAAGTTTGCTTACTATACCAGAATCTAAATCATTAATGTAGATTAGGAATAGCAGAGGACCTAATACTGATCCCTGTGGTACACCACTGGTTACCTCGCTCCATTTTGAGGTTTCTCCTCTAATCCGTACTTTCTGTTTTCTACATGTTAACCACTCCCTAATCCATGTGCATGCATTTCCTTGAATCCCTGCTGCGTTCAATTTGAGAATTAATCTTTTATGCGGGACTTTGTCAAAAGCTTTCTGGAAATCTAAATAAACCATGTCGTATGCTTTTCAATTATCCATTTTCAATGTTGCATCCTCAAAAAAGTCAAGCAGGTTAGTTAGACACGATCTCCCTTTCCTAAAACCATGCTGACTGTCTCCCAGGATATTGTTACCATATAGGTAATTTTCCATTTTGGATCTTATTATAGTTTCCATAAGTTTACATATAATAGAAGTCAGGCTTATTGGTCTGTAGTTACCTGGTTCGGTTTTGTCTCCCTTTTTGTGGATCGGTATTACGTTTGCAATTTTCCAGTCTGTTGGTACAACCCCTGTGTCAAGAGACTGTTGCATGATCTTGGTTAGCGGTTTGTAAATAACTTCTTTCATTTCTTTGAGTACTATTGGGAGGATCTCATCCGCCCAGGGATTTGTTTATTTTAAGAGCTCCTAGTCCCTTTAACACTTCTGCCTCTGTTATGCTAAAGTTATTTAAAATTGGATAGGAACAGGTTGACATGTGGGGCATGTTGTCCGTGTCCTCCTTTGTAAAAACCTGTGAAAAGTAATTATTTAATATATTTGCTATTTGTTTTTTCTTCATCTGTGATTTTGCCATTTGTGTCTCTTAGACATTTACCTCCTCTTTTGAATGTTCTCTTGCTGTTATAATATTGGAAAAACATTTTGGAATTGGTTTTAGCCCCCTTAGCAATATTGATTTCTATCTCTCTCTTGGCCTTTCTAACTTCCTTTTTGACTTGTGTTTGCAGTTCCAAGTACTCTTTCTGTGTACTTTGTTTTTGGTCCCTTTTAAATGCTCTGTAAAGTGCCTTTTTTCGCTGAATATTTTTTTTAATTGATCTATTCAACCATTTTGGCCATTTTGTTTTAGATTTAGATTTGTCTACTTTTGGGATGTAATTGTTTTGCGCCTCTAGTACTACATTTTTTAAAAAACAGCCATCATTTTTCTGTGGGTGTTTTCTCTATTTTGCTCCAATCTACTTCTGTTAGTCTCTGTTTCATACCTTCATAGTTTGCTTTTGTAAAATTGTAAACCTTAGCTTTAGTCATTACTTTTGGGGTTTTAAAAAACTCTTCAAATGAGATCATGTTGTGGTCTGAGTTTGCCAATGGCTCTCTGACCTCTGTTTTAGTTATTCTGTCTTCGTTATTTGAAAAGACTAAATCAAGGCATGCCTCCTCTCTAGCCGGTGCCTTGACAAATTGCATTAGGAAGCAGTCATTTGTCAATTCCACCATTTCGGTTTCGTCCATCATGCTCCCCACCGGGTTCTCCCATTTTATACGAGGGATGTTGAAATCCCCCATTAGTATGGCTTCTCCTTTTCTACACGCATTTCGAATGTCATTGTATAACAGATTATTTTGCTCAGCGTCTGAATTTGGCGGTCTATAGCATGCTCCTATTATTATGCCCTTTGAATTTGTGTCCATTATTCTGACCCATATTGATTCTGCATTGTTTTCTTTGTCGTGATTTAACACCTGGGCTTCAAGACTATTTCTTATGTATAGCGCTACCCCTCCGCCTCTTCTGTCCTGCCTGTCTTTCCTATACAGTGTGTACCCACTAATATTATATTCGTCTCCATCACTCTCAGACAACCAAGTTTCTGTAACACCTATCACATCGTAGTTACTTGTTAGTGCAGTAGCTTCAAGTTCTAACATTTTGTTTCTGAGACTTAAGATAAATACATTTAATAGTTGTCTTACCTGAGTTGTTGCCCTTGTTTTGATGTGGTCTCCCTTCTGTTTTTTTGTTTTCTCCCCCCTTCCTTTCTAGTTTAAATGCTTCCGGACCTCCGCAAGGATCCTTTCTCCGAGTAGATTGGTTCCCTTTTCTGTTTAAGTGCAGTCCGTCCCACCTATATAGATAGTCCTTGTTGTAGAATGTGCTCCATTCATATCAGTTACACAAACATGTGAAATAACTTTGATATCCTATCCTTGCTTCTTAATAAAAAAAACAATTACAATTTTTTGACATCTGAAACATGCAGGGTCAAGGTTTTCCGGAACACTCCTCAAATGCACTCTTTAAGCATCCAGCTGAAGTTTGAAAGCATGTTCCTCCACCATGCCCCCGGGAATACTTTGTTTTTGTTCACAAAAACACCAATGTTTAGTTTGTCATGAATTATCTTTGGAAAGGGATTCTAATGCATTCTCTGTGTGCCTCATTTAGAAAAAATGAAACTTCAATTCAATAACAAGCGTTTCAACTAGAGGTGTTTTTCACGGCCGTCACTTTCTCAATGTACCTCACTCCCTGTGCTATGAAGCTAATGGCTCTGTTATCTTTCCGTGACAGGAGCCTACTGTCTCTCAGTTCTCGACTACGACAACACGAAAGGCCTGAATGTGAAACACTACAAAATCCGCAAGCTGGACAGCGGCGGGTTCTACATCACGTCACGGACGCAGTTCAGCAACCTGCAGCAGCTGGTCACCTACTACCACAGTGAGTGCAGGGAACACAATCCAACTGCAGACATGATCCTCCCATCCCATTGCTAACCTAGGAGAAAACCTGCGTTTCCTGGAAGCAGCATTATTAGTAGTAGTAGTAGTAGTAGTTAGTAGTAGTAGTAGTAGTAGTAGTAGTAGTAGTAGTAATAATAGTAGTAGTAGTATTAGTAGTAGTAATAATAGTAGTAGTAATAATAATAATAGTAGTAGTAGTAATAATAGTAGTAGTAATAGTAATAATAATAATATTTATTTATTATTACTATTATTATTATTACTACTACTACTAATAATAATAGTAGTATTAATAATAGTAATAATAATAGTAATAATAATAATTTATTATTATTATTATTATTATTATTATTATTTCTTTAAGCGACTTACGGTTGTTACAGAATACCACTATACAAAGTATCACACTACAGATAAGAGCAGTTATAAAGTACAGTGAAATCAGTGGAAAATAAGATCAAAATCAAATAAGAGCAAAATAAAGAATGCAGTAAATAATTACATTTAAGAGCGATTTCGACTAAGAGCAGTTAAACGTATAGTAAAAATATTTGGTTATAAGAATAAATTCCATTAAGAGCATGTAGTAAGTACAATAAATGGAAAAGAACGATTTCAAATAAGAGCAATAACAAACAATGTGAATACAGATATCTTTCAGAGTACAATCAAGTACAAGATATAGGAAATAGTTATAATTAAGAGCAGCAGTAGAATACAGCAAGGTAAGGAGCAGTTCAGTGCAAGTACAAGATGATGCAAGTACTGGTACATTTGAGTGCCATATAGTCCAGAGTTGTGAGGTTTACAGATGCTGTCTGAACAGATGTTTCGCGAGGAGGTGTCGGAAGGGGGTCAGGGACTGAGCAGTCTTGATATCCATGGGTAGATCGTTCTTCCAGTCTGTCTGTGTCCGTGTAAATGTAGAGTAGGTGTTATATCAAGCAAGTTTACTTGAATCGATCTGTAAGCATCTCCCCCGTGTCGTCTTCCCCCCCAGAACACGCAGATGGACTGTGCCACTGTCTGACCGAGGTGTGCCCCACCCTGAAGCCCCAGACTCAGGGACTGGCCCGGGACGCCTGGGAGATACCGAGGGAGTCTCTGCGTTTGGAACTCAAACTGGGACAAGGCTGCTTCGGGGAGGTCTGGATGGGTAAGCACTGCCAGAGACACAGAGAGAGAGAGAGACACACACACACACACACACACACAGAAACACAGTGAGAAAGCGAGAGACACACACACACACACACACACAGAAACACAGTGAGAGAGCGAGACACACACACAGAGAGAGAAAGACACACACACACACACACACAGAGCTACACAGAGAGAGACACAGAGAGAGAGAGAGAGAGAGAGAGACAGACAGACAGACTTCACCTCTCCTGGCAACCGTCCAGGTTATTGACCATTCTCACCAGCACCCTGAACTGCACCATGACATCGATCAGCCCGGCTCCAGAGGTGCTTTTCTTACGAGTTTTGCGTGACCCATTATAAAATTAATTAAAAACACACCTGTTTTTCATCTTAAGACTGTAGGGGGCGCCAAAAATAAATAAGTATTTACTAAAAACCACACCCAGGCCTTGCCGGAGTCCACTCTGGAGAAACCTGCCAGTGGACACAATGCAGCTGGCTGAACTCAAGTGTTTTCAGTCATAGCTGATAGTCTTGTGCTGTATGCTGTGTGAAGGGTGGTCTCGAACTGTATTAATTTGCAGCAGCGTCCTCCATTTCCTTCATCACCCTCTACTTCCTCACTTACTGCAGGAGACATTAGGAGCCCTGGGAAGATGGGGTCCTGCCTCTGCCCTGTTCCCCTGGACAGTTCCTCCCTCAAGGCCTCCCTGAGCCTTGGGGAGAGAGAGTTTCTCAGCTCACTTGGTATCCTCTCCCCAAGCCTCTCCGAACACCAACCCAGCTGCCCAGCCAGGGTGCTCCCAGGCCACTTCTGCAGCCGCCCCCTTATCTTCCCAGTTCTTCTGCATGTATGTTTTGATTCCAAAGAACACCCCCAGCACTTTAATACCTGTCTTGTCCCATCTCGGTGCCTTGGGCAGGACAGTGGGGGGCCCTCATGCCAGCTGCCCGACAGGAAGGTGCCGCACTTTGCCCAGTTGATGCGTGCAGAAGACGCTTTCTGAAAGTGTTCAGACTCTGCTGTAGCGTCTGGTTGTCACCATCACTGCACACACCTTCACTGTGATGGGTGAGGAAGGCACTGCCCAGCCAGCCAGCCAGCCTGCCCCTCAGCAGGTGCAGCAGGGGCTCTATGGCCAGTGAGTAGCGCATGCCAAACAGGGAGCAGCCCCGTCTAATACCCCTGTACACTGCGAAGGGCTGTCTCAGCCCATTGTTAATGTTTAAAACACAAAAACATTTGAATATAAAAGCTGAATATAAGAAATAAAAATAAGGCCAAACCTGAAGGCCTCCAGGGTTTTAAAGAGGTATGTGTGGTCGACCATGTCAAATGCCTTTTCTTGGTTCAGGGAGACCAGCCCTACATTAAGATCACACATATTTGTTACAGATAAAAAGTCACAAATTAAAAACAAACAAGTTATCAAATATGGAGTGTTGCTCATTATGTCTGTTTGCCATACATTTTGAAATTATTTTAAAATCGGAAAATAAACGTGATACAGGTCTCCAGTTTTTAAGCAGGCACCGGTCCCCCTTCTTGGGCAGCAATGTGATCACTGCCCTACGGCCGCTGAGGGTTCCTTGTGTGTGAGGCTCTCTCTCAGTATGTGGAGCATGTCCTCCCCTGTTACATTCCACAGTTTTTTAAAGAATTCAGCAGGTAGTCCATCGATCCCTGGAGTCTTGTCACTGGAGAGCTGTGTGATGCGACGGTCAGCTTCTGGTAGATCATTGGCTCGTCCTGGTGGTGCTGTTCCTCCTCGCTAATGCTGGGCAGACCCTGGAGCAGGGGGTCAGTGTCCTGATGGTTGCACGGCTCGTTCTTATATAGCTGGCTGTAGAACTGCACCGCTTCCCTGTTAATCTCCTCCCGACTGTCAGGGCGTCCAGGCACAGCTGTCGGCTGTACAGCTCTCTACCGCAGGGCGTCCGGGCACAGCTGCCGGCTGTACAGCTCTCTACCGCAGGGCATCCGGGCACAGCTGTCGGCTGTACAGCTCTCTGCCGCAGGGCGTCCGGGCACAGCTGTCGGCTGTACAGCTCTCTACCGCAGGGTGTCCGGGCACAGCTGCCGGCTGTCTGCTGTCCACCGCAGGGCGTCCGGGCACAGCTGCTGGCTGTCTGCTCTCTGCCGCTGGGCGTCCAGGCACAGCTGCCGGCTGTCTGCTCTCTACCGCAGGGCGTCCGGGCACAGCTGCCAGCTGTCTGCTCTCCTCTTCTCCAGGCCGAAGAAGAAACTGGTAAGGGCGCCCATGTCAACTCCACGAAAGCACAAGCACTCCCTTACCCTCTTCTCCAGCAGGCTTCCCATTGTGTGTTTCTGCATGGTCTGCTCTCTGTGGTCCGTGTCCAGGCTGTTCTCAAGGTGGAGTATTTTTTTCTCCAGCTCTGTCGTGGCTGTGTTCAGTGACCTGGTTGCATTAAGTGTGTACTGCTGACCTAAATATTTTATATTTTTATAATGTTTTTTCTTTGTTTTCCAAATATCCCAGAACTGGTGGAATTGTTCATTTAATGTTGTGTCTTGTAATAATGTGATATTGCCAGTAAGAGGTGCTGTGTGGCTGTGAGGGAGCAATGTTGTGATTTATTAGGCAGTGATGGTCAGAGAGACTGCTAGGGGTGATGCTGACTTTAATTAATTCATTAAGGTGAGTCTGTAAAGTGTACAAACGGTCCAGCCTCGCTATATACATGCACTCTGAGCGAGAGCGAGACCAGGTGTACTGTCGTGTATGAGGGTGCAGACACCTCCAGATGCACTCTAAGCGAGAGCGAGACCAGGTGTACTGTCGTGTATGAGGGTGCAGACACCTCCAGATGCACTCTGAGCGAGAGCGAGACCAGGTGTACTGTCGTGTATGAGGGTGCCGACACCTCCAGATGCACTGAGCGAGAGCGAGACCAGATGTACTGTCGTGTATGAGGGTGCCGACACCTCCAGATGCACTCTGAGCGAGAGCGAGACCGAGACCAGGTGTACTGCCGTGTATGAGGGTGCAGACACCTCCAGATGCACTCTGAGTGAGAGAGCGAGACCAGGTGTACTGTCATGTATGAGGGTGCAGACACCTCCAGATGCACTGAACGAGAGCGAGAGCAGGTGTACTGCCGTGTATGAGGGTGCAGACACCTCCAGATGCACTCTGAGTGAGAGAGCGAGACCAGGTGTACTGTCATGTATGAGGGTGCAGACACCTCCAGATGCACTGAACGAGAGCGAGAGCAGGTGTACTGCTGTGTATGAGGGTGCAGACACCTCCAGATGTCAACCAGGTCACTGGACTTTAACCCTTTGCGGTCCTATGTCGGACCTGGTCCGACATTGCAATTATTCCTATCCGGTCCAATGTCGGACCCTGTCCGACATCATCAAAAAGACGCAAAAAACTGGTTTGTAGTCCTTTTTTCTCCGGAAAAAGCCAAGAAAACCATTCAATGGCCGAGTGGGAGCGACAGGAGCCGAGACAAGCCGAAAAAAAAAAAAGGGCGTCTCTCATGAATAGTCATACTTGCCCCTGGCATCAGATAACGGCGGCCATAAGGAAACAAGCTGGCTGCTGCTGAATCAGCGCTCGGAGAATATCACGGACATTTGCAGAGCTTTTTTGAGATGTTATAGTAATAAAATAATGACTTGGATCGCATTATTGAGGCGTTTGGTGATAAAACGAGTGATCAGGAGATGATTGATCGGTATGTACGACTATTATTATTATTATTATTATTTATTTTTTAGCATATGTGAAAGCTATAGCGAACGAAAGGGTGGGGCGGGGCTGGAGATGCCTAGTGAGTGCTTTGTTGATATGCAGGGCCTTTTAAACCCGTTTGACTGTGGGGAAAAAAAAACTTTTTAAACAGCGCCTAAAATTAACTGCACGTGTGAAAATAAATTGGACCTGACGCGCCTGACACACACTTAATAAATGGACTGCAAAGGGTTAAAACTGCTGCCAACTCTCTTGCGGATTGGGGATGTGGTGCCTCATTATTCCTATCAATGTTAAAATCAGTTGTGCAATTAAACCCCACCTTCTACATCATCATTATTAATACTAAAAAGAGCTTGCTTTAATTTATTACAAATTTAAAATGAGTTCCCTCTGCCGATTTTTAGGAGCAAAAATATTAATAAAAACATACACTGCTTAGCACACATGCCCCCTTGTGACAGAGCTCGAATGATTCTTGGTGTTAGATCTCCCTCCCGACCTGCGATTGCGCTGTGTAAAGGGAACAGAGTACCATGGACTTAATGGCATGACAGTTTATTCCCAGGGTTAGGTGGAAGTCGGCAATCTAGAAAGGGGGCGGAGCTATGGTACACAAACAGTGACCCGGGCGGGAAATGGCGTTGCATCCACGGATTGGAGGAGCGGATATGCTCGTTAACCAAGGGGTTATGAGTGAGGGTAAAAAAGGGGACGTAGTAAAGTGATCTGTTCCTTTGTAAATGGTTAGAACAAGACCTAAAGGAGACCTGTATTGTGAACCATGAGTGTTTTGTTTGTATGGTCTAAATTGTACTTGTTTGTTATTTAGACAGCTAACACAATCCGGAGCTGTCGCTAAAAGCCAGCACTAAACCAGACAACATCACTGCACTTGTTTTCACAGAGGATTGTATTTGCACTACGAGCACTAATTCACTCACTAACGAACTGTGTCTGTGTTTTGTGTTACGTGTGGGTCTATAAAGGACGGGACTTTTGGTTACGGGTCAGACCCGGGGATTATAAATAAAGTAATACACGCCGCTGATGCACTTTACTTCATTATTGTTTACTGTTGTTTGCACCTGGATATCGTTGTCTGTCTGTTTCTTCTGCACTGCTGTATTACCTTCACCTGTACACACTTACCCACTTTGCCACACCCTTCCACTCCGCTGGCCACTCTGTCTCAATCTCCCTGTCAGAAACACACCCCCTCCACTCCGCTGGCCACTCTGTCTCAATCTCCCTGTCAGAAACACACCCGCTCCACTCCGCTGGCCACTCTGTCTCAATCTCCCTGTCAGAAAGTGACTTGATGCTTTCAAAGCCCAACAAAAACGATTAACAAATAAACACAAAATAAGAAAAGAAAATGTAGAGCAATATTCCGCTCCTACTACACACAGCGTCCAGCGCTACTGCCTCCCTGCAAGCTCCTCCCACCGATCCGCAATCCTGAGAGAGAGAGAGAGAGAGACAGAGAGAGAGAGACCCTAAAGAGTGAATACCTGGTCAGGGCGAGAGACACAAAGCAGAGGCAAACTCCACCTGGCCATCGAAACAGGACACCACAGACAGTATTACACTTTGTTTTTGTGTAGAAGTTTATTATTTGAACAGTAATATTGTAATTACGGTTTATTGTGAGTTCTTTCTCTGGTCGTTTTTCTGTTCTTTACAGGGATTGAGGTTACCAGACCGGTATCGTACCGACCCAGTGCGCGCGTAGCGTACTGAGGCTCAGAGTACAGTACCGACCCGGTGCGAGTCACCGCACGCGGAGCGTACTGAGGCTGAGAGTACAGTACCGACCCGATGCGAGTCACCGCCCGAGTAGCGTACTGAGGCTCAGAGTACAGTACCGACCTGGTGCGAGTCACCGCACGCGTAGCGTACTGAGGCTGAGAGTACAGTTCCGACCCGGTGCAAGTCAGCGCACGCATAGCGTACTGAGGCTGAGAGTACAGTACTGACCCGATGCGAGTCACCGCACGCGTAGCGTACTGAGGTGCTGAACCATCCTGGTCCAGTACCAGAGGACTTGGTTTGGGTCTTGAACTGCCATCTTTTAGTTGTACTGTTTCAGTGTTACAGTACTATACACCTTGTTACAATACTGTACAGTGGCGTTGCTGCTTGAGCAGACTGAGGCAGCAGTTTTTTACATTACTGTACACGGCACTCGCCATGTTACATTACTGGACAGCAGCACTGTGTAGAATTGCACTTGTGACGGCTTTGGTACACTCACCCGTTCGGTAATGGTTACATTTAGTATTTCATAGGGAACGTTGGGTTATTATCATAACCCTGGTTCCCTGAATTAGAAATGTAACCATTAACCTTCAAGGTTGCTGCGTCCATGATTGCAGCATGCGTGAAGGATAAATGAAGCTGGCATCTGTGCCTGCAGTCTTCCTATGCTCTTGGGAGTGGGCATGACTGCGTCACAGGCTCTAGCGTGCAGCTTTGGTATTTCATTCAGGTTTCTTATGCTCTCAGGGGCGGGCATGACTGCGTCACAGGCTCTAGCGTGCAGCTTCGGTATTTCATTCAGGTTTCTTATGCTCTCGGGGGCGGGCATGACAGTGTCACAGGCTCTAGCGTGCAGCTTTGGTATTTCATTCAGGTTTCTTATGCTCTCGGGGTGAGCATGACTGCGTCACAGGCTCTAGCGTGCAGCTTTGGTATTTCATTCAGGTTTCTTAAGCTCTTGGGGGTGAACATGACTGCGTCGCAGGTTCTAGCATGCAGCTTTGGTATTTCATTCAGGTTTCTTAAGCTCTTGGGGGTGAGCATGACTGCGTCACAGGTTCTAGCGTGCAGCTTTGGTATTTCATTCAGGTTTCTTGTGTTGCAGTGCAGACTCAGCTTCAGGCTCCGCTGCCTCTGGCTCCACTGGCTCCGGGTCAGGGGGCTGCTCCATCTCCCTGATCGCTCCCCGCCAGGAGCTCCCTGATCCTGCTCTGCTTCAGCCCTATCCCTCTTTATCGATCAATGTTTCCTTTGATGTCTCTGAGCTCCACAATTAAAACACCCCATTGTATCTGAACTGGCAAAAACAACTCAATTTGTCCCATCTGCATTAAAATCTCATGCTACCTCAATAATTGAATTTGGATCATTTTGTATAATAAACGCTTGTCTCTAAATGACAATACATGTTTTACACTGGGGGTTTAACATCCTAGAGGGATCGTCTTAATGGGGTACGTTCATTTTCCATATTGCACTAATTCTCTTTCCAGTAACTCATTTTGTAAGACATTAGACAGTATTACTTTTGTTATGGGTGTCACTAAAGGTGACACTTCAATAAATGAGAAGCTTGTTTATAAAAGCTTAGTTTCTAAATATTATAAAGTTAATTCATAGCTAAACAACCATACATTTTTCTGAGGTTTTAAATAAATGTGTTTTTGTGTTTAAAGTGTATAGTAGTGGTCAACTAGCAGTGTCAGTATTTGAAATATTTAGCTGTTTGAATTGAAAGGAAAGTTGTTGTAAAGCATGCGGTTTTAGATGGACGGATTCAACCATTACATATAAATACGATTTTAGAACATTAAAAAAGCAGTAGTTTTCAAAAAAGTGTTCAAACTGTGTGTATGCAAATAAGAGCCAGACGTTATCAAATACTTGATTTATTATTATTTTTATAAGAGGTGACAAGTCACCTTGACTGTTCTGCAGATAAGTCATCGTTCTCCTCCAGTACGTCCCCTTGCGAGTCCTGTAGTGGAGGGGCTGGTCTCCTGATGCCCGGGCTGTGTTCTCCTCCAGTACATCCCCTTGTGAGTCCTGTAGTGGAGGGGCTGGTCTCCTGATCCCCGGGCTGTGTTCTCCTCCAGTACATCCCCTTGTGAGTCCTGTAGTGGAGGTGCTGGTCTCCTGATGCCCGGGCTGTGTTCTCCTCCAGTACATCCCCTTGTGAGTCCTGTAGTGGAGGGGCTGGTCTCCTGATGCCGGGCTGTGTTCTCCTCCAGTACATCCCCTTGTGAGTCCTGTAGTGGAGGGGCTGGTCTCCTGATGCCCGGGCTGTGTTCTCCTCCAGTACGTCCCCTTGCGAGTCCTGTAGTGGAGGGGCTGGTCTCCTGATGCCTGGGCTGTATTCTCCTCTAGTACGTCCCCTTGCGAGTCCTGTAGTGGAGGGGCTGGTCTCCTGATGCCCGGGCTGTGTTCTCCTCCACAGGCACTTGGAATGGCACGACGCTGGTGGCAATCAAGACCCTGAAAACAGGCACCATGTCCCCGAGGCCTTCCTGCAGGGCGCGGGTGATGAAGAAGCTGCGGCACGAGAAGGTGCAGCTGTACGCCGTCGTCTCAGAGGAGCCCATCTACATCGTCACAGAGTACATGAGCCAAGGTGAGAGCAGCAAGCCAACAGTCTCAGTGCAAGGTTCCACTCACTGGTCTAACTGAGCTTGAACCAGACATCTATGTATTACCATTAGATTAGTCTAAATGAAACCCTACACCCACGAGAGGGCTGAGGGATCTGCGGGTGAGGGTGGGGAAGGATAAGGATCTCCAGGCTGACTCTCTCTCACTCTGTCCTTCCCTCATTCACCCCTTCACAGGCAGCCTGCTTGATTTCCTGAAAGGAGACACGGGGAAGTTGTTGCGGCTCCCCCAGCTGGTGGACGTGGCCTCTCAGGTGAGTCCCAGGCTTCAATGTCTAATTCCCTTAATTGTGCTTAACTTGATTGAACTTAACTTGGCTGACCCCTGCAGCTATGTAAACACCGATGCTGACCCCTGCAGCTATGTAAACACCGAGGCTGACCCCTGCAGCTATGTAAACACCGAGGCTGACCCCTGCAGCTATGTAAACACCAAGGCTGACCCCTGCAGCTATGTAAACACCGAGGCTGACCCCTGCAGCTATGTAAACACCGAGGCTGACCCCTGCAGCTATGGCCAAGAGTTTTGCATCACCTAGAATTTAAGATTGAGACATAATAAAAAATATATGAACATAATTTAGATGTTTTATTTAACATCTAATCTAATAATCAAATAAACTATAAAATGATATCGCAAGAGTTTCCTGGAAGCTGTAATAGTCGTACAGTATTTATTGTTAGATTTCGAAATATCACAATTTTTAAGTTTTTGTTAAGTATATGGAAAACTACAAAGCGGTATATAATTCAGTATGTTAATGTAACATTATTCAGCAGGTTAATCGACTTATGAAGCTAAATTTGTTAATTCTATCGGGTGATGCAAAACGTGTTGCCATAACTGTAGGGTTTGAAATGCCTATTTTTGACAACGGAAAAACTTTCAGGCAAAATTGAAAACATTTAAACAGCTGACTAACTTTGAAATGTTTACTATGACTAGTTACCACTTTAAATAAATAAATCTCCTAATCATGTGTTTGCTGATGTCTAGGGCTCTGTTTGTAAACGCCCTGCTTGTTCGCTATATTTTGGAACTGCATTGAATCTTTTAAAATGATTGATTAATGTTTAAAGGTCATTTTATGTTAAACGCTTCTTCTGTCCATCTGAACTTGCATGCTTTACAATGACTTTGTTTCAATTCAAACAGCTGAATACAATTCCAGTATTGACATTGCTAGTCACACAGGAAGGTGATGCTGTTGTTCAGGGTATCGTCTTGCTGGTAAGAAACGGGTTTGAAAGTGCAGCGTGTGATTCGTCGCCTTTCTTTTCCAGTCCACTGTGTGCTGCTGCCCCTTCTGTACTCTTTCCTCTGTGCCCTCAGATTGCAGCGGGCATGGCCTACGTAGAGAGGATGAACTACGTTCACCGGGACCTGCGGGCGGCTAACATCCTGGTCGGGGACAGTCTGGTGTGCAAGGTGGCTGACTTCGGACTGGCTCGACTCATAGAGGACAATGAATACACTGCCAGACAGGGTGAGCATGCAACCTCCCTGGCGACCACTGGGGGGCATCAAATCAAACACACAATTACACTGCCAGACAGGGTGAGCATGCAACCTCCCCGGCAACCACTGGGGGGCACCAAATCAAACACAAAATTACACTACCAGACAGGACGAAACCTTGTTTAAAAGGCATGTCGTATGCAGACAGGCTAAAAGAATGGAATCTATTCAGTCTTGAACAAAGAAGACTACGCAGTGATCTGATTCAAGCATTCAAATTTCTAAAAGGTATTGACAATGTCGACCCAGGGGACTTTTTCAACCTGAAAAAAGAAACAAGGACCAGGGGTCACAAATGAAGATTAGATAAAGGGGCATTCAGAACAGAAAATAGGAGTCACTTTTTTACACAGAGAATTGTGAGGGTCTGGAACCAACTCCCCAGTAATGTTGTTGAAGCTGACACCCTGGGGATCCTTCAAGAAGCTGCTTGATGAGATTCTGGGATCAATAAGCTACTAACAACCAAACAAGCAAGATGGGCTGAATGGCCTCCTCTCATTTGTAAACTTTCTTATGTTCTTATACAGGATGTAGTCTGAAATTTGAGGACTTTCTCAACCCTGTCGTTTTGATTTTTAAATGTGTTTATTATTAGTAATAATATCAGGAGGTTGTTTCTATATTTGATTTTTAAATGTTTATTATTAGTAATAATATCAGGATCACATATTACTTCCTTATCCTACACACACGTTTCTAATAAATTAACCAGTTTGAGTCTTACTGAAAACTAGAGCATTCTCAACAAGAACACCCCTCAACTGCTGAGATCCATTGACCATTGGAAACAGAGCCCTGAAACTTCTCTTTGTCTCCCGATCAGGTGCCAAGTTCCCAATCAAGTGGACAGCCCCCGAGGCAGCTCTGTATGGCCGCTTCACCATCAAGTCAGACGTCTGGTCCTTCGGAGTCCTGCTGACTGAGCTCGCCACCAAGGGCCGGGTGCCCTACCCAGGTAGGAGGCTAACACAGCACTGAGGAATCAAGAGAGGGTGCTCTACCCAGGTAGGAGGCTACACAGCACTGAGGAATCAAGAGAGGGTGCCCTACCCAGGTAGGAGACTAACACAGCACTGAGGAATCAAGAGAGGGTGATCTACCCAGGTAGGAGGCTACACAGCACTGAGGAATCAAGAGAGGGTGCTCTACCCAGGTAGGAGGCTAACACAGCACTGAGGAATCAAGAGAGGGTGCTCTACCTAGGTAGGAGGCTAACACAGCACTGAGGAATCAAGAGGGGTGCTCTCTGCCAGGTAGGAGGCTAACACAGCACTGAGGAATCAAGAGGGTGCTCTACCCAGGTAGGGAGGCTAACATAGCACTGAGGAATCAAGAGAGGTGCTCTACCCAGGTAGGAGGCTGCACAGCACTGAGGAATCAAGAGAGGGTGCTCTACCCAGGTAGGAGGCAAACACAGCACTGAGGAATCAAGAGAGGGTGCTCTACCCAGGTAGGAGGCTAACAGAGCAGTGAGGAATCAAGAGAGGGTGCTCTACCCAGGTAGGAGGCTAACACAGCACTGAGGAATCGAGAGTGCGTGCTCTACCCAGGTAGGAAGCAAACACAGCACTGAGGAATCAAGACAGCAATCAGAAGTGAAGCGCAGCTCTTGGTCTTGGGTAAATTCCTCTGAGAATACTGGGATTGCAATAAGAGCCAGTCTGAATGATGGCACCATCCTGAAAGGTAAGAGAACAGAACAATGAAAGACATTTAAGCGTTCATTATCATCCGGTCCTGGTTTGGGGTACAGATTGTATTAAACACATGTTTACAAGTGCACGTTCCACTGCACTATAAGGTCATTTTCCAGTAGGAATTGTTGTGGAAGGACTAATAATGTGCACCCAACTGTACATAAGGGTGTAATTCCTTCAAGGGGTTTGGTGACAGATCACTACTACACATCATAACAAAAAGAAGAATAAAAGAATGTTATATTGATCAAAATGTGAGAAACAGTTATCCAGATATATGCAACAATGTAAGTGTGACATGCAGATGTACGCACAGAAAGATACCCCAGATATCTCAGAATCTGATAAGCTCAATAACCTCTGATCAATATTAATACCACGTTTCATGACAATTGGATCAACGGTTCTCCAGCTATATAGAGAAATGAAGTGTGACATACAGTACATATGTACGACCGCCTGCACTATATGCACTTTGCAGGGGATGAGAACAACAGTATTAATAGTGTGTCTCGCTGCATCTCCCCTCCTCTCCTGCAGGGATGAGAACAACAATATTAATAGTGTGTCTCTGTGCGTCTTCCCTCCTCTCCTGCAGGGATGGTGAATCGGGAGGTGCTGGACCAGGTGGAGCGTGGCTACAGGATGCCCTGTCCGGCCGAATGCCCCGACTCGCTCCACGACTTGATGCTGACCTGCTGGAGGAAGGAGGCTGAGGAGCGGCCCACCTTTGAATACCTGCAGAGCTTCCTGGAGGACTACTTCACTTCCGCAGAGCCGCAGTACCAGCCCGGAGAGAACCTTTAGAACTGAACCCACTGCCAGGGGTCTACCACTAGAGCGCGCTATTCAAACACTGACCCTACCCTGCCAGGGGTCTACCACTAGAGCGTGCTATTCAAACACTGACCCTACCCTGCCAGGTGTCTACCACTAGAGCGCGCAATTCAAACACTGACCCTACCCTGCCAGGGGTCTACCACTAGAGCGCGCTATCCAGCTGCTCCTGGGTTTATTGCCAATGAATTTTATTTTTGAATGCTTGTAAAAGCAGGGATTCCTTCTGATTTCAGGTCCCTTTTTGATAGGTGATGCTGGGGCTGGTATCTTCTCAACTGCAGTGTTTAGAAGGCTGCTTTGCTGATCTTCGCCTTCCTGTTATTTTTGAATTCTGTTTTCTTACTCAGTTATGCTGGTAAGTTTTGTTTCTTGAATGTGCCATATTCTCGAATTCCCTGAGGCCTGCAGGCACTGGGAGTTGTGTAAAAGAGCCCAATCAGTCATTCCCAGGGCCTGTTAAAAACCAAAACCTGATTTTGCTGATTTTTTTTTCCTTGTGACTTGTTAACAGAAAGTGTGTGAGGGGTATTTTTTTAACTGTAGTCTTCCAAGCTTGTGGTCCTGTACTTCCACAGTCAACAGGGACATGGAGGTTGGAAAGCAGGCCAGCTACCCCATGCTGCACTCAGTACCTTGCCTGGGCGAATGGACAGGCGGTCGCTTCATGTCTGGGTTAATGAACAATGATGGTGTTGGCACTGTGCTGACCCGACCTGGTTAAACTGGACTCTGGTGTGTGTGTGTTGTGCAGGGATGTCACGGTGCTGACCCGACCTGGTTAAACTGGACTCTGGTGTGTGTGTGTTGTGCAGGGATGTCACAGTGCTGACCCGACCTAGTTAAACTGGACTCTGGTGTGTGTGTGTTGTGCGGGGATGTCACGGTGCTGACCCGACCTGGTTAAACTGGACTCTGGTGTGTGTGTGTTGTGCGGGGATGTCACAGTGCTGACCCGACCTGGTTAAACTGGACTCTGGTGTGTGTGTTGTGCAGGGATGTTACTACAAGCTGACAGCAGGGGTGTGTATTTAGATAGGTTTCTTGTATTACATGAGGCTTCCATAACTTTGAGTAGATAAGATGTTTTTTGTACAAAAGTAGCTTCAAATGTCATTGCAATGGCTGTATTCCATTCCCCTCTTTACTATTTGATGGGGTAACGACCATTGTGAGGCTTCAGTTGCTCCAATACTGAGTTATCATTTTTCTCTATTGTTTCTGCTTGTCTGGAGAATCCGAAGTGCCAGAACAGCCTTCCTCATTCCATTCAATCATGTGACTTTTTGACTAGCCCCACTATTTCTATGTAGACAGAGTGAGTAGGTAGGGCTGGCAGAGCTGGAAACATTGTCACATGATTTGAATGGAATGAGGAGGATGTTCAGTCCAGCACTTCGGCAGACAAGCAGCGCCAAACAATAGAGAAAAATGAGAACTCCGTATTGGAGCTACAAAAACCAAAACATAGTAAGGGATGTAAGAGTGCAAATAAAATGACATTTGAAGCAATTTGTAATCCACACCCAGAATGAGGGTCCCTGTCCAGCTGCACTGTATACCAGCACTAGACCCCTATCCCTGTCCGGCTGCACTGTATACCAGCACTAGACCCCTATCCCTGTCAGGCTGCACTGTATACCAGCACTAGACCCCTATTATCTCATTAGCCAGACCATATATTCAAAACTGATTTAGTACAACCTTCATTATTAACTACAAACCAGGAAACTACAGTCTATGTGCGTCCCAGACATCGAGCAGGGGTAGGGTAGGGAGGCTCCTCCACTGTGGTCAGTGTGACATGCTTTTCAAACCACAGTACTTTCACTGTCAGCCACTTCATGATTCCTGCTGTAGTTTTGTTGTTTGTTTTTTGGCAATTGAAATGCATACAGGTTTGTTTTATTTTGTATGTGTCCCCTGTTTGTACAATAATACTGAGTTTATAGGAAATGTGTTGCTGCCCCCTCTAATGACGACTGCAAGACCTTCTTCTACTGGTCACTGATTTTAAATTCCTGGCCAGGATCTGTTTTCATCCACAAATGCATCTACAATCTACAAAGATCAAGGATTGACTGTGTGTCTTCTGTATTTTCCATTTAGAAATTCCTTTACCTTCCTCCAGTATTTTCGTGCATTTTGTGCAGTCTGTACCTTCATATTCATTTGACACTTCTATTAGAGACCCACGTTGAACAGACTCTTCTGTGAGCTTGTAATCCTAACTGGTCTATTAGAGGCATGTTGAATAGACTCTACTTCTGTGAGCTGTAAAGGAGTCTTAGTTCAGAGCGCTTTGAAATCGGTCTGATGGAAACATATGGGACTGATTTCAAACCGCATTTAATTTGACCCCAGATGGAAACGCAGAATAAGATCATCCCAAATCCTAAATGGTTCTGCTCATTTTTCCTCTAAACGCCTCTTTGATATAACTGGCTAGGGGTATCATTCCAGCAGTCCATGGTATGTCTGCCTCTTTCAAAGATGGCTGATATATAAGGACTGAGCTATACATGAACAAACCTACAGCTATGATAATGTATGATGAGCTGCATACCCGTTAAGGTACTGTAATCTGATACAATAGCAAGGTAATGATGAGCTGCATACCCGTTAAGGTACTGCAATCTGATACACAGAATTGTGTCCCATGTTGTGCAGATTTCAGGACTGGGGGTTCAGGGGTCCCAGTTAAAGCGCCACTGCTACACAGTCCAATGGGAGTGTGGTAGATATCCTGGCCAGCACTTTACTGTACAATTGCCAGTCTTGAATGCCTTGTAAGAGCCCAGAGTTATAGATCCCCCTATTGAAATAGAGACTTCCCATGTGTATCATTCCAGGACATACTGCCCTTACCAGTTGATAGGAATACATGCAGTACAGGATGAGCAGGATTCATCGGAGACGGCTACTAGACTAGAAGTGAACATTCACGTATGGAAATGTCTGAATCACATCTCTGCCTCCATGTGGAATAGAGATCCCTGCAATCATGTTCACTTTTAATACTGAAATATTGGATCTTGGCGACCTGAAGTTATTCTTCTGTGAGGCAGACCTGGTTGGCCTCCCTAGTTTGTTTGTTTTCCCTAACGGTTCTTCCAGGTTCTTTTGATTTCCTGTAGAACAAAAAACAATCTGCATGTTTCCCATAGGGGGCAGCATAGACTAGGGGTGTTCTTTTCTGTTTAAAAGATAATAGATGACATAGTTCATAGGGGGAATTGTAAGAAGTCCTGCATTCCTTTTTATTTGTTTTTTAAATGTTTATTATAAATTACTGCAACATGCAGGTCTGTATAATTCTTTATCTATACAGAACTTAATGGTATATTGAAATATTGAATTTGAAATAACTTACTGCTATGTAATCAATAAGACTACACCACTATAACCTGCGTGCATCTGAAAACAATTTAACATTTACAATCACTTAAAGGTTTGAAGTAGCTGTAGCTGACAAAATAGTTCTGCTATGCCCATCCATTCATAATAAAGCTCTCAAACGTGCAGTATTGAAAGAAACACAAGTAATAGCAAACACATTTTCATTTTAAAACACTAGGTTAAAGAAATCTCTGTTTACAAGTTCTGCTTTCAGTCTTACACTTCATGGATCACCTTTAGAGAGAAATCATCCCCATCCCTTCACAGCCATGCTTCCAGCCACGAACAAAAAATACAGAACATACAGCTAATCTGAGAAGACAGACCAGCAACTAAAAGCGTCCTTTAACCTACAGTAGTACCAGATATCATGTTTGATGTTGAAAATCCATGTGCTGGAACAGCTTTCTTTACAATCCATGTGCTGGAACAGCTTTCTTTATAATTGCACGTTTGATACCTATGTAGCTACAGGAAGTGCGCAATGATTTTATTAGTATTACTTTAACAAAACTTCAGATGGCGTTGAATTGTTTTTCATATACCCGGTACTGTTTGATGGTGTTGCAGTCATTGAGTGGTTCTGTTCTTCCAATAGGGATCGTTTTTCTTAAATCCACCTTTACCTGTCTTTGATGCAGGACTGCACATCCTTCCTCATTCCATTCGAATCAGGTGATAATGTAACCTTTCAGCTCACCTGCTCTCTGTCCATTTCCATGCAGACTTGGGGCCAGTTGAAGTCACATTGTCGCATGATTTGAATGGAATGAGGAATGCTGTTCAGTTCAAGCACTTAGGATTCTCAAGACAAGCTCAAAGCCAGGAAATGGCAGATAAAGAGAAAGATCAGAACGCAACACAAGAGCAGCTGAACCTCTGAATGAGAACACAAGAGCAGCTGAACCTCTGAATGAGAACAAAACACAAGAGCAGCTGAACCTCTGAATGAGAACACAAAAGCAGCTGAACCTCTGAATGAGAACACAAGAGCAGCTGAACCTCTGAATGAGAACACAAGAGCAGCTGAACCTCTGAATGAGAACGAAACACAAGAGCAGCTGAACCTCTGAATGAGAACGAAACACAATAGCAGCTGAACCTCTGAATGCGAACACAACACGAGCAGCTGAACCTCTGAATGAGAACACAACACAAGAGCAGCTGAACCTCTGAATGAGAACGAAACACAAGAGCAGCTGAACCTCTGAATGAGAACACGAGCAGCTGAACCTCTGAATGAGAACGCAGCACAAGAGCAGCTGAACCTCTGAATGGTAGCAAGCACAATACAATAGTAAGGGAAATCTAAAACAGCAATTCAAGTGACGTTTAACTACTCTCTGTGGGTTACCTGCTTTGTTTAAGGAAATTGGGGGTGGAAATATGTTCTCCACAATTTAGCATCTTGGATTAGCTCCTGCACACCACGAACCTGCTGTGACTGAACCAGGGAGATGTATCTTATATATTACACAATCCATGCCTTACATATTCATCATTCATGAGAAATACTGATATATTACACAATACTTTTATTTCAAACATCATTAAGTTTATTATTGGTTTTTAAATGTACCATTATTAAGTGTCTTAAAAGTTATGGATAACTTCTAGCAGTGTAACCAGGGCTATCTAATCCTATTAATATTATTCATTACAATAATATATCACTGCCCCTCAATTATTTGAAGCTTTTGCAGATACTGCTGCATTTCCAGTCAATTGCGAGGTGGCAGGAAGGAAATCATTCACATTGAAAACATGTCAATCACAAGAGTAGCAAGTTGGCTCAAAACAAATAAAACCGCTCTTCCTTGAAGAACTCCTAGAAGCACCTGTGTCGGGTGCATTCCTTGTACAGGAAAAAGACGTTCACCAGGTTGAAAAAAATCCCATTAAACATCAAATACCCATTTAACATAATGTGTGCCCTTTCATATAGGAAAATGTGAGCGTTACAAAGTGATGATAATACATATTAACAATACTGGAAGTGTTAGCTGTTTTTACTTTAATACATCAAGCATTGCCAGATCTTTCACAGAGCAGTAACGCTCCCTTGAGCCCCATTTTAATGATCTGAACAGTGGTGGAACTTATTACCACCTTTTGATGCTATATTATGGATGGACAGCATGTAGACACACTGATAAGAGGACGGACATCATGTAGACACACTGACAAGAGGATGGACAGTGTGTAGACACACTGATGGAGGATGGACAGTGTGTAGACACACTGATGGAGGATGGACAGTGTGCAGACACACTGATGGAGGATGGACAGTGTGTAGACACACTGATAGAGGATGGGCAGTGTGTAGGGGTGATCAGATTAATAGCATCTGTGTATGGCTCTGTGGCAGGATGGCTTGCAGTGGTGAGGTGTGGTGACGTCACGGACCAGGAAGTAACTGAACCAAAACAGTGGATGGGCTGGTGAAACTGAATGCAACGGCGGTCAGCTGGATTTATTAACTAAATAACCAAAACAAAAGATTTGAACAAAACAACAAAACACAAAACAAAAAGGCGCGATGGCCAAACAAACAGAAACAAGTATATTTTTAAATATAGCAATTGTTTCTTTCTTTCGCTCGCTCTCCCGTGCTTTCCCGTACTCTCCTCTGTACACTCAACCCCCCTGCAGCACGGACAGCTGCAGGTTCTTATACTCTGGCTGAGGGGTTAACTAGCTGTTAATTATCTTATTACCCCTCGGCCACGGTCTGCACGCGTTTGGTAAGGATGCATGACTGTCAGCTAGTTAAATAATCAGTAGCTGATCAGCCACGCATCCTCACGGGTTTTAAATTATAAATAACAATAACAAAAGACGCGGCGCTTTTATCCGCGCCAGAAAACAAAAATACAAATAATAATAAATAAATACATAGGGGCGAGACACTCCGCCACACGCTATTGGGGCTGATAAGGCTGCAGTATTGTTGAGTTTTGGAAATCTTCATCTGGATTATAAGGAGGCTTGAAAACAGCTATTGGAGGCCCTGAAGAATTCTAAGCCATTTAGCCAGTGCAGTGTTGCCATCGACTCCCTTAGCCAGTGCGGTCATGCCATTGCCTCCTTAGCCAGTGCGGTCATGCCATTGACTCCCTTAGCCAGTGCGGTCATGCCATTGACTCCCTTAGCCAGTGCGGTCATGCCATTGCCTCCCTTAGCCAGTGCGGTCATGCCATTGCCTCCCTTAGCCAGTGCAGTGTTGCCATTGACTCCCTTAGCCAGTGCAGTGTTGCCATTGACTCCCTTAGCCAGTGCAGTGTTGCCATTGACTCCCTTAGCCAGTGCGGTCATGCCATTGCCTCCCTTAGCCAGTGCGGTCATGCCATTGCCTCCCTTAGCCAGTGCAGTGTTGCCATTGACTCCCTTAGCCAGTGCAGTGTTGCCATTGACTCCCTTAGCCAGTGCAGTCATGCCATTGCCTCCTTAGCCAGTGCGGTCATGCCATTGCCTCCTTTGCCAGTGCAGTCATGCCACTGACTCCCTTAACCAGTGCGGTCATGCCATTGACTCCCTTAACCAGTGCGGTCATGCCATTGTCTCCTTAGCCAGCAGTCACCCCAGAGGCACCTCTGAATGAGCACGTTACTGCCCTCTGCTGGTGGTTCCGTGCTGCAGCGGTGTTGTGTGTGATCTTTATTTCACTCTATGCGGTACACATTTTTCTGAACCTGTGCAGATCTGAATATTTTCACCTGTGCCATTCCTTTAATCATGCTTTTTTAAAATATACATAATTCTGTTTTAAAGGAAGGTGATTTTTAGTAAGAACTCATGTAAAGTTTATGATGTGTTTTCTCCAGAATGAATGAAATTAGATACTTTGTAACTTATGGCTGTAACATGCCTCTTCATGGTGTAATCTTATTTGTGCAATAAATACAATTAAAAAAATGACAGTAGATTTACTGTATTCACAGGAACAAATGAAACAGAGTAATACTTCCATCAATCTAATTTACTCTGCAGTTCACGTTGTTAGAGATTGTTTGGGATTTAAAAATCCAGTTATTATCAGAGCTAATAAAGAGATACAATGATTATATAAAGCCTTTTATAACATGTGGATAAATAGGGCTTCTGCTTTTCGGTTTTAACCAATAGAAAAAACAAAGATAAAACAACCCATTACAAAAAAAAAAAAAAAAAAAAAAAAAAAAAAAAAATGTGGGCAATATCCCGATTTGTATCTCACATTGATTCGTTCTGAATACTTAATCCCACCCCAACTACTGAGTGGCAGCAAATTCCCACATTTCTATTGGAGGATTGTAACACGCTCCTGAGATTTAAAACAAGATTAAAAGAAACGGAGGGTTGTTCTTGCTTGCGAGATTTAAAGCTATAGACAGTTCGATAGGCAGTATTGACACGCTCATGGAATTTAAAACAGAATTGAAAATTGTGGCAAAATGTAAAAAATGCCTAAACACACAAAAACCCTAGAAGAATATGTGCGTGACCACAAGGATTTAGTTGTGGAAAACAGCAAAAGAAAGAAGGTACAATTGAAAAAGTGTGCAAGCAGTCTGAGAATATAAGAACATAAGAAAGTTTACAAACGAGAGGAGGCCATTCAGCCCTGGCTTTTAGTAGCTTATTGATCCCAGAATCTCATCAAGTAGCTTCTTGAAGGATCCCAGGGTGTCACCTTCAACATTACTGGGGAGTTGGTTCCAGACCCTCACAATTCTCTGTGTAAAAAAGTGCCTCCTATTTTCTGTTCTGAATGCCCCTTTATCTAATCTCCATTTGGATGGACAGCATGTAGACACACTGATAAGAGGACGGACATCATGTAGACACACTGTTTCTTTTTGCATCTTGTTGACCTTTTTTATAGCTTCCCCACATTGTCTAGATGAAGACATTTCTGAGTCAACATAAACTCCTAGGTCTTTTTCATAGATTCCTTCTTCAATTTCAGTATCTCCCATATGATATTTATAATGCACATTTTTATTGCCCAGCCAATGCACAACACCAGGCCCATGTCGGTTCCACCCCTGCAAGGCCTGCAATGCCAATATCCCGCAAGAGGACAAACATACCCTCTGTGCGCGGTGCATGGGCGTTCAACATGTCACCTTGGCCCTGGAGAGGGACGTGGTCTGTAGCATCTAAAGGGTTGTTTGTGTGTTCATTTCTGTTTCTGTGTGTTCAAAGTTATAAGCTTGTACATGAGTTTGGATTTGCAAGTGGTAGTTTGGATTTTAAAAACAACTAACAATTTTAGGAAAATACGACTTTTTTGCCAGTTCTTTTTTGTTTTATAAAACAATTTTTTTAAACATAATATAACTTTAGATCAATATACATTAAACCCCTATTTTTTCTACCGCATTAAATTTTAAGCTTACTCAAATAAAAATCTGTTGATTGACCCACCAAATGAGTACTGATACTTGATACTTGGTAAATAAAAAAAAAAGACGCTCCTCTCTTTGTCACGGGTTCCTCTCGCTCATAGAGAGGCAGGGCTTGTACGCATCAGAAGGGCTGGGGTTATTGAAAACAAAACTGATCGTGTCATTTATTTTATCATAAAGACTATGACTCAAGTCGAGTGGAGACTTTTGGGCCGGGACTCGACTCGAGTCGAGTCATTACAACTCTGGGCTGCCCCACTGCTACACTGCTCCCTCTTTGCACACTTTCCAGCCAGGGACAATCTGGCCTGCGTCCTGAAGCAAAGGGGCAGCCGGATCTGATGACATGGCCTGGCTCTGGTCACCGACATGGGGGGCGCTCTCTTGTCTGTGGCGGGCAATCGGATGAGGTTGGGTTAGCGGGGTGCTGGGTGGGGTTGAATGTGATGAGGATGAGGGGGGAGAGACAGCGTGGCTGGGGGAATCTGGTTGCAATGGACGACGGCAGCAGTTGCGCCTCCTGGGGTGATGTGCGGGAGAAGGGACAGTACAGTAGCTTGTGACTCACCAGTCGTTCGGTCACCAAAGTAGGGGGCGAGCCAGTGGCCAGCAGGGGGTAGTTTTACCCTGTATACCACTTTGCCAAGACTCCTGAGGACTTCACAGGGACCCACCCACAGGCTGTCAAGCTTCGGGTAGCGACCTTTCCCTTTTTGGGCCCGTAGACCCCACAAACTCCCCTTCTTCAAAGTGCTGTCCCTTCTCCCTCTGGTGAACTGGTGGGCTGCGTCCATCTGGTCTTGTAACCGGCCACCATACTTGGGGCCGGGAGGTAATGTCCTTGCATCTGGGGGCCGTCCGAACAGCAGTTCCCCAGGGGTCTGTAGTTCCCTCCCCAGCATAAGTAGGGCCGGAGTGCAGCCTGTGGATTCCTACACAGAGGTTCTATAAGCAAGCAGGATCAGTGGAAGCTGGAGGTCCCAATCCTGCTGGTGGCAATGGCCAGTTGAGCGGAGAGCGTTCTGTTAAAGCGTTCCACCAGTCTTCGCTCTGAGGGTGAAGGGGACTGGTTCTGGTCTTCCGGATCCCCAAGTGGTGGCAGACATTGGCGAGCATCTGCGACTTAAACTTTCTCCCTTGGTCAGAGTTCCACTCTTTGGGGGCTCTGAAGCGCGAGAAGAACCCTTCGATAATTGTCTCCCCACCGTGCCTCTTGGTTTGGTAGGGCGTCTGCTTCTGGCCATTTGGAAAAGTAATCGATCGCCACCAGCACGTAGTGGTTGCCGCTGTCAGACACAGGAAGGGGGCCAAGGACATCTACGCCCACGTGTTCCATGGGCACTCCGACCGGGAACTGCTGCAAAGGCGCATTGGACTGTCTGGCAGGCTGCACAATTGTCACATCGGTGGCAGTGGCATCCCTCACATCCCGTCGGCAGCGGCCCCAGTAGCAGGACTATTGTAAACATTGCACGGTCTCGGATTCCCCCGTGCCATGTACTATGTGAACCGCACTCAGGACCGCTGATTGTAGTGTATGGGGGACCACCAGCTGCCATCTCTCCTCTCTTGACGCCAGCTCCAACCATGCCATTGCTGGACCTCTTCCTGGAGGGCCAAGCCGTCCCACTGTACCCCTAGCGGGGGGAGCAGGCGGCAATGGTTTCCCAGGAGGGGCGCATGCCTCCTGCCAGCTATTGGAAGATCGGCTGTAAGTCTGGGTCTTGCTCCTGTTGTGCTCTCCACTCCATGGCTGGAACAATGGTGAGCTCGTGGCACACCTCTACTAGGTCTTCAGCTCCCCTCCTGGTTCCTGTTGCTCCCTCTTGTCACAGTGGCAGCAGCCGTCTTGCAAGTAGGGCATCTTGACAGGGCGTCTGCATTCTGGTGGCAATTGCCTGCTTGGTGTTGGATGCCAAAATCATATTTCTTGGAGTTGCTCCAACCTTCTGGCTCCTTGAAACGAACCAATCACTGGTGGGATGCGTGGTGCACAGGATGAAGTGTCTCCCACACAGGTATGGTTGGAATTGTTTGAGAGCAGCGACTACTGCCAGGAGTTCTCGGCGTGCGACACAATACCTGCGTTCCGCTCAGTTGAAGGCTTGGCTGAAGTATGCGATGACTCTGGCGCTGAGGGAATCAGGATGGGGGCCTGGTTCATTTTCAGGGTGCTGAAAGCGTTCGCACACTGCGCGGACAACTGGGGCACGAAGTGTCGATAGTATGAAGCCAGACCCAGGAAGCCCCACAGCTGGTGGTGGCCATCTCACGTTGCATCAGTCGGGACTTATCGGGATGCAGCTTGAGTCTGGTGGTCTTGAGGCGCTGCAACATGGTTCACAGGTTAGCCAGGGCATCAAGTCTCTGATACAGTCCATGTTGCCCGTTGTCTGGACACAACTGCCCCGCCGCTACAATATTAAGTAAAATGCTTATATGTTTTTTTTGAAACTCACTTTTAAATGTAATAAAACCTTGAAACAGCCAATGATAGCGCCTGCAGGGATGGACTTTTTAGTGAGTTGGAACCCTCCGGCCTTAAGTGAACTATGGGGACCGGTATTTAATTCTAGTCAGTGATACTAAGCTTGGTTACCCGGAGATCGTTGACAGATCCCAGAGACTCCATAAAAAATCAGGTTAGGCAGGTATGGGTCACATCTAGATAATATGCATGACCTTGTAAGCGTGAGCACCCTTGCTGCCTATATGAAAAATGCTTTCCTGTTCAAAATGTACTGATGGTACGCATTTGCATGTTAAAAACAATCTGGAAGTCTGCTGTTTGTTTTTTGTTTTTGTTTTTTTTTTATTGGTGTGCATGCGTACCTGCATACCAGTTCTGTGAACCCCTGCTATAAAGCTTTTAGAACGAATGCAAGGTGTTTTCTAAGTATATTCTTTAAACTTGAGTACATTCAACAACAATCAAAGATCATCATATTAAATCTGGTAATTGTTTATTATTTATTGTACTGAAAAAATGTTGGTTAACGTATTTCTGGCCATAATCATCTGTGAGTCAAGCTATAAAGGCACAGTGCCACTGCCGAGATGTTCCTCTCTCTTCCAGCAGACGATCGGTTTGTCCTTAAAGAGACGCCGTGGGGCATTAAGTGCCTTTTTTATTTTGTTTTCGTTCTGCTTTTTAAAACAATGTGAGAAAGAACTATTAGCTATGGAGAAAGTCACAATTAAAGTAAAAAGTTGATAATTATTTAGTTATAAAGTCCAAGCCTATTGCAGACCTTTTTAATAAAGTCCAAGCCTAATGCAGACCTTTTTAAAAAACTTAAATTTTGACACAATAAGCAACACTGGACGCTGAAACTTACTTTGCTGAATTATTTTATTACCACAGACAGCCTTACTTCAGAATTCAGTCTGAATGAAGACCTGTATGAAATCGGAAAAAAAGGACAAAGTAGCAATAATAATAATAACAATAATAATAAACAAACAACAACAACAATAATAAAAAAATAATAATAACAAAAGGAGGTTGTTTACATATACAGAATGGGGAAACTCCAGACAAACTTGTGGTCCGTGACTGCCCAGCAATCGCAAACCCAAAGGGTAGCCTAAGGAGAATTCACACAGCCGCAGAGCACAAGAGAAAGAGGATGCATTCACACAGCCACGCAGCACAAGAGAAAGTGGATGCATTCACACTTCCACACACCACAAGAGGAGGATGCATTCACACAGCCGCGCAGCACAAGAGAAAGAAGATGCATTCACACAGCCGCGCAGCACAAGAAGTGGATGCATTCACACTTCCACGCACCACAAGAGGAGGATGCATTCACACAGCCGCGGAGCACAAGAGAAAGAAGATGCATTCACACAGCTGCGCAGCACAAGAGGAGGATGCATTCACACAGCCGCGGAGCACAAGAAGAGGATGTATTCACACAGCCGCGCAGCACAAGAGAAAGAGGATGCATTCACACAGCCGCGGAGCACAAGAGAAAGAGGATGCATTCACACAGCCGCGCAGCACAAGAAGAGGATGCATTCACAGAGCCGCTGAGCACAAGAGAAAGAGGATGCATTCACACAGCCACACAGCACAAGAGAAAGAGGATGCATTCACACAGCCGCGCAGCACAAGAGGATGCATTCACACAGCTGTGGCGCACAAGAGAAAGAGGATGCATTCACACAGCCGCAGAGCACAAGAGAAAGAAGATGCATTCACACAGCCGCGGAGCATAAGAGGCTGAATTTCATTGAATTTCTGTTCAGATTCTCAGTGACAAAGTGTAAGGAATCGCTTTTGAGTCTTAATGAAAAGCATAAACTTCACTTAACAAAGGGATTCAGACAGTGAATAGGATTGCCTGTGCTGTGCTGCTGACTAGCGGATATGAATTCATCACATTGTAGTGAAGTGCCCAAATCCTCTGGAGATTAGCAGTGCTTGGTTCACACTCTGACTACCTTCTCTCTCAAGCCAGCCATTCAGGTTTTGTAGTTTTCAATGTCATTTGAGTTGGATTTTACATTTCCTTTGCTCTGGGTTCTTTTTGTCCAGTATTGATTTTTTTCTCTAAACCTGCCTTTGAGCTTGCCTGCAGAAATCTAACTACCCAGGCACCGAACAACACTGTGACATTTCACCTCTGCCAGCCCCACCTTCTCTCTGTCTGAATATACAGTAACCCGTTGCGTATCCGCTCTAAGCGTTTATCCACCACGTCAATCTCTTCAGCAATGTTAGTTTATTATTGAACAGAAGATGAGTTCAGATATTGTAGATCCTACCAAAGTTTTTGTACACTGTGTTGTATGTGCTCCGTGCGCTGCCATTGCTGGTAGTGTCACGTGAGCTATTCAGTGTGTTGATATGTAAATAAATCCTGTTCGCCTTGGGGCGGGGGGTGCGTATCAACTTCACCCTCCATCTCGATCTCCTGTCTGCCACTCAGCAGCGAACGCACAGACCCACACGGCTATGAGAGCTACAGAAGGAGGGGTTATAATGGTTCTGTATTGGATTTGTAGAACAGGGAGAGGGCTGTGAATGGAGCTACAGAAGGAGGGGTTATATAAGACAAGGGGGTGCAGAGGCACCGGCTCAGTCAAAGGCATTGAAACATTCTGCAAAAGGGCTCAACACTGACCAAGGCTTTAGCCAAAACATTTGTTTACTTAACTTTTACCTCCACTTAAAAGGGTGGATAACAATACTAATACGGTACAAACTGGTTTCCAGTATTTGAAACCCTGACACCTGCAGGAAATCAAAAGCAGAGATTCTCAGTCACTTTGTTCAAAGTATGAAAGAAGCAAAGATGGGCATTAGTAGGGTTGCATCTCATGTTAATACTGTGTTATTTACAAAGTCACAAAACAGAACATTGAACAAAAGCTATTGGTAACACTGAAATGTGTGGACCAGGAGGTGACCCAATCTGCCATCATTCTTTGGTTTTGTCCACAGGCTGTTCAGTGTGGTTTCCATTTGCTTCAATCACACACAGGTGCCTTCATTCTTCATTCCTGCAGCAGAAACACTTTACCAGTACAATGTGTGGCCCAGAGGGGCGCAGTCTATACTATACCACCTTCATTTCTATAACATTGCATTGCCTCTGCCCTGTCAAAGTTGAATAAAAGCCAGACCTTTCTACATGAACAGGTTAGCCGTGTCCAGCACAAACAACATGCAGACCTTGGAACAGGGACTGAGCCTTGTACTCTTTATATCCCCACAAGAGCAATGCTGCTGCTGCTGCAGCTTGAAGAGCTTCACAGGGATCAAGAACTCCAACAGCCCTTGCAGTGATGATGCTCCGATCAGCTGTTTACAGCATCCTGCCAGGAAAGGGTAATTGAAGCCAATAGAAACCCCACTAATAGCACGTGGGTTGACACTTCTTGAATATTAGGAAACAGCACCCTCTATAGCTGCAGTGGAAATCATCCAGGGACAAGGGTATGCAAGATGGCAAGTATTCCTAAAAGAGATGGCCTAAAACAGGGCTGTCAAACTCAGCTCCTGGAGGGCCGCAGTGTCTTCTGGCTTTCCTTCCACCCGAGCTCTCAATTACTTAATTGGTCTAATTATTTGATTAACTGGACACATTTAACACTTCTCTTCAGGCCTCTGAATCAAGTGCATTTTTAAAACTGAAGAGACCTTGAAAAATATTAAAGATGTCAAATTGACCAAATAATTAGGTCAATTATGTTAATTGAGAGCTCAAGTTGGAATGAAAACCAGAAGACCCTGCGGCCCTTGAGGGCTGGAGTTTGACACCCCTGCTCTAGAATGACATATTTACTAGGGAACTCATTTCCCCTTTAATGGAGCGCCCATAAGGAAGATTTCATTTCTGTGCATCCATGTTTAATATTCATCACATTTCACAAGCCAAACAACATACCCAAGCCTGAAGTTGTTTAAAGATGCCACTGATGTAGGAAACATTACCTTAAAATGAGTAAATTCCACAAGTAGGCCTGGATTCAATACATTGAAAATAAGAATGTGACAATAGACTTCACTGAAAATATCCTCTATGGTAGTTCTGTTAAAGACGAAACAACCTCCATATAAATATTTCATTTCTGGCTGTCAAAATTGTAAGCAAAGTTCCCATCATACAGACCCTTGTGCTTTCAATACTTGTTGTCCATCACAGCATACCTTTCTGAAACACTCTTGTGATGTCCATGCTGTCTGGAATGAACCCCAAGGGGCGGTCTGGTCCAAGCACACTGGCAGCAGTAGAAGCTGGAATGATGGTTGCACTGGGTTTTCCATTGTTCTACCTGCTATCAGCAGAAACATTTCATTGCTTGAGCACAAATCACTTGCAAATATGCAATCCTGTCGGCTAAAAGCTTGTGTTCTCTGCTAAAGTGTCGAGGTTTTAAAGGTAAGCAAGTTGTTCCCAAGTCCCTTGTTTTTATTCTTTTGGCTTCCTTTTTTAAGCCCGTTGTAACGGTCATGTAAAGCTGAGAAGGATCAGTGCACTGCTATGGAGAAGATGTTCCTCTCTCTTCCTGGAGACAATCGATTTGTCCACAAAGAGATGCTGTTAAGGGTTCTGTGCCACGTAACACTTGTAAACTTGGCATCAGAACATTGCCTTGATTCAGCCCGTGTTGTGGGAAAGTGGCATGGCTCCATTTTAAGAAGCCGACGAACGTAGACAGAAAAGGTGTTTGAGAGAACTACCACCGAGGGAGAAGGGCACAAGCAGTGCTGTTAACAATATATTTATTACATCAATGCCATGTCACTGTACTTGTTTCACCTTTCCCTTGCCTTGTTGTGATGCTTGCAATCATTCTGAGTGCTTCTGTTGCTCCATATTGAGTTTTATCTAAATCTGTATCTGTCTTTACCAGTCTGTGAGCTTGTCTGGAGAATCCTAACTGAGGACTTGAACCGAGCAGACTTCCTCATTCTGCTCAAATCATGGGACAATGTGGCCTTCGTTGGTCCCACCTACTCCCTCTATATAGTAGGTTTGGGCCAGCAGAGTTAAAAGGTCAAATGGTTTGAATGGAATAAGGGAGTCAGTGCTAGGCAGTTAGAATTCTCCAACACGCTCCAAGTCAGGTAACGGCAGAGAAGATGGTAACTGAATCTACAGAATCTAGAACCATCAGTAACTGAATCGACAGAATCTAGAACCATCGGTAACAGAATCTACAAAATCTAGAACCATCGGTAACTGGATCTACAGAATCTAGAACCATGCTCAGCGATTGCAAACATCACAAAGGCAAGTCAATAAAATTACATTGGAAGCTTATTGCTTTTAAGACAATGATCCTAACTGTCTGTAAGCTACAAATGCCTCTTTCTGGTCTTGTCCCATTTTATCACTGCTTTGACATGTCAATAATAAAAAGGCAGGTCCAGTGGGTATGCCAGTAGGAGAGTGAACTGGAACACAGAGTCAAAGCTGAAAACACACAGAACCGCACGTCAACCCCGCCGCTGAAAATCCACAACTAGAAAAACCAGCAGCGTGAAAAATGAGATCCGTGTCCTACAGCCACGCTCATTAACACAGGCAGGGGAGGACATTCCCCTGATACACTGAGACTGACCGCAACACATCCACACAGTGATCACATCGAATAAGCAGATACACACTCAGACTGACCGCAACACATCCACACAGTGATCACATCGAATAAGCAGATACACACTCAGACTGACCGCAACACATCCACACAGTGATCACATCGAATAAGCAGATACACTCAGACTGACCGCAACACATCCACACAGTGATCACATCGAATAAGCAGATACACACTCAGACTGACCCCAACACATCCACGCAGTGATCACATCGAATAAGCAGATACACACTCAGACTGACCCCAACACAACCACACAGTGATCACATCGAATAAGCAGATACACACTCAGACTGACCCTAACACATCCACGCAGTGATCACATCGAATAAGCAGATACACACTCAGACTGACCCCAACACAACCACACAGTGATCACATCAAATAAGCAATGAAGTGGCGCTATATTCCTGTTGCCGGAGGATGATGGTATGCTAAAAGTTTCACACTTTGTTACCAATCTGTCTGCAGTAAAGTGAATTCTCCTCAGGCTGAAGGTAAGCAATTAGTTCAGTCTGAGACAGACGACACAGCTTAGTATCTTAACAGGGCAAAAAACACAAAAATCCACCTTAGGTCACAAACAGAAAGGAGTTTGTCGGCTTGCCAACTTAATAACACAGGAGGAAGCCACTGCTACGAATAAAGAAAAGTATGTTGTCACCTCCCCATCAAGTGCAGGGTTTCCAAAGCAGGAAAAGTTCTCGTCTCCAGTGCCCCGTGCCTTCTTACAGGCACCAAAATCTGGAACCCAATATTTTATAATAAAAAAGCAAAAGATTAAAAGTAATTTCATAATCTTGTAAAAATAAAAAGTTTAATTCGATGAGTGAAATTTGCAGCTAAATGAAATTTCAGTACAGAATGAAGCGGTATGGTCTCAAATCTCAATTATAAAATGACATCACATATATATATGTGATGTCATTTTATATGATATATATATATAAAAATAATCACACACATATACACACACACACATATATGCTCCCTTATACAAAGCGATGGAAAGAAAGTAAAATAATCTGCTTGTATTTTTTTATTGTTTGTTTTTTTAATTTAACTGCGTGTGTCCTATAGCTGATGCCCTGAGGTTTAAGAACGGATAGCTCCCGGGACTGATCGGGGACCAAGCCCTTCCTTTTGCATTCGGACAAAAATGAGAACGCGGAGCTCTGTGATTGGTGCTCCAGGTTCAAGTCCCACCTCCTGAGCTGGTGAGAGGATCCAAATCGGCTTGCTGGCTCTTCAGCCCTTGCTTTATGAGGTCAGTGGAAACAGGACCGGTAACAGACGTATACACCCAGGGCCAGAGCGCTGCACACGCACATGTTGGCCAGCAGGGGCTTCCAAGCACCCAGCGGGCTGTCTTCCTCCTCCTCCTTCTTCTTCCCCTGCCCTCGATTGGCCCGTTCCACCGGCTGGGTGGCGGTCTCTCCCACAGCTCTCCTCCTCACCACGGGCTCCTCATTGTGGCTGCAGAGACAGGCAGGTCATATTACACTTCAAATCTTATTTTAATTACGCTCTTTATCTTTCAGAGTAAGTACACTCAAATGTCACCCCCTTGTCTTGTTATGGTGTTTGCAATCATTGCGAGTGGTTGTGTTGCTCCGTATTGAGTTTCATTTTTCTCTAAATCTGCCTTTACCTGCTTTGTCTGGAGAACACTAATTGCCAGAATACAGTCTTCCTCATTCCATTGAAATCACTTGACTTTTGAACTGGGCCAGTCACAGTCACACCTGCTTGACACTTACAGACAGAGTGGAAGTGGGGCTGGCAGTGCTGTCACATGACAAATGCAAGATAGCGGTTCAGTCCCGCCACTTCAAATTCTCCAGACAGCCCAAGGCAGCTCAAAATCAGGTAAAGACAAATTTAGGAGAAATGAACAATAATCAAGAACCCCTCTGAATAATGTTTCTTTGCCTGCCTCTTCTGGCTTCTCCTACCATGCGGATGATGCCCAGATCTTCCTCTCCTTTGACTCCCACATCTCAGAATGCCTCTTATCTATCTCAACTTGAGCGCATTCTCACAACGCAAACTCCTCTACTTGCCGCATCTAATAAAGGCATTCCGAGTGGAGTGCAGGATGCGCCCTATAGCCTGGAGGTCGCCTCTCCATCTTAGGATCCCTTATCACTCTCCATCCTCATCTGTTAAAACCCTAGGTGTTATTCTTGACCCCTCCCTCTCCTCCTCAACACATTTCTTCCTCAACACACAATTGCCGCTTGTTTCTTAGCAACATTTACTGAATCCATCCTTTTCCCACTATTTACTCCACTCTACTCCTGGTGCAAGCTCTTGCACGCTCCAGATTGAACTATTGCAACTCCTTGCTGGTCTCCCTGCTTCGACTATCTGCCCCCTTCAGTTCATTCAATTTTGCTGCTCATCTTGTATTCTCCCAACCTCGCTACTCTCATGCTAGCCCTCTGCTTCGCACCCTCCTCTGGCTCCCTATCTCTGCTTGCATTCAATTCAAGACCCTTGTTCTTGCTACTGCTCTCTTCACCACACTGGCCCCCCCTACCTCCAATCCCTCGTGTCTCCCTGCACCCCCTCTCGCCCTCTCCGCTCCTCCTCTACAGGTCATGCCTTTCCTCCACTCCCCTCCTGGCTTGTCTGCTCCTTCTCTTCCCTAGCCCCTCTGTGGTGGAACCAGCCACCGGAGAACATCAGGATCTCTTGATCTATCCCTCCTGCTCTGCACTGGACCTCAGCACCATGTTACTGGATCCTTAACTAATGCACTATCCCTGCACTACTAATATGTAATTGTAGATATAACTTGTGGTAATCCTAACTTGTTGCATCCTAGTTCATATTGTATTTTAGTTATTGTATTTGTTATTATTTGCACTTACTGTAAACTATACTGTATTTAAATATGATGCTTGCATTGTAACCATGTACTGCCCTGTAACACCTGTAAGTCGCCTAGGATAAAGGAGTCTGCCAAATAAATAAATAATAATAAATAAATGAATGAATGAATGAATGAATAAATAAATAAATAAATACCAATAAATGTAGGCTAATGCAAAGAGCTCTCCTGAACTCTCAGCCAAAATAAAATAACTTAACACAGACTTCCCAACTCAAATAAATAACCCACAATATTTGTGTAACTGCAATCACTCGGAATGACTGCAAACACCAGAAATGTAACTTCTATTATTCTGAGTGAACAGCTGGTTCACTGCTGCTTCTTCAGTCAGACAATTCAACATCAATCCATTAATCTGGAATCAAGAGCTGTGTTTCCACTGTCATGAACCCTATTCATGAGAGCGACTGCCCGCCCCTCCCCTCCCTCTGCAAGCAGGTTCAGTCAGGTCTCAGTGTGGAGAATGGGTAGTAAAGCACTGTGCTGTTCCAGTGACTGCCGCCCCTCCCTCCCTCTGCAAGCAGGTTCAGTCAGGCCTCAGTGTGGAGAATGGGTAGTAAAGCGCTGTGCTGTTCCAGTGACTGCCGGCCCCTCCCCTCCCTCTGCAAGCAGGTTCAGTCAGGCCTCAGTGTGGAGAATGGGTAGTAAAGCACTGTGCTGTTCCAGTGACTGCCGCCCCTCCCCTCCCTCTGCAAGCAGGTTCAGTCAGGCCTCAGTGTGGAGAATGGGTAGTAAAGCACTGTGCTGTTCCAGTGACTGCCGCCCCCCCCTCCCCCTGCAAGCAGGTTCAGTCAGGCCTCAGTGTGGAGAATGGGTAGTAAAGCACTGTACTGTTCCAGTGACTGCCGGCCCCTCCCCTCCCTCTGCAAGCAGGTTCAGTCAGGTCTCAGTGTGGAGAATGGGTAGTAAAGCACTGTGCTGTTCCAGTGACTGCCGGCCCCTCCCCTCCCTCTGCAAGCAGGTTCAGTCAGGTCTCAGTGTGGAGAATGGGTAGTAAAGCATTGTGCTGTTCCAGTGACTGCCCGCCCCTCCCCTCCCTCTGCAAGCAGGTTCTCTTCCCCTCCCCTCCCTCTGCAACCTGGATAAGGGCGTCTGTTAAGAAATAATAATAATACTGATAAATCATCTCTTGATCACTCGATTTTTCACCAAAACTCCTCAATAATGCTATCCAAGTCATTATTTTATTACTATAACATATCAAAAAGCTTGGCAGACTTCCTTTGAGCGCTGGATGTGGAAGCAGCTATCTTGTTTGTTTACGTCCGTGTTATGTCTGTGGTGAAGGGACTATACGTATTGCTTAGTTCCGCCTCCATTTTTTTTTCCCCAGCTTCTCTCGGCCATTGAAAGCTTTTCTCTGCTTTTTCCAGAGCAAAAATGACTAGGGACCTGTGATTGACGCCTTTTTGATGATGTCAGACAGGGTCCAACATCGGACCGGAAAGGAAAAATTAATGTCGGACCTGCAAAGGGTTAAAGCAAGCTCCCAATACCCTCCCAATTACAGTAAAACCTTTGTTTCTGTGCAGAACCAGACCCCGGTGGGTTCAATCCCAGGTGGGGGACATTGCTGCTGTACCCTTGAGCAAGGTACTTTACCTAGATTGCTCCAGTAAAAACCCAACTGTATAAATGGGTAATTGTATGAAAAAAATAATGTAATTGTATGTAAAAAATAATGTGAAATCTTGTAGCAATTGTAAGTCGCCCTGGATAAGGGCGTCTGCTAAGAAATAAATAATAATACCATCTTGTACTTCTGTACCTGTCTCTCGCCCTGTGCTGTTCTCAATGCCTTGCCTGACCTCATCATCTTGTACTTCTGTACCTGTCTCACCCTGTGCTGTTCTCAATGCCTTGCCTGACCTCACATCAATCAGAAGATTCCTGCCCGACGGGTGCTGGATTAGCAGACCGAGTGGGTTACAGGTTAATTACACTTGCTAGCTCCTTTAATGTTTCTCTTTTATTTTTTTATTAAGGCAAGGCCCATCAATGCTCGTCTGGTTCCTATCAGCTGACTGATCTGAACACCTTGTTGGGACTAGATAACTCATTCACCACTCTGTGTGAAGAGTCTCCTACCCTCTGGGCTAAGTTTTTGCTTAATTTCTGTGTGCTTTGGACCTGGTTTCTGTACTGCACTTAAAAGTATTGGTTGGGGTTAATTTAACTAATTTCAAGATTTAAATGCTCTTCAATAAAGCCCCTCTTCGTTCTTCTTTGTGTAGGGTAATAGATTCAGTTCAACCTATCTTGATAGCGCATTCCTTTAAAGCAACCATGAATACTTCCATAACTTACAAGTTGTGTACTTCCATTTGTTCAAAGTCTCAAACGTCCAGTTTTGAAAGAAAAACATGTTGTAGTAAACTATTGTTATTTTAAGACATGATTTATGGTATTGCACCTGGTTAAAAAAATCTGTTTGCAAGCCCTGCTTTCAGTTAGCGTTGCACTTACTTGGTCACCTGGAGGGTGAAATTGTCCCCACCCCTTACAAAAGCGTCTTTCCAGGCACTGACCAACCAGCTGCTTCCCCTATTAACTGACATGCTTTCAGCCAGTAACATGACCAAAAACACAACAGAGGTGAAATGAACCAGGAAGTGTGACACATATCCTGAGAATAGGTATAGAAACGGAGAGCTTCTGTTAACCTAAAGTAGAACCAGATGTTTTAAAATGAAATCCCACGTTTCCTATGACATGGATTTCTTTCAAAACTGCACTCTTGAGATCTACTTAGCTAATGAAAGGGTCACATCATGCAATGATTTTGTTAGCTACAATTCCTTAAGCTCTGGCATTAGTCTGGGCTCTTTGTTGGACTCTCTCCAGGACCACAAGGCATTGACAGGGTCAACATCGAACAAGCGAATCTTTGAACACAACCAATAGTTTAGGTTACAGTCTTGGTTACCTAGCAACGAGAGGCTCAGAACCCAGTCTCTTCTTTGGCGGCTCCTCCTCCTCTGGAAACTCCACCCTCGATGCAGGGGGGAAGAAGATGATTGGTTCAGAAGTCTTGCCATTGGGTGCGTCCACACCAATGCGCTTGGGAGGGCGTGGGGGGGGAGGAGTGAACTCAGGGGGAGTGTCCTCCTCGTTTGACAGCTCTTTCCAAGACTCCTAAACAGACAAAAAACAAGTCATACTGGGACAGTCAGACACAGAGGACTGTGCTTCAGACACACACAGACTCCATGCTGCCAACCGTCACAGACACACAGACCCCACGCTGTCATCTCTCACAGACTCCACGCTGTCATCCCTCACAGACAGACTCCACGCTGTCATCCCTTACAGACAGACTCCACGCTGTCATCCCTCACAGACTCCACGCTGTCATCCCTCACAGACAGACTCCACGCTGTCATCCCTTACAGACAGACTCCACGCTGTCATCCCTTACAGACAGACTCCACGCTGTCATCCCTCACAGACACACACTCCACGCGGTCATCCCTCACAGACTCCACGCTGTCATCTCTCACAGACTCCACGCTGTCATCCCTCACAGACACACAGACTCCACGCTGTCATCCCTCAGACAGACACACAGACTCCACGCCGTCATGCCTCACAGACACAGACTCCACGCTGTCATCCCTCACAGACAGACTCCACGCTGTCATCCCTCACAGACAGACTCCACGCTGTCATCCCTCACAGACAGACTCCACGCTGTCATCCCTCACAGACACACAGACTCCACGCGGTCATCCCTCAGACTCCACGCTGTCATCCCTCAGACTCCACGCTGTCATCCCTCAGACAGACACACAGACTCCACGCGGTCATCCCTCACAGACACACAGACTCACGCTGTCATCCCTCACAGACTCCACGCTGTCATCCCTCACAGACACACAAACTCCACGCTGTCATCCCTCAGACACACAGACTCCACGCTGTCATCCCTCACAGACACACAGACTCCATGCGGTCATCCCTCACAGACACACAGACTCCACGCTGTCATCCCTCACAGACACACAAACTCCACGCTGTCATCCCTCAGACACACAGACTCCACGCTGTCATCCCTCACAGACACACAGACTCCACGCTGTCATCCCTCACAGACACACAGACTCCACGCTGTCATCCCTCACAGTCACACGGAACAAATCCACTGAAACGCTTGAAAGAAGTGGCGGTCCAAAGAAAATGACAGGTACAGCAGGTAGGAGATGTGAAGAACAAAATTCTACAATGTATAAATGTTTAAATATATTGTATAGATTATATACAAATTTAAGTAAATCTGACTGGGATTTTTGCAAGATGAAAAATCTTTGTCTGTGGAAAATCTCCATTCAAAAGACATTTGGCTTGGATCCCCACAGATCACCAAGCTTCAAAAGGAAAAAGGAATCTACATTCTAAACACATACCATTTGTCATTTGTTTTAGGCTTCAAAATAATTTAATTGACACCTAAGACATTAAAAATCTGAAAAGGCAAGCAGATGAGATTCTTGTTAATTGCCAAATTGGTATTCCCAGAGTCTGTCTCATCTAGACATTCCTGTCAGGAAATATATCAAATAGACTAGCTGCGCCATCTGGTGGACAATGGAGATAGTATTGCTGGAGATTCTTGTAATGTAATTCAATGGACTACACAGGGGTAGGCAATTCCAGTCCTGGAGGGCCGGTGTCCCTCCTGATTTTTGTTCCAACTGTACCCTAAATTATTTAATTGGACCAATAAAGTGCTTATTAGAAGCTTAACTGGTCATTTGGAACAAACACCAGGAGGGACACTGGCCCTCCAGCACCGGAATTGCCTACCCCTGGACTACAGTATCCACCACTTACACTGTCGAGTGTTATTGTGGGCAGCTGTTTATAATCGGGCAAATAGCGTTTGCCATTTCCCATTCCCATTGCTTACGATTGTAAGTCGCCCTGGATAAGGGCGTCTGCTAAAAATAAAATAATAATAATAATAATAATAATAATAATAATAAAAAGCGCTGCATATTTCAGGCAAACTCAGCTGTTTGGATCTCGTTATGTGCCATTCACATAGATTTAAATAACAAACGCACTGCTTATACTGTAGTAATCGCTCTTACTAATCCACCAATCAGCTGTTTTCACCTTGTTACCTTGCCATTCACATAGATTAATACAAAGGTCAGCAGTTTACTGTAGTAAAAGCTTAACAGATCGATCAATCAGCTGTTTGCACCTTATTACTGAACAATTACCCCTGTACTGTACCTTGGCTATTTAATCCTTGTCAGGTTTACAGTTTGAAAAAACAGCACTGACTGTAACAGCAAGCATGGCTGGAAAGAGAAAAGCAATGAGCATCAACACAAAAATTTGTGTGTAAATAAAAAGTCTCTGTTAGATGCTGTGCGCTTACTAAAGCATGCTCAGAACTCTGTCAGTCAGCAAACACATGCAACAGTGTTTTAAAAAAAAAGCTGGGTTTTCTGTAGTGAGGAGGAGAGTGCAGACAAAAATACAACGAAACTGAAACTCTGACAACACCAGAGGGGATGTCAGAGGAAGAACTCTCAGATGTGTCACCTTGGCGACCAGGATGCTCTGTCTGAAACAGACACCAATGATGTAAGCGTGCGTGCTGTGCTTGTAACACTGCGGCGTGCTATGGAGCAACATCCGGATATAGAGTAAATTGACAAGGTTTACTGTACCGACTGTACCATGAAGGATTTTTAAAACATGGGAATGAAGGATAGTCGTCTCCGTGTATAGGAACACCTCCTAAGAGAACACTACGCCTCTGAGAACACCCTTGTGGTGAAACAGATTTTTCCCATTGTAAATGCTCTGCCTAAAGGAACAGGAACTTTGGTTAAAAGAACACCTTCTTGGCACCGATAGCAATCCGTTCACAACTGATACGGTACTGTTTTGAAACCTGATAACTCATCATCATCAAACTTAAATTAAAATTAAAATTTATTTTTTAGGCTTTTCAAAAGTGGCTTGACATTGTGAGCGTCTTGAGGCACACTGATTGGTTTATTCAATCTTTCCAGAACCGCTGTCCAGAACATTGACTCGTTTTGTATTCCAATGTCCATGAGTGCACCTCATTGCTACAAAATGGCATTTAAACAAACAACGAAAAGTGCCGCTGTTTCTCTTGTTACAAAAAATTGTAAATTGTTAGAGCAATTTGCACATTGCGTTCTGCCAAGTTACTTCACCATTCTGTTAAATAATGTTATGCATGTCTTGAATATTGCTCTTGTACAGGTATTCATAATTAATCTAGAGCTGCTGCTGCATTTAACATGTGTCGGGTGCTGTGTTAATTTACTCTGACAGTTAGTTTGTCTGTTACTTTATTATTATAGTTTATTAACATACACTTGTCTGTTGCTTTCCTCTTACTTATTCTGTTAATTTCATATGTTGATGCACGTGCATCATGACTAATACATGAGTAATAATGTGATATCTTGTAACAATTGTAAGTCGCCCTGGACAAGGGCGTCAGCTAAGAAATAAATAATAATAATAATAATAATAATAATAATAATAATAATAATACATATTTCTAAAAGCAAAAGGACCACACACGAAATACTAAGCAGGGGTGCAATACTTTTGTCATGAACAAATAATTTGTTTTTTGCTAAATATTATTTGTTAAACTACAAAAAATGTAGTATTTTGCTTTTTGCTTCATTAAAACGTGGTTAAGGGTTACTAAGTGCTTGTCTTTAATTTGTTCCCTTGGATTCTGGTATAAGCTTGGGGGCCAATACTTGTTTCTGCAACCAAGTTCAGAGGCTGCTCTTCAGTTCCAGATGCCTGCCATTGACATGTAACATAGACTAGATGAGCCACTTTACACAAGTAAAAGCCAGCGCCATCTAGCGATCTGCCACTTTAGAAACACACCGCCTTTAGGTTTTCAGGCAGTACACTGCGGTGCACTAGATGGATGTGAAGAGACTTTAGGTTTTCAGGCAGTACACTGCGGTGCACTAGATGGATGTGAAGAGACTTTAGGTTTTCAGGCAGTACACTGCGGTGCACTAGATGCATGTAAAGAGACTTTAGGTTTTCAGGCAGTACACTGCGGTGCACTAGATGCATGTAAAGAGACACACTGATCTAGCCTACATTCTGTCTATGGCACGCAACTAGGACTGAAGAGCAGCTCCTGAACACTGTCAAAGACTTATCAAAACTTTAAAAACAAAATCACTATATTTATGGAATAAGCGCCACTCTGATTATTCTTGCAAACATCCTAAAAGGGTAAAGGAACAGTAATATGTTAATAAGGACATGTCACTTCTGAGTACGGAAATCCGCGCTGCGCACCTGCACTGACGGGTCTCCCATGATGCTCTTGGCCCCCTCGATCACAGCCAGGTAGGAGAATCTCAGCTGGTCTGCAGTTTGGATCAGTCCCATTCGGAATCGACGCATCTCCAGTAGGACGTCCCGCACACTGACAGAGGAGGGGTCCTTACGAAGGGACATCTAGGGAGACAGGGAGAGACATTATTGTCCATGGGCTTACAAATAATACCCTTTCTGTGTTCATAGATATATGCAACCCAGACTAGATCAACCAAGTGCCTTTATAAAAGTCAGAGCAGCTTCTTTAAACTAGAAAGGAAGGGGGGAGAAAACAAAAAAAAAAAACAGAAGGGAGACCACATCAAAACAAGGGCAACAACTCGGGTAAGACAGCCATTAAATGTATTTACATAAGAAAGTTTACAAACGAGAGGAGGCCATTCAGCCCATCTTGCTCGTTTGGTTGTCAGTAGCTTATTGGTCCCAGAATCTCATCAAGCAGTTTCTTGAAGGATCCCAGGGTGTCAGCTTCAACAACATTATATAAAATGCTAGAAGTCTCAGAAACAAAATGTTAGAACTTGAAGCTACTGCACTAACAAGTAACTACGATGTGATAGGTGTTACAGAAACGTGGTTGTCTGAGAGTGATGGAGACGAATATAATATTAGTGGGTACACACTGTATAGGAAAGACAGGCAGGACAGAAAAGGTGGAGGGGTAGCGCCATACATAAGAAATAGTCTTGAAGCCCAGGTGTTAAATCTGGACGAAGAAAACAACGCAGAATCAATATGGGTCAGAATAATGGACACAAATTCAAAGGGCATAATAGGAGCATGCTATACACCGCCAAATTCAGATGCTGAGCAAAATAATCTGTTATACAATGACATTCGAAATGCGTGTAGAAAAGGAGAAGTCATACTAATGGGGGATTTCAACTTCCCCCATATAAAATGGGAGAACCTGGTGGGAAGCATGACGGACGAAATTGAAATGGTGGAAATGACAAATGACTGCTTCCTAATGCAAATTGTCAAGGCGCCGACCAGAGGGGAGGCATGCCTTGATTTAGCCTTTTTAAATAACGAAGACAGAATAATAAAAAACAAAGGTCAGAGAGCCATTGGCAAACTCAGACCACAACATGGTCTCATTTGAAGTATTTTTTAAAACCCCAGAAGTAATGACTAAAGCTAAGGTTTACAATTTTAGAAAAGCAAACTATGAAGGTATGAAACAGAGACTAACAGAAGTAGATTGGAGTAAAATAGCGAAAACATCCACAGAAAAAGGATGGCTGTTTTTTAAAAATGTAGTACTAGAGGCGCAAAACAATTACATCCCAAAAGTAGACAAATCTAAATCTAAAAACAAAATGGCCAAAATGGTTTAATAGATCAATTTTAAAAAATATTCAGCGAAAAAAGGCACTTTATAGAGCATTTAAAAGGGACCAAAAACAAAGTACACAGAAAGAGTACTTGGAACTGCAAACACAAGTAAAAAAGGAAGTTAGAAAGGCCAAGAGAGAGATAGAAATCAATAATGCTCAGGGGGCTAAAACCAATTCCAAAATGTTTTTCCAATATTATAACAGCAAGAGAACATTCAAAGAGGAGTTGAAACGTCTAAGAGACACAAATGGCAAAATCATAGAAGAAGAAAAAAAAAATAGCAAATATATTAAATGATTACTTTTCACAGGTTTTTACAAAGGAGGACACGGACAACATGCCCCACATGTCGACCTGTTCCTATCCAATTTTAAATAACTTTAGCATAACAGAGGCAGAAGTGTTAAAGGGACAAAGAGCTCTTAAAATAAACAAATCCCCTGGGCCAGATGAGATCCTCCCAATAGTACTCAAAGAAATGAAAGAAGTTATTTACAAACCGCTAACCAAGATCATGCAACAGTCTCTTGACACAGGGGTTGTACCGACAGACTGGAAAATTGCAAACGTAATACTGATCCACAAAAAGGGAGACAAAACCGAACCAGGTAACTACAGACCAATAAGCCTGACTTCTATTATATGTAAACTTATGGAAACTATAATAAGATCCAAAATGGAAAATTACCTATATGGTAACAATATCCTGGGAGACAGTCAGCATGGTTTTAGGAAAGGGAGATCGTGTCTAACTAACCTGCTTGACTTTTTTGAGGATGCAACATTGAAAATAGATAATTGAAAAGCATACGACATGGTTTATTTAGATTTCCAGAAAGCTTTTGACAAAGTCCCGCATAAAAGATTAATTCTCAAATTGAACGCAGTAGGGATTCAAGGAAATGCATGCACATGGATTAGGGAGTGGTTAACATGTAGAAAACAGAAAGTACGGATTAGTGGAGAAACCTCAAAATGGAGTGAGGTAACCAGTGGTGTACCACAGGGATCAGTATTAGGTCCTCTGCTATTCCTAATCTACATTAATGATTTAGATTCTGGTATAGTAAGCAAACTTGTTAAATTTGCAGACAACACAAAAATAGGAGGAATGGCAAACACTGTTGCAGCAGCAAAGGTCATTCAAAATGATCTCGACAGCATTCAGAACTGGGCAGACACATGGCAAATGACATTTAATAGAGAAAAGTGTAAGGTACTGCACGCAGGCAATAAAAATGTGCATTATAAATATCATATGGGAGATACTGAAATTGAAGATGGAATCTATGAATAAGACCTAGGAGTTTATGATGACTCAGAAATGTCTTCATCTAGACAATGTGGGGAAGCTATAAAAAAGGCCAACAAGATGCTCGGATATAATGTGAGAAGTGTTGAATTTAAATCAATTGAAGTAATGTTAAAACTTTACAATGCATTAGTAAGACCTCACCTAGAATATTGTCTTCAGTTCTGGTCACCTTGTTACAAAAAGGATATTGCTGCTCTAGAAAGAGTGCAAAAAAGAGCGACCGGAATTATCCCGGGTTTAAAAGGCATGTCGTATGCAGACAGGCTAAAAGAATTGAATCTGTTCAGTCTTGAACAAAGAAGACTACGCGGCGATCTGATTCAAACATTCAAAATTCTAAAAGGTATTGACAATGTCGACCCAGGGGACTTTTTCGACCTGAAAAAAGAAACAAGGACCAAGGGTCACAAATGGAGATTAGATAAAGGGGCATTCAGAACAGAAAATACACAGAGAATTGTGAGGGTCTGGAATCAACTCCCCAGTAATGTTGTTGAAGCTGACACCCTGGGATCCTTCAAGAAGGTACTTGATGAGATTCTGGGATCAATAAGCTACTAACAACCAAATGAGCAAGATGGGCCGAATGGCCTCCTCTCGTTTGTTCTTATGTTCATACAGATTTTAAAGCAGACTGTAAAATGGATGTTTGGTACACAGTTATATACAAAGCTGCAATTTTCAACTATGGTATTTTTGCATAATTGTTACATTGTATTGCTGTGTGTTGCAATTATACAAAAGCGTTGCAAAGAAGAAAAATCCTCAGACAATGTAACGTAACAAAACCGGACAATTTCTTGATAGAGAACTAGCAGAAACACTCGTTTCCCATCTATATTTGATTACATGTTTTAGTTAGGGGAGAATACATCTGAAGAACGCTTTGTTAAAGATGTGGTTGCAGGTAGTTTGCAAACCTTGACATTTCACTGCAGGGGAAACGTTGTTGTAAGGCATTGACTGAGCATCTTTTTCCTCCTATATTGAAAAGCTTGTCGCCTTTTGAACTGTCTCTGTCGTATCACTTTTACTGCCTACTTATGTCGCACATTGATACAATGTTGAAGTAAAACCTTAAACACAAATGACATAGACATAATAAAAAATCCCCAAACTAGTTATTCTCCATTATCTACACATATCGAAAAATTCAGTGCAGCATAAAAATCAATTGGGCATTCGATGCCCCCATGTGAATGGAGGGGAAACCACAATGCAAAAGAAACAGGCTCGTTTGCAGTCGTGGTTTTAGTGCTTTTAACGTCATCTCATCTCACCGACACAGGGCAGGATCTGCAACGGCAGTGTGTCACGCAACACTGCCCCTTACACTGTAATAAAACAAGCAGTCACGAAGTGGACAAACAACTGAAACATTTACAGGGTATATTTAAATGTTTAAGCAAGGGGTAGAAGAATAATTAGAAACTTGAAATAACACTGAAAGTGTGTATAATAATATATATATATATATATATATATATATATATATATATATATATATATATATATATATATATATATATATATATATATATATATACATACACATACATACACACACATACACACACATACATACATGAATGAGTCAGTGCTTGGAAATTCTGGCCTTTGATTGGTTAAAACCTCATCATAGAAGGAACAGATTGAACTATTGCCCTAACATCCAAACACCACTGGACAATAGTCTCCTTCAAACATGTGATTGGTTCACATCACTGTCAGTCCCGCCCCTTTTCAAAGTAACGCCCTTCACCTCCACTCCAACAAGATAAAATGGCTGAATGAAAAAACTACTTAACGGCAATTCTGTGACTTAATAGAAAATGAATTACAAAACATACTACAAAAGAAAGAAAAAAACGTGCTTAGTTATTTATTTATGCTGTATCAGCTATATTAAACAAAATACTGCAGAGCCAGAAATATTTGTGACCAAAATATCGGGCGAACCACACCCATAAAACCTATTTTGCTCCAGGCATGTTGGTGCCCTGTGGCACTGGTAGTAGTATATTACTTCATCATATGTACAGCACTATGATATTCGTGCCAACAATGTTTTTTTTTTTTTTTTTCATGAAAAACGCATAATAAAAAGGCTCGCAAATATTTATGGTTTTACAGTGTATAAAGTCATATTAACTATCCAACCTTGCCTCTCATCATTTTGACTGACTGATATATTAAATATGTAGTGCAGACTCAGCTCACAGTGGAAATTAAAAGCCTCTGAGGAAGAAATTAAAAGCATTATAGCCCCCTGTCGGTAACACTAGTGTTCCCTCAGGGCAATCATTTTCCACTATAGCCCTCCTCTCCAGTCCACATTTACTATATTTATATACAGACGTGCTCAAATTTGTTGGTACCCTTACAGCTCATTGAAATAATGCTTCATTCCTCCTGAAAAGTGATGAAATTAAAAGCTATTTTATCATGTATACTTGCATGCCTTTGGTATGTCATAGAATAAAGCAAAGAAGCTGTGAAAAGAGATGAGTTATTGCTTATTCTACAAAGATATTCTAAAATGGCCTGGACACATTTGTTGGTACCCCTTAGAAAAGATAATAAATAATTGGATTATAGTGATATTTCAAACTAATTAGTTTCTTTAATTAGTATCACACATGTCTCCAATCTTGTAATCAGTCATTCAGCCTATTTAAATGGAGAAAAGTAGTCACTGTGCTGTTTGGTATCATTGTGTGCACCACACTGAACATGGACCAGAGAAAGCAAAGGAGAGAGTTGTCTGAGGAGATCAGAAAGAAAATAATAGACAAGCATGGTAAAGGTAAAGGCTACAAGACCATCTCCAAGCAGCTTGATGTTCCTGTGACAACAGTTGCAAATATTATTAAGAAGTTTAAGGTCCATGGAACTGTAGCCAACCTCCCTGGGCGCGGCCGCAAGAGGAAAATCGACCCCACGTTGAACAGAAGGATAGTGCGAATGGTAGAAAAAAGAACCAAGGATAACTGCCAAAGAGATACAAGCTGAACTCCAAGGTGAAGGTACGTCAGTTTCTGATCGCACCATCCGTCCGCTTTTTGAGCGAAAGTGGGCTCCATGGAAGAAAACCCAGGAGGACTCCAGTTTTGAAAGAAAACATAAAAAAAAGCCAGACTGGAATTTGCTAAAATGCATATTGACAAGCCACAATCCTTCTGGGAGAATGTCCTTTGGACAGATGAGTCAAAACTGGAGCTTTTGGCAAGTCACATCAGCTCTATGTTCACAGACTAAAAAATGAAGCTTTCAAAGAAAAGAACACCATACCTACAGTGAAACATGGAGGAGGCTCGGTTATGTTTTGGGGCTGCTTTGCTGCGCCTGGCACAGGGTGCCTTAAATCTGTGCAGGGCACAATGAAATCTCAAGACTATCAAGGCATTCTGGAGCGAAACGTACTGCCCAGTGTCAGAAAGCTCTGTCTCAGTCGCAGGTCATGGGTCCTCCAACAGGATAATGACCCAAAACACACAGCTAAAAGCACCCAAGAATGGATAAGAACAAAACATTGAACTATTCTGAAGTGGCCTTCTATGAGTCCTGATCTGAATCCTATCGAACATCTATGGAAAGAGCTGAAACTTGCAGTCTGGAGAAGGCACCCATCAAACCTGAGACAGCTGGGGCAGTTTGCTCAGGAAGAGTGGGCCAAACTACCTGTTAACAGGTGCAGAAGTCTCATTGAGAGCTACAGAAAACGTTTGATTGCAGTGATTGCCTCTAAAGGTTGTGCAACAAAATATTAGGTTAGCGGTCCCATCATTTTTGTCCATGCCATTTTCATTTGTTTTCTTATTTACAATATTATGTTGAATAAAAAATCAAAAGCAAAGTCTGATTTCTATTAAATATGGAATAAACAATGGCGGATGCCAATTACTTTTGTCAGTTTCAAGTTATTTCAGAGAAAATTGTGCATTCTTTGTTTTTTGTGGAGGGGTACCAACAAATTTGAGCACGTCTGTATATATATATATGTATATTTCCCTGCTTCTTTTTTTGTCTTCTCAATGTTATTTCAATAAATTGCGCTACTTATTTTAAAATACACAATATTAGTGGATGTGTGATAGAAGCCAGTTTGTTTTATGCAGCTAATTCCAGTCCTGGACTGATTTCTATGTGTTTCACATACAGCATGCATGTATCAGTTCAGTGACTGCTGTCTATACAGTAGCACATGTAGGAATACGTTATACGATTTGTGACTGACCCCGTCACACCTCAGCAGTAATGAATATGTTATTAATGTGCAGATTTGTGACTGACCCCGTCACACCTCAGCAGTTATGAATATGTTATTAATGTGAAGATTTGTGAGCAGCAGTAGTAATACAAGAAATGGGTAGTCAGGTGCTTTAAACAAGGTTACTAGAAGTAACAGCCAGCCTGGGGTTTTGTAACTATGTACATTTTGTTCAAAATAAGTGCATTCTCAAAATGATATTTTCATTTATTCCTAACCCCCCCCCCCCCGACCATGGCCCCCCCCCACTTCTAGAAGGACTCCAGCAGCATTGGTTACAATCACTTTAAGATCAATCGAATGGAAGTGAAGTGTGCAGTTGCGGCTCTTACCAGTAGGAGGCAGGTGTCGACCAGGCAGAAGGTCCCGGAGCGGCCGATCCCTGCGCTGCAGTGCACCACCGCAGGGCCCTGCTCCGAGCCGAGGCAGCCGGACTCCCGCACCTTGAACAGGAAGTTGAGGAAGGAGGCGGGGGATTCAGGGACCCCGAAATCAGGCCAGGTGGTGTAATGGAAATGCAGGATCTCGCGAGTCTCCTGGGTCTGGGGGAGACAGGAGGAGCAGCACACTCACTTTCCAATTGAACACATCCAAATAGACTTAGCATTCAGTTCCCCAGAGAGGGCAGTCACTGGAATAGCACAGTGCTTTACTACCCATTCTCCACACTGAGACCTGAATGAACCAGCTTGCAGAGGGAGGGAGAGCAGTCACTGGAACAGCACAGTGCTTTACTACCCATTTTACACACTGAGACCTGAATGAACCAGCTTGCAGAGGGAGGGAGGGCTGTCACTGGAACAGCACAGTGCTTTACTACCCATTCTCCACATTGAGACCTGAATGAACCAGCTTGCAGAGGGGAGGAGGGCAGTCACTGGAACAGCACAGTGCTTTACTACCCATTCTCCACACTGAGACCTGAATGAACCAGCTTGCAGAGGGAGGGAGGGCAGTCACTGGAACAGCACAGTGCTTTACTACCCATTCTCCACATTGAGACCTGAATGAACCAGCTTGCAGAGGGAGGGAGGGCAGTCACTGGAACAGCACAGTGCTTTACTACCCATTCTCCACACTGAGACCTGAATGAACCAGCTTGCAGAGGGAGGGAGAGCAGTCACTGGAACAGCACAGTGCTCATCAAGTGTTCAGAATGGGGCTTGAGGCAGTGGAATCATTGCTTCTCAAAACCTGTCAAACCATACAAGGGTGGAAGGGAGGGTATTCAACTTCAAATCACTACCTTCATCCACAAAACCCACTTGCAGTAAAAAACATAAGATGACAAACTATGTGTACCGTACTAGGGCTGTGCAGATAATCTGAAAGCAGAGTGATTCTCCTTTCCATGATTTTTGTTGACACCAAAACAAGTCTGTTTAAAATATGTTCATTTTACAACAAGACAAGCTGTCGTTCCCTCTCACCCAGGGCACTGACCAGGGTCGGGGTTAAGGTTGCCACCCGTTCCGTATAATACGGAATCGTCCCGTATTGGTAAATAAAATGTTGCGTTCTGTTTCAAATCGATACGGAACGCAATTTGTTCCGTATTTTGCACTACTGAGCCAAATGTATTTTTCAAGCATGAGAAGTCAGAGATCTCCGTCTCTGGTGAAGCACCAACTTCCTACCGGAACCGGATCCATCTCAGAGTTAGCAGGTAATTATGGGAGGTGTAGTTCATTTGATTAACAATTATTCACTTTACACATACTGCGCGAAAAGGACCGACTAGTGTGAGGCAGTTCTAAATCCTATTGGGTGGTGTGTGCCGCTGTCAGCTATGTAGCTATGAAACACATAACCTAGATGACCGATTTCGGACACGATGGCAAATTCGGTAACACCTCAAAAAAAAAAAATGGATGCAAAAATAGAGACGAATGGGAGAAGGATTTCACATGGGTGAACAAAAGCCCGGTGCACTGTGTGCAGAAAATAATTTTCGATCTCTCACGGCGGAGTTTGTGACCTTAGACAGCATGAAGCGGGAGAAGTTCATGTTCATAACGAACAAGGAGAACCAATCAGGCTATTCAATCGTTCTTTGTTCCAGAGAGATCACCTGAAGCTGATAAGGTAGGCAGGCTACTGTACATCTCCTTGCATAATTTATTCCTCTAGCAAGAGCGATTACAATTATATTAGCCAACGTTAAATAGCTAATCTAGGAGGCTGTGTGGTCCAGTGGTTAAAGAAAAGGGCTTGTAACCAGGAGGTCCCCAGTTCAAATCCCACCTCAGCCACTGACTCATTGTGTGACCCTGAGCAAGTCACTTAACCTCCTTGTGCTCCATCATTCAGGTGAGACGTAATTGTAAGTGACTCCGCAGCTGATGCATAGTTCACACACCCTAGTTTCTGTAAGTCGCCTTGGATAAAGGCGTCTGCTAAATAAACAAATAATAATAATAATAATAATAACAATAATAATAATAATAATAATAATAATAATAATAATAATGTTACCCACCGCAATTTCTAGCCATTCACGGACCTGAGCACGAAGTTATGATTTTCTTCTGTAATGCTGTCTTCGGTCTCTTTTTTTGCTTTCTTATGGACTTTAAGTATAATTATTTTAATTAATTACGCATTGGACAGTGTTCTTGTGTAGTTTTGACTTTTGATCTTTACGAAATACATTTTCTGGGTCGCTCTCACAACTCAAAGTGCACCACCAATTAGTAGCTAACGTTACTCTTAACGTTTTAAATGGACTTTATACTTTACGTGCGTGCACTCATAATCCATTCATCATTCTAAGTGTATTTTCTTGATGTGTGATACTCAAATAGCTTTTTAATGTATCGATCATTTTCTGGGTTCTTATAATCTAAGATGTAGCCTATTTACATATTTGCATTTTAATAGTATGTATTGAACGTGTGCTGTTATTTGCATTACACAATTTGTATTTAAATATTGAAATAACTAGCTAGTATTACTTAATGTACCTAGAGTGAAGTTTTATTCCTTAGTCATTATTTTATATATATATATATATATATATATATATATATATATATATATATAGATGAATCTGCAGATTTGCATGCATCACCAGCTCACTGGAGAGATTTGGATTATCTCTTAACTCAGTTTCAGCTTTTAATGGCAACAACTATGGTGTCCATCGCAAAAGAAATGGAGCGACAGCCGAAACAGATGTTCAGTAGAGCTTATCAAAAGTGAGCTCCTGTGAGCCTCTGTTTTGATGTGGGGTGTGCAGACTTCCACTCCTTGATCATGGAGGACAAACCTCTCCTTGCTGCTGCAAGAAGCAACCAAAAATATGCATGAAAAAGGAAATAAAGAACTTAATGGCTGCCAATAAAGATTCAATATATGTTGGTACCATCCATGTTTGGACACAACAGCATTGTTATTAGCTCATCATAAGCACTTTGTAAATCAGTAATAATTTCTACTTTACTAACAATTTCTAAATTCACATATCATAGTCATTTTGACAACCAATTCTGATTCTGTAAAGACTTACAAACTCTGAGAATTGATCAGAATTTGTATATGCAGAGAGTTTACGAAGATAAATAGATCTTTTTTTTTTATTTATCTTTAGCTTTATGCAGCAAATTCATTCTGTCATGTGACTTCCTGTCAGCAGAAATTTCATCGGGAACCAGGGCAGACTGCATGTCCACTGCTTAATTTGAAATGTGCAATAGCTTTGTGGTATTTATTTTAAAAGAGGAAATTTATTTTAAAGGGAACTTGTAAATCCACATAGTTCTAGGTTTTTCATTGATTGTTTGTATTGAATGTGTGTGAAATCCTGACATTTGTTTGAATTGCCAAGAATCTACAAAAGTGCCCTGGAACTAACGTTATATAATGTTTTTGGCCAATAGAAAACGTAAAAAGCCTATGATGCTTTCATTTGTCAAAATATCTTAAAATACATCAACTAATAATTATGTTTTAAAGAGGTCTACTGTATCTGTGAGAGTAAAAAAATAAAAAATGTGTGCGTGTGGGGGTGGGGGGGGGGCACGGGTGTTGCGTGGCATTGCGTTAGGGTCTGTTCCTTATTTTTGAGGTCATGAGGTGGCAACCCTAGTCGGGGTGAAATCCAATTCCATTTCCATTCCTTTCAAATCCGTTCCCAAGTGACCTCCCTAGTAAAAGCACACGCGTCGTTCTCGAGTGCAGCCCCAGCTCGAGACAGCCTGGCGCCTCTGCTCTCACCTGCAGGTTCTCCAGCTCCAGCTGTCTCACAGTGTAATACGACTTGACATCCTCTGAGATCAGAGCTCACCTGCAGGTTCTCCAGCTCCAGCTGTCTCACAGTGTAATACGACTTGACATCCTCTGAGATCAGAGTTAGCTTGAAGTGTGTGTCTGCAAACTCCATCTCTCTCTCCTCTCGCTGCGGCCAGTACTGGGCACACTTCACCTGAGGAGAGACAGCGGAGAGGAGTTTAACAGAAGAGCATTTACAAACGAGAGCAGGCAATGCAGCCCATCAGTGCTAGAAGCGGTTTGATATCAAAACCTTCAGTCTTAAGGATCCTAATGAAGTACTGCGGTGCTGGGCGGCATTGACATTTATATCTTAATTAGAGCTAATCTAGATCTTAAAGTACATCTAACAAATAAAACAATTCTGGAAATCTCATGTGAAATGTATTCATTACTTTGTAGCTCTCATATTGTACTGTGATTCTTGAAATGTATTTGGTTTACGACTGTAAGTCGCCCTGGATAAGGGCGTCTGCTAAGAAATAAATAAATAAATAAATAAATAAATAAATAAATAAATAACAATAATATGTTAAACGTGTATTGCATTTTATTGGTATTTTTTTCAGACCTTTTAGTGAAAAATTGGCAAATGTCTTTTCAGGCCTTTCAATGCTGCACCTCCCGTCATCAGAAATAGGAAACATGTGAGACATGGAAACATTTTTTTTTATATATATAAATAATCAAAGGAAAAAAAAATCCCATTTAAATGCATCACGATTTCAGGTTGTAATACAACAAACTGTGAAAACGTCCAAGGGGGGTGAATACTTACTATAGGCACTGTGTATATAAAAGTATTCACCCCTCTGCAAAGTTTTCACATTTTGTTGGCACCAGAGCGTACTCCACGACGCTTTCAAATTAGACTTTAAATGTAGAATCTACACAAACTACTCCACATTGATAAAGTTAAAAAAAATGCATATAGAATACAAATAAGTAAGATTTACAGAGAAAAACTGATTAATCTCAGTTGCATAAGTATTCAACCCCTTTGCTACTGCAGCACTAAATCAGCTCAGGTGCAAATGATTTGTTTGAAAGGTCACAAAATTTGTGAAATGGTTTCAGCCTGTGTGTATTCAACAGTGGTTTAACTTGTAGATAATTTCCCTCAGGTATATAAAGACTTTCAAGCTGCAACTCACATAGTGATCCAACAAAGCAACCATGAAGACCAATGAGCTTTCGAAACAAGTCAGGGATAAAGTGGTAGAGATACACAGAGCAGGAGAAGGGTACAAGAAAATTTCAAAGGCGCTGATTATCCCTCTCAGCACAGTGAAGTCCATCATTAAGAAGTGGAAGATGCATCATACCACCCAGACACTACCCAGATCAGGTTGCCCTCCCAAACTGAGTGGCCAGGCAAGCAGGAAACTGGTTCGGGATGTCACTCTGAAGCCAACAATGACCTTGAGAGATCTGCAAAGCTCTGTGTCGGAGATGGGAGTCAGTGTTCATACATCAGCAATAAGCCGGTCCCTACACAAAGCTGGCCTGTATGGACAGGTGGCAAGAAAGAAGCCATTACTCAAAAAGTCTCATCTTAAAGCATGTATGAAGTTTGCGAAAAAGCATGTAGATGATACTGCAGACATGTGGAAAAAGGTTTTGTGGTCAGACGAGACAAAAATTGAACTTTTCGGTCTAAATTCCAAGTGTTACGTTTGACGCAAGCCCAACGCTGCACATCACCCAGTCAACACCATCCCAACTGTCAAGCATGATGGTGGTTGCAGCATCATGTTTTGGGGATGCTTCTCTTCAGCAGGGACTGGGAAGCTTGTCAGGATAGAGGGGAGAATGGATGGTGCAAAGTACAGGTGAATCCTTGAGGAAAACCCGTTTGGAGTCAGCCAAGACTCTGATATGGGGAGGAAATTCACATTTCAGCAGAACAATGACCCAAAAGCACAAAGTCAAAGCCACACTGGAGTGGTTGAACAAGAAGAGAATTAATGTTCGAGTGGCCCAGTCAAAGTCCTGACTTGAATCTAATTGAAAATTTATGGCGATACTTGAAGATTGCAGTCCATCGACAATCCCCAGTAAACTTATCAGAACTGGAGCAATTTTCCCGTGAAGAATGGGCGAAAATTTCGCCATCCTACTGTGCAAAGCTAGTAGAGACCTATCCAAAAAGACTCATAGCAGTAATTGCTGCAAAAGGTGCTTCTACCAAGTACTGACTTAAGGGGCTGAATACTTATACAACCAGTAAATTTCATTTTATACATTTTCTTTGCAAGTTTTGCTGACATTTAACCTCCTCCTCATATAACAGTGTTCAGTTTAACCACTACAGCTTTGAATAAAAAAAGTTTGTTTGAAAAACTGTGCATACATTATTTGTAATTCAACAAAATATGAAAACTTTGCAGAGGGGTGAATACTTCTGCAACTACGTTAATGCAGCAGTTAGGGTTGAACTCAGCCACAAAAGCAATGAAATGTGTAACTCGCCATTACCACCCCACACAAGCAGCCAAAGGAACCAGACAACACAAGCAACCGCAGACTGCTGTCATCAGGGAAGACATAGAACATGCAACTCTTTCCAGAGGACACAAGACATCCATGCTGCTACCCACCTGGGCAGTACTGTCCTGCGACGTCAGATCTTACATGCTGGAAGCAAGAATCTGTGTGCCATGTGCAGGGGAGGTCGTGGGTTGTTAGATGCGCATCATATATATATACCACTCCTCAAACTACGGTTACATGTGACTAACCCTCTTTTCTAGGGACGTGGATAAGACACACTATCCACTCTTACGGCAGACTCCTAGCAGTTCTGTGGGAGGAGGAGTAAAGGCACACACCCCCTATTTAGGAAAAAAGAGACTGCAGAACCAAGGCTGCAAGACAAGCACCCCAGCGTAACTCAAGGTGGATATGGCAATGGGAGGTACAGGTGTGTGTCGACTTCCAGGTAGCAGCCCTGCAGATTTCTGGATAGGAATGTCCCTGGAAGCAGCAGTATATCTGTTGGAATGAGCCTTACTCCCCGCAGCAGGCACCCTACAGCCAACCTATATGGCTATTTGAATGCTTTGAAATGCTAGAAAATGGTAATAGTGCATCGAGACATGTCAATTACTTTCAAACTTGCACTGTGATCAAAAGTGCATGTAAATATAGTTCTACTTTTGTAAAGTTGATCCGGTTCTGCAGCCTGAAGTGGGTGTGTATGTGTTGACGTGTACATGTGTATCCATTGCTACAGCACCGGTGGACAATGATGATGGATGTCTCTTGTGTCCTCTGGAAAGAGTTGCAAGTTCGATGTCTTCCCTGATGACAGCAGTCTGCGGTTGCTTGTGTTGTCTGGTTCCTTTGACTGCTTGTGTGGGGGTGGGAATGGAGAGTTAGGGTTAAAAACCTTAACGCCACATTTCCTTGCTTTTGTGGCAATGAGTTCAACCCTAACTGCTGCATTAACGCAGTTTTTTTGCAAAGAATGTCCTTGCTTTTTGAAGAGACTGTTTTTATTTTCATTATAAAAACTACAGCACTTCTGTGGAGGTGTTCCATACATGACTGCTGCATTTTACCACATTGTATTAGACATGTTAATGCAAAGAGTGCAAACTCAGGAATTCTAAGAAAAATAGTAAAACAATGTTGATCGCTTGTATCTACATAGTTTGTGAAATCTATGCTGCATAACTAAGATAAGAAATGAAGTGTCTCAATAGACAACACGAGACTTAACGTAATGTAGGGGCCCTTTATGTCAGTTTAAACAGGTTTTAATGGACAAGACATAAGGTTCATTTCACAAGGTCTCAAAATGCCTCATGTTTTGTCCATAAAAACCTCTAATTATCATCTATTACTGAAACATTTATAATTAGGGCTTGCATTTCGCCACAATTTGCGATTCTGTTTTAAATTCTCACTATCTAAATGTAATATAGCTTTAAATCCTACGAGTCAGGAAGGAGGGGCATTGCCCAGCTGCACTGGGAAAGGTAGGGTGTTTTTTTTTTTTTTGGTGAAGTCAACGTGAACTGATTAACGTTTTCCGGTATTTATTGGCTATACGCCAATTTCATTTTTTTTGTATCGGGGGTTTTTTATCGGTTCTTACCGGAAGCCCTATTTATAATGCAATCTTCATTAACAGTAAAAAAATAATCATGACCATGAAACATGAATGTAAACAATTGTTACACAGCAAGGATGTAACATACTGCTCATTCTCAACTGTTTAAGTGATTCTATTAAATGTAATGTTAAGCTGCAGTTGGTGTGATTTTACTGCAGTGTGGTGTTCAACTGCAGGTCCATGTGCCTATTATTGGACCTGCAGGTTATTGTTCAAAGCTATTTAACATAATGAGAAGGGCCTTACCAGATGATAAAGCACTCTTACAAGGGTTATATTGCTATTAGAAAATGGATACGTTAAAAAAAACACACAACAACATTATTTCAAAGTTTTTTGTTTTTTTTTGTGATTTTATGCAGCACTAGTTTTTGCTGATAATGAATACAATCATTTTCCTCATTGAGTAATGTGGCTTGCTCAGAATCCCATCAGAGCCTTCACCCCAGCGGTGGCCACTTCGTGGGTATTTAACATGGTAAAAGTTTCTACATACAAGAAGCTGTTCTTCAGTTCAGGTACCTCGTACAGGAAATCAAACCTGTTTTGTGAACCGTTTGTAAAACATGTAAAGAATAAAAGTACAGCTATGTTTTTTATTTGGATTCGAGTGCATGTTCATGTATTTGTTCTTAAGTTAAAGCCTCCTTCCTGATTACATGACAAAAGTTTGCAGTAGATTGGCAAGTAATGTTGTTGAAGCTGACACCCTGGGATCCTTCAAGAAGCTGCTTGATGAGATTCTGGGATCAATAAGCTACTAACAACCAAACGAGCAAGATGGGCTGAATGGCCTCCTCTCGTTTGCAAACTTTCTTATGTTCTTAAGTGGTACTAAATAAAATGCGTTGTCTGCCATTTCAGAATTTCTCACGTACCCCAGTTTGAAAACCGCTGCATTAGAAGAAACCACATTACCAACAGATACAGTTGAGCGTATCATAACACAGGCACGGCGCGCTCTTCTCTAGGAGGCTGTGTGGTCCAGTGGTTAAAGAAAAGGGCTTGTAACCAGGAGGTCCGTGGTTCAAACCCCACCTCAGCCACTGACTCATTGTGTGACCCTGAGCAAGTCACTTAACCTCCTTGTGCTCCGTCTTTCGGGTGAGATGTAGTTGTAAGTGACTCTGCAGCTGATGCATAGTTCACACACCCTAGTCTCTGTAAGTCGCCTTGGATAAAGGCGTCTGCTAAATAAACAAATAATAAATGCTCAAATAAAGCTGCTGAAAGTACAATCAGACTGCATCCACTGTTTTCTTCAACTCGTCATTCAAACCGGAGACTAGTTGCTATTGTGGTTACTGTATTGACGCTGAAAGCAAACACTATTCGACTTATTTTTAAACTTTATTTGCTATATTTAATGTAAATAGATAGTTAGGACAGTGAGGAAGCAGAATAATCTACATTGACAGACAATATTCAGAGGGCGTGTACAAGAACAGAGATTTTCTTTCAACAAGCAGAAAAATGGTAAAATACATGCACCCCCCTGGTTTTAATTGTGGTGTAACTGGTAGCACCGAGCGAGCGTTTTAAGGGGTTAAACATTTCACTCTGTTATTTATTGCTGCCCTCACATTAAGTGGCTGTGTACAGGATATATTTAAAGGCTCATTCATCTTGTATTGTTTTAGTTTTAACTGACTAGTACAAATGGATGCTCTGCTGCGCTTGTGAAAGTATTGTCACATTGTGTGTTTTTTTTAGGGGTGGGCATCAATATCGATATTTTGATGTGATATCCATAATTTCCATATTGCGGGGATTTAAAAAATAAAACAAAATCACGTACGCTCAGAGAGACATACTTGTTATTGCTAATACTGCTAAAAATACAAAGCGCAGAAAAATCCAGTTTATTTTATATTGAGATGCAACAAACCCGATACATGCCAATCACTGTCCGTCTCGTAGGCAGACCCCACACACTGAAGTATTATTTAACCATCGTATTCCATTGACTGGCGTTTAGGTACTAATGCTATTTGCATGCTTCCGCCTAATGGGAAAATGAGTGCCAGCGGTCACAGCTTTAAAGGCGATTTAATCAGGCAGTATTCTGGACACCCTTACAAGTCGCGTATCTTTGTAAACAGCAGCCCAGTTTACAAAGTGATCAGTGAAGTATCGTGCCTCTGCATGCCTGCGCTGAAGCGATGGATCTGTTTGGAGCGCTGGGACAGACAGCGATGGATCTGTTTGGAGCGCTGGGATACCGAAGAGGAGGGGCTTTGTAGGAAGAGATCCTTTATTGGAAATGTAAGCATATCATTGTTTCTCTTTATATAATGTAAATATACGTTTAGAAATGATAATTGCTACTGTTTGCTATGTAATTATTATTTATTATTATTTATTTCTTAGCAGACACCCTTATCCAGAGCGACTTACAATTGTTACAAGATATCACATTATTTTTACATACAATTACCCATTTATACAGTTGTTTTTTTTACTGGAGCAATCTAGGTAAAGTACCTTGCTCAAGGGTACAGCAGCAGTGTCCCCCACCTGGGACTGAACCCACGACCCTTCGGTCAAGAGTCCAGAGCCCTAACCACTACTCCACGCTGCTAAAGTACGTGCACCTCTATGGTATTATTCTCGCTGTGCAGCTGACCACTGTCTGTGCGCAATAACATCACTTTTGTTTTTAGCACAATCTATTCAGAATGTGTACTTGATGTTCATTTAATGTTGAAGTTTCAGGCAGCAATGCTGATTTATTTATTTTTTTTATAAATAAATGAAGATTTTTTCTAAACGATTTTTTTGTTACCTACACCAAAGAGGGTGAGTCTGAGAATGTTGAGTATTTTTTTTTTTTTTTTTTTGCCTTTCATTTGATGCAAGACACTTGCATGGTCACCCCTACAGTTATGGCGCTGTAGGCACAAATCTGAAAACAGTGAAAACAGGTGACAATTGGCCCGGACCTTAAAGAGTTCAGCACTATTGGCATTATTCTGAGACACGCGCGTGCGTCAGCGGCTCATTGCATTTTGTCCGTGTGATTACTTACTGAATGTATTTTAAAAAATGTGAACTTTCGGTACTATAAAAGATGTACTTTTAAAACATCAAAACAGATCTCAAAATAATGCAAAATTCAGCAAAACACCGTACTTAATACTCCGAGGTGTCGCGAGTCAGCGTTCACACACAGCAGCTGAATATTCAATTACTGCCAGAGTGGCTAGAAGGTCAGTGCGCAGACAAGTATAGAAATATTTCGGTTTTGAGGCAGCTGATGAAACAGTAAAACAATATAACAAGACCTTGTTTTTCTCCATGGAAATTGTGAAGCAAAGCACCACCAAGTTAAAGTAAGTTACTGCTTTTCATATGTAAATATCTGTAAACATCTCTATATGTATACGTTTCATATTGCAATGTTAATTATATTTAGGGCTTCTGATTTTCGGTTTTAACCGATAAAACACCCCCCAAAATAAATGAAATCGGTGGATAGCCAATAAACACAGGAAAACACCTGAAAAACTGTGGAAATGGTTAATCAATTCATGCTGACACTACACTTTTTCTATTTAAAAACAAAACCTACTACAAAAATAATACATACATTTTCCAGTGCTGCTGGGCAATGTCCCGCCTTCCTGACTTGCATCTATCATTGATTCGTTCTGA